>JAIEZT010000068.1:4925636-5378136 GCA_019594935.1 Periophthalmus modestus
ATTCTTGAAAATCTTTTGCATCATGCCACTGATTATGGATGGATGTTGTTGCTTCAGGCTGTCACTGGCGGATATATCCCCCAAAAAGTATTCTGAAAGTGCAAAATTGTTAAAAATGAGCTGCAAAAAATAAATAGCTTAGTCCACTTAAGTAATTTTTTTTTTATAGTTTATTAGTTTAGTTTATATCTACAAAACACAAGTTCATAATTCAATCTTCTACAGCTCAAATCATTGTAAAACAGAAAAATAACCAAAGATTTCCCAGTCGTGCAAGAAAAAAGTACCCAAGATTAATATTGACCTTCAAAAAGTATTGCTCCATCTAACATACTAAAGGGTACGTTTTTTTTTGCATAAGTGTGGAGATTTGGGGTATTTTTGTTGTACAGTGGTCCCTCGTTTATCGCGGGGGTCACGTTCTGAAAATAACCTGCAATAGGCGAAATCCGTGAAGTATCAGCTTTATTTTTTACAATTATTATATGTGTTTTGCGGCTGTAAAACCCCTCACCACACACTTTATACACTTTTCTCACACAGGCATTAACATTTTCTCAAATTTCTCTCTTGTTTAAACTCTCAAAGTTCAAACCTTCGTCGGTGTCTTTGTCGGTGCAGAACGTTTCATCGACATTGTGGGTTTTGTCGGGGAGAAAACTTGCAAACATACAGCACTTCAGAGTCACACTGTGATCCAACATTTATGTAAATCTGTCTGACACATTCTGTACTGTACAGGAGACACGGAGGAGACTGATGGACAATGGTCTACAGTCCCTCAGCCAATCAGGACGCAGAACACAATTGTCTACAGTCCCTTAGCCAATCAGGACGCAGAACTCAATGCACGCTTATACGCTGTAAAAAAACATGTAAAATAGCACTTAAAAATCCACGAAACAGCGAGGCAGCGAAAGATGAACCGCATTATAGTGAGGGACAACTGTAATACGACAAAATATGAGATGTAGAAGCTTGAAAAAGTAACTTCTGTGGCTAATTATTACTTCATTCTGTTGTATTTGTTGCAGCTCATGCCACATAATGACACTGTCTATTGAGAAATAGTTTTCAAGGATTATCTTGCATTACTGTTTTTGTATCAGTGGCATAAAGTAGTTTCAGTATTATCGTTTATTGCAGTAAGTCTCTGTAACAATACGGCATGCTTCAAATTGTGTTATCCTGACAGGTCTATGGTCACATATTCAATTTTCAGTTAGTTTAATGAAGTCTAAATACTAAACACAGCATTCACTGTATACATAAATGCATTCAGTGATCCAGATATTATTGTTTTTTCCACCGCTCTTTAGTTTACTTTTGTTGTACTGTCCCGGCCAATCAATCAAACTGTATTTATATAACATTTCCACACAAAAACGGCCCAGCGGTTGTTTTGCACATGTTGCTAATTACGTAACATTTGTTGATCCAGAGCTCTGTACTCTCTAATTTAACTGGGACCAATGATCGATAGTCTTAAAGTTTACAGTCTTTCTCCAAGTTATAATCATGACCTACTTATTTTTGTCCCAATCACAGACAATAATAAGCCACTTTTTTCCCGCTCGGTGAAATGTTTTGCTCAAGGACACATCAGTAGTGGAGATCTAACCATTTTTGCCGCTGCCTCACTTTCTCCCGTTCCCCCTCTTAACGATAATTCCACCCAGCACCTCGCTCTCCACTACAACCTGAGTAACCTCTGCCAGTGCCGTCCAATCACTGTCCCCCATTCTTATGATAATTTCAAAATAATATCGAGTTTCATTCAGGCAGATTTCACACATAACAAGTGTAATAAGAGCTTTGGCGATGGTCTAAAAATACAAAATTACATCCTGGAGATTTGATCAGCTAACAACTGCCAGCTCCGGCGCGGTCGTGATTAGCAGTAAAGATGATATTGATGCGTAAGTGATTGCAGGGGGATAATGAACAGGGATTATATGAGACAATGGCGGGCTCAGAGACTCAGACAATGAAGGCTGTCAGAAAATGAGTCACCTCCAGTGGTTTGGTCCCCCCCGAGTCCCCCCATAACGCGAACATTAGGATTCGCCTCTCTCCCCTCTCGATGGGGGAGAGGCAGGATTATTCGTTTTCCGGAGATATTAGACAGAAAGATGGGAAAATGGAGATTCGCTGATGATCAGATGGGTCCATTCTCACGGGAAGTGGCACAGAGAAGTGTTATGTCACTAATAAGACGAGATGGTCATTTTGGATTTTGTGTGCTAGTGATTTTTGATTCAGTCCATTCAGAAATACACGATCTGTAGTTACTTGCTTCTTTCATTGGTCTGTTTTATTACAGTCAAATGTAAAACTGGACATTTGCAATAACACATTTAAAACAAATTATTTATTTTCACCTAAAGTCCAGCGTGGAAATAATGGTATAGACGCATTTTATTTAATTGAATGAAGTTTGTATTTGTCAAAATTGTAAAAAAAAAAAAAAAAAAAAAAAAAAGTTCATAGTAATACTAATAAATAAAATAAATAGATAAAAATGTTATATAATAATAATAATAATAATAATAATAATAAATAATAAATAATAATAATAATAAATACAAATAGTATTATAAAAAAAAAAAAATCTCCTCCTCACCCTCCGCGGGTGGTCTTTATCCCCTCTTTTTCCACGCTCGGGACCTCTACCAGAGGCCTGGGAGCTTGAGGGTTCTGCGCAGTATCTTTGCTGTTCCTAGTACTGCGCTTTTCTGGACTGAGATGTCTGATGTTTTTCCTGGGATCTGCTGTAGCCACTCCTCCAGTTTGGGGGTCACTGCCCCGAGTGCTCCGATGACCACGGGCACCACTGAGGCCTTCACCTTCCAGGCTTTCTCCAGCTCTTCTTTGAGCCCCTGGTATTTCTCTAGTTTCTCATGCTCCTTTTTCCTGATGTTCCCATCGCTTGGTACTGCAATGTCCACCACAACGGCTTTGCTCTGTTGTTTATCCACCACCACTATGTCCGGTTGGTTCGCCATCACCATTCTGTCAGTCTGTATCTGGAAGTCCCACAGGATCTTGGCTCGATCATTCTCCACTACCTTTGGAGGTATTTCCCACCTTGACCTTGGGGTTTCCAGTCCGTACTCTGCACAGATGTTTCTGTACACTATGCCCGCCACTTGGTTATGCCGCTCCATGTATGCTTTCCCTGCCAGCATCTTACACCCTGCAGTTATGTGCTGGATTGTCTCAGGGGCCTCTTTGCACAGCCTACACCGTGGGTCTTGTCTGGTGTGGTAGATCTGGGCCTCTATTGCTCTTTGTGCTCAAGGCCTGCTCCTGTGCAGCCAGGATGAGTGCCTCTGTGCTGTCCTTCAGTCCAGCTTTCTCAAGCCATTGATAGGATTTCTTGATATCAGCCACTTCAGTTATGTTCCGTGGTACATCCCATGCAGGGCTTGTCCTTCCATGATGGTTCCTCCAGCTCCTCTTCCTCTGCACTCCACTGTCTGAGACATTCGCTGAGCACGTCATCTGTTGGGGCCTTGTCCTGGATGTACTTGTGGATCTTGGATGTTTCATCCTGGACTGTGGCTCTCACACTCACTAGTCCTCGGCCTCCTTCCTTACGGCTCGCGTACAATCTCAGGGTGCTGGATTTGGGGTGGAACCCGCCATGCATGGTCAGGAGCTTTCGTGTCTTAACATCTGTGGTCTGTATCTCCTCCTTTGGCCAGCTTATGATTCCTGCTGGGTGCTGGGATATATATATATATATATATATATATATATATATATATATATATATATATATATATATATATATATATATATATATATATATGTATATATATATATATATATATAAAACACTGAATTATATATAAAAATCATAATAATAATAATAAATAATAATAATAATCATAATAAAAAGATGGTGCACTGTGTAACTTTTTTGGTAGAGGGTCAGCCATCTTCCTGTCTCTATGGAGATGTTATCACTTTGCCTGAAATGTTCCACAGTGTGGCAGTACATGCATCTGTCTAATATTTACTTGCATGTGCTTTTATTGCTCAAAAAACTATCCTGAAAAATACTGTGAGTGGGTCTCCTCTCCACAGATCTGAGCTGTAATGTGACCTGGCAGCATCACCTGCTTGTCTCTACGCAGATAGGAAAGTTTACTCCTTTGCTGTGAAACATTTTAGGCAAAACTGGAAGCATTTTGTCCACTTGAAAAGTTCCACATTTTACTTTTAGCACATGACAGATTTCATTTTGCCTTTAACCCCAATATGTGTGATTCAATTCAAAATGAAATCACAATAGTTTTCAGTCCCAAAATAGAAGCTCCAAAGTCTTCCAGAAGCAGCCAATCAGAGAAATCCTTCCTCTAATGCAGAGCCCTCAGATCAAAATCCTTAAGAATACAGTCTATATGACAGCTCAAAGCCCATATTTCCACAGATGAGTCTTGGTAAAATATATTACAGCTGACTACAAAGATTCCCCCTAATCCAATAAAAGGGGTAGTTCTTTCAAGACGTGCGCACCAATATATGTGTGTGTCTCTGTGTGTCTATGTGTGTCTCTGTGTGTCTATGTGCATCTCTGTGTGTATGTGCATGATGGCTTCACAAAAAACCTCCTTGCACCGGTTTGAAGAGTCTAATCAAATTCTGGCGTATTTCCTCTCCTCTGGTGGAGCAGTGAGCCGATTGCTTGGCCTGGTTGGGTTTTTGATCACTTCCTCCTCCTGTCCTCTCATGTCTGGAGATTACTGTTGAGATTTTGGGTTGGCGTACATGTCGGAAGCCTCTCCATACGCCAAAGAGCTGGTTGTCATGGCGAAGTACTCACAATATTCGTCAGATGTATTGGGGAATCAGACGGTATATAAAATGTACTCAAACGCTGAGCGAAATCTAGTAAATGTTTCCCAAGCTGAATTGCGGGACTGTCTGAATGTTGTTTGCATGTTTTTCAAGAGATTTTTAACAATATAAAGACTGCGCTATAGTTGTTATTAATGCTATACAGCGGAATTTTCCGAGCAGCATTGCACCTTACATTGGTTTTACTCCTACTTCATGATACAATGGGTGACTCATGAAACAAACTAAAATTAAACAATGGTGACGTGGTAATGCAGACATCCTATAATTTGAAAGTTGCTGGTTCGATTCCACCTTCAACCTGTTGTTGTTTCCTCGGGCAAGACACTTCACCTACCTCTTCAGATTGACCACGACTTTTCTCTAAATCTAATTGTGTAGAGGTTATTGTCCTTCTATTCAAGTGTTTCTACAACATTCTAAGTTCTTTGCCTTTCTTAAAACCTGTCTAAGACTTTGGCCCAATCCCGTAGCCTAAATACTCATTTCTGGAAACTCTAATCGTATTAAACCGTAGCTGACAGTCTTTGTCAAACTTCAGAGGACCACATGGCCACTCTTCTCGTTTGCTCCTTATCTCACGCGACCACATAGAATTCCTCAGAGCCATTTTTTTTTTCTTCTTAGTAAAATATATTTCACTAAGTCTGCGCAAACTAAAAATATATCTGTTATTATCTTGTGCCTGTGCTGTCTCGGGCCTCACCTCGGGCGCGGGATGATTGGTGAAACCCAATTGTGTCCCGGCGTCCACAGTGGGGAATAAGAAATGCAGACAGAGGGTTTTTAAGAAGATGGTTCGGGCTGTGGTGCCGTGGAAGAGGAGAGGTAGTCTACTTATACTGTTAAATGAACTGTTTTTAGATGAAGCTCCAGTTGCATTTTCTCATATTTAGTTATTGGCCCAAGAGATAATTGAATTCTGCGCCTTAGTTCAATACTCAAACGCACCTGGGACGAGCTGAGATGCGATAACTGTATCGCTTGAGTAGGGCTGGAGTCCACTGAAGAAATTCTCGGTTGATTCTCGGTGTGGGACAAAAGCTTTCGAAACTTTTCAGTATCTACGATCTGATCTGATGTACCTGACCTCTGAACTGCATCAAAAGACGATTGCAGAAGAGTTCAAACCAAGAACAACACTTTAAACCACTAGGAAGTACAAGGAAATGTTTAAACGGCAGCTTCACCTCATGATTCACTCACATCTTCAGCGATATCACTCCCTATTTCCTCCTTTCTGCTGCTGTCCCAGATAAATCTTTATAATCCAAATGAGTTGACGATTACAAATTTTGGTGCGCTAAGACACTTTCGGACGATTAATTGACCAAAGGACTGAAGAACTACAGCCCAACTCATGAAACTTCAATGCTATGACTCCCACGAACCAAGGACTCACATTCCTGCAGCCCTACATTCATCCAGCAAAATGGATGAAGTGCCTTGCCCAAAAACACAACAACAGCACTCAGAGACTCAACTAGGTGACAGTAGCTCAGTTGGTAGAGTTTGTCCACTGATCTGCAGGTTGGAGGTCCTTGGTGGACTGGTCAGATCCACTGACTCACCCACTGATGGCTGCTGTCGTTGTGTCCTTGGGCAAGACACTTAACCCACCTCGTCCCCACTGTCTACGTACTCTGGTGTATGAATGTGTGTGTGAACGGGTGAGTGGTTCCTTGTTGAAAAGTGCTTTGAGTGTCTTGAAGGTGGAAAAAAGCCATGACCATTGACCCTTGACTGACCAACTTCCTAAGGCAGGAGCGTCAAACTCAAATTCACATTGGGCCAAAATTTAAAACTGAGACAAATTCACGGGCCAAACTCAATATTTATTGACAAATTGACTGCACCTGATGTGTGATGTTTAAACTTTTCATATGGAAACAAACTTTAGTTTTGCTTAAACACAAAATCTGGAACAACTCAAGCTTGATATCACAAACATATGAAAAATGTAATTTGAAATAGAAGACAGGTCAGTAGTATTAATTAATTATTTAAATAGGTAAAATAAATTATGTTTCTCTCTGTAGTAATTACTTTGGCCGAGGTCACACTTACTTTGGCCGCTAATGAGTTTCAACAAAAAAGGAGGGGCTCTTGCAGGTCTCGACTGCAGTGTACTAACAAACCATTCTGGGATTTGTAGTATTAATGGTGCTTGCGCTACATACCGCACATTTAATATGATCTCACGGGCCAAATATAATTACATCGTGGGCCAGATTTGGCCCCTGAGCCTGAGTTTGACATATATGTCCTAAGGTGTAGTAGCTGCTCCTGACATTTGACCTTCATGTTAAAGACCCTGTAGCGACCTTATTCTGCCCCACCCACTTCTGCCTCTAAAGCAGATACGCCACTGATTCAAAAGGAGAATCTGAGAAAAGATTTGCAGCTTAAATATGTGTAAATTGCTGAAATTTGCTGTCAAAATCGGGAGCCCCATGCAAAACACTACAACCCAAATGATAACAGCGGCGCCCACGGCAACTTCGGGAATACGGTGAATTTTTTAAACCAAAAATTCTCCACAAAAAAACAATTGAGTACGCTCCTCTTAACCTTGCCCCTGCCTAAAAGTTGCACAGTGGGGTAAAAAATGCAGCGGAGCCGTGAGACGCGCCGAGGTGAACACACATTGGACTGACAGCAGCGTAGACGTGGTTGTCTCCAGGCCCACGCTGAAAAGCACAGACTTCGGCATCCGGTGCTGCTGCTGCATACTCCCTGTTTGATCAGCCGTACTTCAAACAGCTGCTCTTCCTCCTGTACTGACGAAGAGGAGACGTGAGAGAGAGGCAGGGAGTGGGGAGGAAGGCCTTATTGATGCTTTGTTGATCTAAAATGGGTCAACTTTGAACAAGACAAGTCTACAGTATATATGTGCTTATAGGTGAAGAGTCTGTGAATAAATAATAGTGATGGGTGACCTCTGCGGCGGAAAAGCACATGTGCGCTCTGTAGACGCTCGCGCTGCTTTGAGGAAGAGTTATTGTGAAGTTTGTGTTGACAAGTGGGTTAGAGCTGAAAGACTGGATTCTATTGACTTCTATTGAAAGGACTAAGGGTTTTCACTCTGGGTTTGGTCCAGCTTTGATTTAGTCCTGATGTAGACCACAGCTGTCCTCAAGTAAGAGTAATGTTACTTCAAAATGATATTACTCAAGTAGTGGTCCAAGAAGTTAGTCAAGTGAGAGTAAGTTAAGGAGCGGGGCAAGAGTCACAAATGTTCAAATCATTTCATATTGTCATGAAGCTTTGGTCATTTGTGAACTCACTCACATCGGGAAGAGTAACCACAATGTGTACTCAAGTAAGAGTACTGCTAGTGCAACAAAAATATTACTTAAGCAGGAGTAAAAGTGCACTGATAGCAGCAGAAGTACTCAATATTGTAACTTAAGTAAAAGTACAGATACAGTAAAAGAAAATTACTCAAGAAAAAGTATCACATGAAAATCTACTTCATTAAATCTATCCCAAAGTACCCATTTAAAAATGTACTTAGAAAGTAAAAAGTAAAAATATTTCACACAGATTTCAAATGTAGTGATTTTGATAAAAAAAGTTGTGCTGAATTTTGTTCAATAGAAACAATTAAATAGTTTTATGAAATAGTTTTATCAAACTGTTTGTATTTGTATATTTGTGTTTGCTCAAACCTCGACTCGAGAAAAATAAACCCTCAGACTTTTCAGCAGGTGTCAGACAAAAATGAAAATAAAATTTTTGTCCTGTTCAGAAATGTAGTGGTGCAGAAAGTTCAGAAACCTGCTGTCAAATGCAGTGAAGGAAAAGTAAAAAGTATCCACTTTAAAATCTACTTAAGTACAGTACTTCACTACTTTGTTACGTTCCACCACTGGTTCTGCTCTCGTCTTGGTTTGGTTCTGTTTTCGTCTCGTCTTGGTTTAGTTCTGCTCTCGTCTTGGTTTGGTTCTGTTCTCGTCTTGGTTTGGTTCTGTTCTCGTCTTGAATTAGTTCCAGGTTTTGTTGAGATGTGAACACCGTCATTACAGACTGTATCTGATAACACCGTCTCCGTCCGTCTACTCTGTGATTCTCTGCTTGTCTCTTGTTAATTCAAGTATAGCAGATACATATTTTTGGTGTGAATGTGTGAAAACGTTTCTCTTTTCACATATTAATTATTGGGCATTTTCTTGGATGAGAATCATCAGGACACAACTGCCAGGGACATCAGATATTGTCAGATATTGTCAGATATGGTCAGATATGGTCAGATATTGTCAGATATGGTCAGATATTGTCATAGTAACCACGGGTCTAACAAAATGACTGCCGGCGCCTGTCCCAGACGGTTAAGTCTCTGTTATGGTTCAACAAAAAAGCAACTAAGTGGGCGGGGCAGAGAAATGATTAGATTGTAAAACTTTTGTGTGTTTTATTTGCATCGTTCCTTGGTCTATTTCTCTACAGTCCAAACGATAAGCCTATTTATACATAGAACTGTGTGTGTATGACTTTATAATTCTGCCCTGGGTTCGGCTCTCAGACGACGCACTGCAGCAATAAAAAGGGAAAAAGTAAATAAATAAATATATTAATTTGTATATTTACAGAATTGTTTGGTCAACAGAAGTATTGTGCGTTAGTCAAGCGTGTAACTCTCCAGCTCAGCGTTTGCTACACATTAGATTTAAACGTCTTTATAGTGTTTCTGCATGGTGTTTTTTATTATATTTTTTTATTTATTTATTTAATTAATTAATAAATTTTTTTTTTATTATTATTGTCTTAGTTGCATTTTACTGTTTTTTTTTTTGTTGTTTTTTGTTTTTTTTTTTGCCATATTTCATTTTCTTTCAGCTGATGGCAGAAGAATTACTCAGTTTCTATATTTGTCTGTTTGTATATAACTGTGTAGATGTTGTACTCATAAGTATGTGTCAGTGAAGGGGCAGAGAAATTATTAGATTGGACAACTTTTGTGTGTTTTAGTTTTGTTGAAACCCCAAAATGTAACTTTATTTGCATTGTTCCTTGGCCTGTTTCTCTACAGTCTGCTTATAATTATATGTGATTGTCTTAAGCCCTTTACCTCTGGCTTTTGCTTTTTCTCACACAAGTGCTTATTAAACCCCGTTAGCGGAGAAGTCACACAATATTTTTTTTTCCCCTCTCTAACGGCAGGTCGCTCATGTATGTTGCAGCTTTATGGCTCCTCATCAATTTTTCTCCATTAAAATCATACTCAAAGCTGTCCTCGGCATTAAAATTTGATTAAGAACATTATTGAAGATTAGATACAGATGAATTATTGATTGGAAAGGTGGTTGTCCGTGGGGAGTGTACATGTGGCTGTATATGCGAGCGAGTCTGTAGATGATTATGTATTCTTAGGGGGACAGCAAGGTTCAGCTCTATTGTGCATTATGCAAGACCGGAACAAGCAACAAGGGTCAGAAAATACAGAATACAAACCCAAAACTGCTCAGCTTTTACATTTGCAACTTCAGAATAAAAAATCAGACATGTTTAAAGCTCATCAAAAGCAAATATACTTGTTTAAAACGATTGTAATCTGCTCGTTTCTGTCTGACGGTCAGAAATTGGAAGAGGAAAAAGAGAGAGGGAAAAAGATGTCAGCCTCGGTCAGATTTTAAATTGAATTTCGCCAAACTCAAAATATCTTTGACTCGATTCATTCCTGGACTATTCAAACAACTGTCAAAACACATCGCTCTGTGAGGTTCTGATAGGATTTTTCTAAAGATTGTGGCTCCATTGAGTCTTTGTGAAAAACGTATCATTTTGGATGCCAAGTTGAAGTTTGAGATAAAGTTATTTAAAACATCTCAATGTTGGCTCATGCTTCTATTGAATGACTTTTGCAGAAGTCGTAGAAAACTGTGTCCCTCTGACGCTGACGCAAAAGTAAATGGTAAGCCCATTTATACATAGAACTGTGACTATGTTACTGTATAATTCCGCCCTGGGTTCGGCTCTCAGACGACGCGCTGCAGCAATAAAAAGTGAAAAATTAAATAAATAAAAATATGAATTTGTATATTTACAGAATTGTTTTGTCCACAGAAGTATTGTGCGTTACTCAAGCGTGTAACTCACCTGCTCAGCGTTTGCGACACATTTGATTTGAAGGTTTTCAGGGAGTTTCTGCATGGTGTTTTTTTATTTATTTAATCTTGACGTGATATTTCATTTTCTTTTAGCTGATGGCAGAAAAATTATTCGGCTTTCTATGTTTGGCTGTACATAACTGTGTCAACATGTCAGTGGTGGAAGAAGTACTCAGGTTTGTTACTTAAGTAAAAGTGCAAAAAAAAGCAAAAACTAATTCTCAAGTAAAAGTAAAAGTATTGTGAAAATATCTACTTAAGTAAAAGTCCCTGTTTAAAAATGCACTTAAAGAGTAAAACCTTAAAGTATTTTGCGCAGACTTTGAGATCTAATAAAGCTTCGAATGTGGTGATTTTAATAAAGATTTGTGCAGAATTTTGTTCAGCAGAGACAAGTGAAATTATAATTTTTTTCCTTGCTATTTTTATTTGCATATTTTAGTTTCCTCAGAATACAAATGTTTTAAAAATAAACCCCTCAGCCTTTTCTGCAGGTCTCAAACAATAATAAAAAGACTTTTACTTTCCAGTCCGGTTAAAACATTTTGTGAGGAAGAAAGTACAAATACTGCTCTCAAATGCAGTAAGGTGTATGTCCTCACACGTGCTGCAGGGGGCGTCTCTTTTCCTGCTCCGAGACAAATTTGCCTCCGCTATAACATTATTTATTCCAACCTTGCTTATATTGGTGAAATTTGGTAAACAACCGATTTCGCCACATGTTCCCTGTCCTCCAGCACCTGTCACCCTGCGCTGGAGCACCCCGTCCCTCCCAAAAGCAGCGCCCGGGGCTCATACTGCCCCCTGAAGGCCAAATGTGGATGTGGCCCTGAGCGCTCAGAATCGGATTATCCCAGAGCATTTCCAAACTGTTTATATTTGGATACATAAAGTAGTAGCGGAGGGGCAGAAATGATCCTGTGCTGAAATAACCTTAAAGAGGACGTATTATGTTTTTTCAAGAGCTTTGTATTAAAGTATATCATAAGTAGATCATCATCTTACAGTTTGTTCACGATATACCACATTATTGATCTAGTAGAAACAGGACCACTGACTTCCTCTTCAAATCTGAGACGCCCCACCTCTTTATAGTGGCATTTCACTGCAGATTTCCATTGATATTTTTGAACCTCTGAGTCTTTTTTTCAAATATTCACCACAAAGTACAGGGCGGGGATAGGGGGTAGGTGAAAACAGGGATTTTCTGAGCACTCAAGCCTTGAATGCAGGACAATACAGGTTTACTCAAACATACATGAATTTTTGAGGAAACTAATGATGAAGGAACAGAGTTATGTTTAAAGCTTATTAAAGGGGCCATATTGCGCTATTTTCTGATCTGTTACAATGTTGTTTCCTCATCACAAAGAGACCTGAAGTTGTGTTTTGTTTCATTCACACAAGGCTGAGTTCTTCTCTCTAGCAGAAAATACTCTGTACTAGAATCATTTTGATGATTTCAGCCCTGGAATTACCAATCTGTACTGAAATAAAGGTAAAAGGAGCTGTTAAACTAGTGGCAGTTTTGCATAATATAGCACCTTTAAAATTGCTCCTTTAATAAAAGTTGTAGCCTACTTCTCGGAGTAGTTTTCAGGCAGCATACTTTTTACTCTTAGTATATTTTATATTGTAACACCATAACCAAAACTAGGCTTCCCAGTGTGATTAAGTCCATGGTAACTAAACCTTTATTTTGACACATTTTTTGTCCGTCTCTGCTGCAGATTGTTAAGTACCTTCCTGGTTTCGCTCTGGGACACCACCGAAATGCTATCCCCCGACACCGTGTCCTATTTGTGGGCTCTTCAGGTGACACGGCTGTCTGTGGTTTAGTACAATGTCACTGCTAACACCTGTTTAGGTCTGTGATGGGGAATCTTTATGAAAGGTTTTCTCCTCTGATTCTTTTGGTTTCTTCCCATGTAAGTTTCGCGGATTATTTTAGTACAATTTTGTGTTCTGCGTCCTGACCTGACTGTAGACCATTGTCCATCAGTCTCCTCCGTGTCTCCTGTACAGTACAGAATGAAATTTAAACAAATTTACATAAATGTTGGATCGCAGTGTGACTCTGAAGTGCTGTATGTTTGCAAGTTTTCTCCCCGACAAAACCCACAATGTCGATGAAACGTTCTGCACGACAAAGGCACCGACGAAGGTTTGAACTTTGAGAGAGTTTACAAAAAGAGAAAAAAGTGTGTGAGAAAATGTTAATGCCTGTGTGAGAAAAGAGTATAAAGTGTGTGGTGAGGGGACGTTTTACAGACAAGAAACATATAGAATAATTGTAAAAAATAAAGCTGCTACTTCACAGATTTTAACCTATTGTGGGCTATTTTTAGAAACATAACCCCCACGATAAATGAGGAACCACTGTATTTGCCTCTCACCACTTGATTTTCCAGGTGGGGTTAAGTGTCTTGCCCAACGACACAACGACAGCATTCATATGTGGAATTGCTAACCTAACCTTCAGATCAGTGGACAAAACCCACTACTGTCAGCCTAAAAATGCCCTATGTAACTTTTCTGGTGGAGGCTCTGCTGGAAAAGTATTTGCTTTGACTAAATGTTCCACAGTGTGACATTAAGCTTTTCAATCTGCCATTTATTCAGTCACAGTTACAGCTTGTCTCCATGGAAATAGATAAGTCTAACGCTGCTCTGTGGAAAATCAAATCAGTCAACAGTATAATCAGAAAAGTTACACAGCGCACTTTTAATGAAACACCGTTATTTTGAGTTTGAACAGTATGTAATGATCAACAGAATCAATTATTACTGATATCAGTCCTTGTAGATTTATAAAAGATAAAAAAGTCTATTACGATTCAGCGTCTCAGGTCTTTTTTCATTAATGAACCCTCTTTTGTCCCCTGAGACCCCTCCTCATTCCCCTCACACTACACTCCCGTCTCAAATAATAGCATTTTGCCTTCTCCGTCAAATTCAAAATGGAGAAATTATTCAAATGCGAGTGTGCTGCATATTTACTGACTGCTGTGTGTGCTGTGTGCCGAGCCACAGAGAAGAGCTGGGAGCAGATAAAACACTGTGACGACTGCCATTAGATGCTGATCTACAGATGCATTATGTAACGTTTCTTGTGGAGGGTCCGCCACCTGCTTGTCCCGATGGAGATGTTACGGGAGACTGTGGTATTGATGAGGCTGTAACTTCACTTTTTTTGCAAAGTAAAAATGTCCCCGCTCCAGTACAGATATATGGTCAAAGCAGCTCTTGGAGTCAAAATGAGACTGCTGTGTGCTGTCTGCAGCTTTTTTAACAAACCAGGAAGTAAGGCGGGTGCGCTATTAGCTTGCTAGTTCTTGTTAGCAGTTAAGTGTTAAGTGTGACGGCAAAACTTTGCTCTTGTCTCTTTAGTTTGGAACGTAATGAACAACTTTGGACCACTGCAACCCTTTGAAAAGCAAAAGACGAAGTTTAATCTGTCAATTGGAGTTGTTCCTCACTATATCGCTGTTCACCTTTTGTGGTCTCGCTGTTTTGCGGATTATTTTAGTTCAATTTTGCTTTTTTACAGCGTCTGAATGTGCATTGTGTTCTGCGTCCTGATTGGCTGTGGGACTGTAGACCATTGTCCATCAGTCTCCTCCGTGTCAGACAAATTTACATAAATGTTGGATCGCAGTGTGACTCTGAAGTGCTGTATGTTTGCAAGTTTTCTCCCAACAAAACCCACAATGTCGATGAAACGTTCTGCACGACAAAGACACCGACGAAGGTTTGAACTTTGAGAGAGTTTAAACAAGAGAGAAATTTGAAAAAATGTTAATGCCTGTGTGAGAAAAGTGTATAAAGTGTGTGGGGAGGGGTTTTACTGGCAAGAAACATATAGAATAATTGTAAAAAATAAAGCTGATACTTCGCAGATTTCGCCTATTGCGGGTTATTATTTAGAACATAACCCCCACGATAAACGAGGGACCACTGTATTTGCCTCTGCCTTGATTTTCCAGGTATGATCCATCGTAAAATAAATTTCCCAAACTGTCAACTGGACAAAAAGTAGTTTATATATGTTTAATGCAAAAAAAGCAATACCATCCCTTTAAACCAGCTAGATTTAAAGCTAAGTGTCCTCTTTAACTTTAGCCAGCGAGATCTCAGTCCACCGTCCAGCTGCGTGCGTATCATTAGGATAATATGTCACGGGTTTATTAATAGATTGTTATACATAGGCAGAGATAGTCTAAGTGCAGTAAAAGCACAAGAAAGATTAAGTTCCCGGAGACGCACACATTTATCAAAATAAAACATTCCCTTAACGACAATGAGACACTTGGGACTTAGTCTAGATTTGTCCCGGAGCTCAGAGCGGTTTTAAACAGAAGTGTAGTCTCCACCACACTCTGCACATTATCCACACGGCAGGGGGCCACGGTGTAGAGCTATTTATTTGGATCAACCCGGCCGTACAGGTGCAGGGGGAAGTAAAAGTGAAGAATTTACAACTTCTCAACAATTTTTGAGTTGTTGAGTCAAAGTTCTCAAAAGGTTAAAGCAGTTCAAGAAGTCCGTAATACTGTAGTGCAGGATGTGGTCCACAAAATAAAACATCACATTTGAGCTCGCAGAATTGGATTGCTTTTGTGTCCTTAGGCAAGAGATTTTCTGCCTGTATAATGAACTAAATTAAGCTAATTTTCTTGCGATGCGTCACAGTTATTATTGAAATAAACAAAAAAATAAAAATAGTAACTAGAAAACAAGCTATATTTTAGATTATGTTTTAAAATATCTTCAGAAAGTACACATTTCACCATTTTGCTTATTTGACCCATTAGTTGATTCTATTGAAGTAACATCTGTGACTCTTAAAGCTGCACTATGTAACTTTTCAGGTGCCTAACGGTGTTACTGCTTTGCTCGGTCATGTCAAACTTATCCGTCTTACATTTGTTCAAATACAGATGTTTCTATTGCTGAAATAATGTGGTGAAAAACATGCATTCTTTCTTCGAGCGAGCCTGACTCTCCGCAGATCTTACCTCGTAACTTGTGGCTTGTCTCCACGGAGATAGAAGAGTTTAAAGAGGACGTATTGCGCTTGTGTTTGCTATTGAGTTATAATATATGACACCCATTATGGATCTTTATGTTGTAATCTGCACATTTTAAATCACAATATTCATCTAAAATAACTTAATAAAAGAAACAAATCCGCTGACTTTGGGTAAGAAAACTGCGGCGCTGACGCAGGTCACCTGTCTGTGGAGCAGCTGCAGGTGCATCACACTGTTAAAATTGTAAAAATTAATAAAAGAGAGTGAAGACTACGCAGCGCTGCCAAAACTAGTTTTAACTGTGCATATGACCCATTACCTGAAAATAAAATTGAGAAAAAAAACCTAATAAAAACCTGAGAATGGAGACTCAACCCCCCCTGAAACTGAATGTCAAAACTAGTACAATTTCTGTTACTTTTTTTGTACTGTACAGTTTTTTTTTCTCCTTTGCATTTTATTTTTGTTGTTTTGTATTTTAATTTTTATTTGATTTTTTTCATAAATAAATAAATAAAAATTGAAGAACAAAGTACCGTATTTTCCAGACTATAAGTTGCACCTTTTTTTCATACTTTGTCTGGGGGTGTGACTTATACTCAGATGCGACTTTTATGTGAAATATATGTTTTTTTTCTTCATTATTATGCATTTTTGGCTGATTCGACTTATAATCCAGTAGAACTTATACTACGGTAAGTACGTCACAGTGGGCGTGTACCGGAGACGGTGAAAACGGGGATTGATCTGCAAAATGGCGTCTTGAAAATAAACGATTAAAGACTGCCCGAACATGCGCGAATCACTCCAAAAACAACTTTGCGAGAGGAAATGAGAAACAACTATAACAGGATTTTGCATAATAGGCCTGCGTTAAAGCCATACCCTCCCAAAAAAAGCAATAAAATCTCCATGGAGACCAGAAAAGTCGCACAGTATACCATTAACAAAACTATAGATATACGACTTTACAATTCCCATACTGAGCACTGCAACAGGACCCATGTTAGAACAGACCTTTGAGTATTTGCGATGTTGTGTGTACAGTGACAGACAAGACATCCTCCCAGAATTCACTTCCTCTTTTCTGCGCCACTTGTCAAAACCTCGCTCTCTCCATGTCATCCCAGCAGAATCTAAAACTATAAACCGCCAACCGACCACTATTTTAGCCCCAAAACACACCAAGCCAAACTGTACCCGTCTTATGGAGGAGAGCGCATGTGTATTTCTGCTCTCTCATCCGCAGAGGAAGGAACTCTTTGAACTGTGAACCGATGATCGTCACCGCGGAGGGAGGGGGTGTTGCTAGGGGCTGTTCCTGGATCCAGCTGTGGACTTAACGCTGCCGTAGAAGACACACTTCCCACACATCAAACACAAATGATGATGTTTTGTCTTGGGGCCTCGTTCCGTCGGAGGGGGTTTATGGAGGGAACATACAAGTGCGCGTCCTCGTCCTCATCAACAACAGCTCAGATGATAAAGAGGTTGTCCACTGATCTGAAGGTTGGCGGTTTGAATCCCGTTCCCACACATGAATGCTGTCCTTGGGCAACACTCTTAACCCACCAATTAAGAGACTTGTGTGGGTCCTTGATGTAAAGTGCTTTGAGAGCCTTGAAGGTGGAAAAGTGCTGTATAAAAATGTGACAATTTAAGGTAGACTTTTTGTACCTGAAATTTCTTGATTGAAATACAGAGTTTATTTAAGATCTCAGTCAGGAGTGTTACAACCGTTTCTAGGGAGAAAGGAAGTAACACAAAATAAGAAGTAGCATTTTTAATATCGTGATAAATGAGGGCACGATAACCATAGAACTTAAAGTTACAGTACAAACAAAACACACGAAAGGAGGCTCTGCGAGTACAAAATTAAGGTATGAGTTTAAACACAAAAGATCAAGTTTCTCTGTCTCAAATATAAGTCATATTTACAAAGTTTTCAAGGTTCAAAAGTCATACAAGTGGTGTGCTGTCCAGAAACAAAATCCTGCAGCAGGGAGTGGCAGGGGGCGGGTCCTTTTAAAGGGGTGCTGCCACAGGTGGAAGGTCACGATTGGCAGGCTCTTCATTGTTGCTCCAATCACATGCAGGGCCTTCTGTTTGTCACCTGCCAGCTGGAGGAGCACCCCTGAGAGGACAGGAGAGACAGCAGGGACAGCACATGCATGTAGGAGGAGCTGGAGGCCCACAGCTGTAACAAGGAGTACCTAGCTCAAGGATTTCACATTACTATGAATCTTCAAGGATAATGAGGGAAGCTGGAGCATCAGTGGAGGCCTAATGAGACTTGGGGCACTCTCACGTTAAGAAGTACAGCAGAGGCCTTGGAACTGGAAGGTTGGTAGCTGGAATTTTGCGCTTTTCAATCCATTCAGTTGTTTTCCATTTTGAAATTACTATCCATGAGTTTCAGGCAATATTGTATCTTTTGAAATGTGATAAGTACTCACAATGGCTGTGTAATCCTTCAGTCGTCCAGGTCTGATCCAAAGCAAAAGACGAGATTTAAATCTGTCAACTAGACAAATCTTTGTAGGAGTGAAGATGTTTTGCTGCTATCTTCAGACCCTAAACAAACAAGAACAAAGAGAACAATAGGCGGCCATTACAGGTTGAATATGGTCGTTCAGGCTGAAACTGGAGACAATAGATAGATATAGTGTGTCCACCAGCACTAGAAAAGCAACGAAAACGTCTTCACTCCTACAACGATTGGTCCAGTTGACAGATTTAAACTTCGTCTTTTGCTTTACTCAAAATGGCGTCTGTAAGCAGGAAGTTGACATCCATGAATACTTAAACAGACCTTGTGTTGATGTCACATACAGATTTATTGGACCCCGCTAACACAGCTTGCAGTCATAATAAATTGGATTTCAAATTTATACTTGTTTTGAAATTTGCCACATTTGGTACCTAAATCTTCCTTCGCAAACGCTTGGCTTTTGCTCCATTCTTCACAGCCCAACCATTCTGTAGTACAAAAATCTCTATACTGGCCCTGTGCTCCAGATAACACGTACCAGAGGCATGCTAGCTCATACTTATATTACCACCATTTCTCATTCCTCCTCCTCCATCTCTCTCTCCTTCTCTATCTAATGCACAGAGACAGCACCGATGTATAATTCATCCGCCCCTCTGCTCGCTCTTGCGCTTTATGTGTGCAAAATGTGTGTGCAAAAAGCAGGACCAACAAACCTGGCAACCCCCGCAAAGCCACCAGCATGCATGGGGGGTCATCCTAGTACATGTGTGTTCCTATATATTTATACTTATACACAGCATAAATGATGTATAGGCGTGGGAACATGGCGACGCAGTTATGTTAGCGCCAAGTTAAAAGCGGCAGCGAAAACAAGGGATGCAGCTATGGCTATGACGATGGTAGTTACGGTTTCGCGATGATTGCGAAACAGCTGGTGATGTTTTGAGCTTTGAAATAGGAATTTGGTGGGCCAGGTCTCTCGCTCAGCCATTCACTTAGTCATATCCTCAAGAGAGACAGGAGAGAGATAGCGAGAGGGAGAAGGAGGGATGGAGGGATGACTTGAAAGAAGGAATAGAAGGACAAACTGTGCACGCTGACGCAGATGTATGGAGCAGGTTTAAGTTAAGTTTCATAGATGTATATTTTAAAATGGTGCGTTGCTATTTTGGACCACAAAGGACGGTACAGTGAGGCTACAGTGGGCAGTGCGCTCATATCGCATTCTCAAGATTTACGTAACGGGTGACCCACTTTCTCAAGTCTCATACACCCATCTAGAATCCAAAATGCTCTGATGTGCTGAAGGGGGAAAACAGCTATGGTTTATTTCAGATCGAGTTGGGCTTTGACAACTATCATTTTGATCTTGTAAATTGAAAATGGGATTTAAGCGCTTTTCAGTAAAGTACTTTTGTAAAACATTTTGTTGTACGCTGACCTTGCTATGGTAATATACTGTAACAGGATTAAGATGAAAACTTGTTGGACTTATAGCTAGTTATCAAGCTTTCAGATTTGAATAAACTGTAGTAGTAGGAGTAGTAGTAGAAAAATATTCAAATAACATGCATTCTTACCATGAGTGGGCTTGCCGCTCCACAGAAAGGACTTGTAACTTAACCTGGTGACGTTAACTGCTTCTCTTCATTGACATATATTAGATAGATTAAGTTTAATGCTCTACTGCGGAACATTTTAGCTCAGGAGTGTCAAACACATTTTCACCAAGAGCCACATCAGCAAAATGGCTGCTCTCAAAGGCCCAGTTTCTACATTTATTACTTTTTCAAGTTTCAAATATTGCTTATGCATTTGCCTAGATGTAAAAATTTGGCTGTGTAACTGTGTATCTCCTGATAAAATGACATTTTTAGACCGTCAAACTTTTTAATTTTCTCTGTCGAGGGCCACATAAAATGATGTGAAGGGCCACATTTGGCTCGTGGGCCTTGAGTTTGACTCTTTATTGTTTTAGACAAAGAAACATCTCCATTTGGGTTAGCGTTTCATCAGAAAAGTTCCGCATTGCACGTTTAAATAGATCGTGAATGTTTTGTGACCTTTCTTGACACTTGAGGACACAGTACGAGAACCTTCCAAACTTTGCCTTGTCGTAAGTATAAATAGAAAAGTGTTCTGTTAAACTGCATAAAAGTACAATTACTATTACTGCGTTTGCTTATACTGCACTAAATATCTCTTGTGCAACTGCTGATGCAAAACTTAAGTACACAAGGGAGGAACAGCCAAGCAAATTAATGTAGAGAGATGGCTACGGAAAGGCACAAAGCCAATAAAATACGGCAAAAAAAAAAAGAGAAGTAGAACGCGTCAAATGTAGAGCACTATCGGCAGAAGCTCCAACGTGTTAAAAGGAAAAGAGAGAGCGATAGATGGAGGGAGAGAAAAGTGCAGAGGGAGGGTAAGGGTGGCCTGTGTTGTTCTAATGGGTGACTGAGCATTAGAACAGTCAGCTGAGTCCACGTCAAAGGCACTGGAGCCTGCGCACTCCCTCCTCTGCATCAGCTGGGAGAATGTTTTCATCTATACCTCTTTACCCCAGTGAACCCTCTGCTCCCTCCACCCTTATCCTCTGCATCCTCCTCTCTCAAACTTTAAAGGTCTTATATGACACAAAATGAACTCTTGTGAGCTTTAAGACGGGTTATAATTTTGAGAAAAACTATATAAATATGAAGGGTTTGTGTGTTAAACGTGTGAATTGAACAAAACACAACTGCAGGTCTGTTTGCGACGAGGAAACAACATTAAAACAGATCACAAAATAGCGTAATATGGGCCTTTTAATTGTTGGTTTGCATTCAAGACTCTATACACAACATGTTTTTTTATCTATCCATGGGTTTTCTGCCGGGAGCTGAGAGCAGAAAACCCGTGGACAGATAAAAAACATGTTGTGTATAGAGTCTTGAATGTAAACCCATGTCTCTCTGCTGGCCTGGGAACACCCTGGGGTCCCACCGGAGGAGCTGGAGGACGTGTCTGGGGTGAGGGAAGTCTGGGAGTCTCTGCTTAGACTGCTGCACACGCGACTTGGCCCCGGAAGAAAATGGATGGATGAATGAGTTTTCTGTTTTATGCAACATTTTGAGCACTTTTCCCATTCAAAGGATATATTTTGTTAATCGCTATGGCAATAACCCTAATTTTTCATAATTCTGAAACCCATGGATAAATGATAAATTACCTCAAATTACCGTAATTAATTAGATATTAAATTTGTGTTTTGAAAATTGCTATTTGGTTTGATGTCAAGATTTTTCACTTATTTGATCGCTGTGATTATTCAGGTTACAAGTTTTTCTCATTCAAAAGACAAGTTTTGTTTTGTTTTAAATTGTTAATCACCTCAGGCAGGTCCACCGACAGAAATTTGGGGGCCTGGGGCAAGAAGCCTCACACGGGCCCCCCTTTTAATGTAAATTAGTTCCATCTGGGCCCCTACACCCCTGGAGCCCGGGACAACAGATCCCTTTGCCCTCTGCTGTCTACTCCTCTGAGTTCAGGCAGTGGTCCAGATTTTCATCATTCTCTGAAACTGAATAACTATTTAAGAAGCAAAATTATACATTTTTTTGTCATTTTGGTTCAATCCTTACTCCAATAAATAAATAAATGAATAAATAAAAATAAATCTAAAACGGCACAATTACTGCAACCAGCTAGAGCTCAGTTATATCATTATGTAATCCTAAAGACTATGTTTATGTAAGTGATGATTTGAGAAAAAGTGCTAACCCTTAGACCTCTACAAACATGATGTATTTAAAAAAAAAATTGAACAACATTTTTTTGTTGAAAACATAAACTACATTTTCTCCAAAACCAGCTAAACCGCCAACTTTAGCTCTATTCTTCAGTTTCACTCTGTTGAAATATCGCTCGCCTCTAGTCATTCCAACAGGCAAAACCCACAATTTGAGTATCTCCCTGCATCCTAAGGAAAAAGAAAAAAAAACTAAGTGGATATGATTTATCTAAACTGCAAACAAGATGCTGCATGCGCAAAATCTATGAACTCATTTGGCACAAGCTGAGAGGAGGAAGAGGAAAGTTCCATCCGTCGTGTTGGCGATGGGATTGCATTAGCCATAAGCACGGCCGCCATGTTTGGAATTTCAAAGGAGATTTTTTTTTTTCTTTTTTGCATCTTATCCCTGGATCTCCTTAGGGCTTTTGAGAGCTTTTTTCTCCCCTCTCAAAGAAGCAGAATGGAGGAGGGAGAGAGAGAGTGACCAAGGATGGCTCTTTTGAATAAAGTAAATGACACATGCGGCATTAGGACCTGTGTTTGTCTGGGTAATGGACAGTAGACAGAGAGCGAGGGGAGAGGGGAGAGTGTTTCCGTGGTAATCTAGTGTTTCTTGGACAGGCAGGTTATTACGGGATGCTTCAGTGGGTAGAGGACAGGAAATAACATGTTCCTATATCTGTTTTATAAGGAATCAATTGAGGTGAAAGCACATTTTGAGGTGAATACTGTCTGTAATAGTTATAAAATAAGATACGCAGGGCAGATTTATAACACTTTTGTCAGTCTGTAAAGTGCACCCTATTGCAAAAATATGAAATTTGAAGAAGTATAATGAAGCATGTCCACATTCATTTCATATGGAAGGACGTGATTGGATAGAACTACTTTCTCATGATATTACTACTTGTTAGTTGCGTAGAATTGTAGCGTTTTAAGCCCATATTACACTATTTTCTTGTCTATTTTTCTGGGAGTTTGTGTTTTCTGGTCACACAAACCCATATATTTAAACTGAGTTCTTCTCTCAAACAGAAAACACTCTGTTCCACCTTGTGATGTCATCATGTGGTAATACAGGAAGTGCTCTGCTGTGTTTTTAAACTCCATACACCTTCACTAGAATCATTTGGATCATTTCAGTCTCAAAATTGCCAATCTCTACTGAACAAAAGGTAAAATGTAGCTGTTAACTTGAAAACTACCACGTCATGATGTCACAAGGTGAAACAGAGCATTTTGAGCTTTGGAGATGTAGACAGACTAATAATAAAGTGTTACTCATGTGTGAATGAAACAAAACACAACTCCAGATATGAGGAAACAACATTCTACACCCACAAGAGTCAATTTTGTGTAATATAGGACCTTTAAACGCTCTGTATCTGACTTTTTCTGTGTAAAAAATGTGAAAAAACAGAACTAGTTCATTTTAACAGCGGCCTTAAGTTATTCCTCACTTTCCCAGCACATTCCCAGCATCCTAATTATTAACCAGGCCAAGTTTAGAAGCACTTTTCACAACTTTCAGAAACTTTCAGGAACTTTCAGAGCAAAGTTTTGCTGTCAAGATTGTGCTAACAACAACTACCATGCTAACAGTGCACTTTCTGATTCACGGAGGATAAAAAGACTTTATAGAATTAAATGCAGACAAAACACAGTGGCCTAGATTTTACTTACATGAAAAACTTGGATGCAGCTTTTAACTTCCTCTTTAATTTGACTGGGACATTTTGTTAAATTTCATTATTTATTCATTCACAGTTGCGAGTCTCTGTTATAATTAATCAAAGCGGAGATTTTAATGTGTCTCTGCACTTTTATCTCTCACACCTTTTCATCACGTATTCCCTTTTTCTGATAAAAACGAGGTGCACTTAAGTGTTTTACTGCTGCTCGCCGAGTACAGGTCTTTAATTTAAATGTCAGCTTTGATGCGTTACATATTTGTCTTTAACTAAATCAGCAACACACGAGGATGAAGTCGTATTTAGAAGGCTTAAAAGCACGAAATTAATTACACACTATGGAACTTTTCGGGCGGAGAGTACGCCATCTGCTTGTCTCCATGGAGATGTTATTGCTTTTCCTGGAATATTCCACAGTATGGTTTTAAATCTAGCTATGCTGCATTTAATCATTTAAAACATGCATTCTTACTGTGACTGGTTTCAATACACAGATCTGTAACTTCACCTGTTTGTCTCCATGGAGCTTTTAATGCCATACTATGGAACATTATTGGCAAAGTAATAACAGGTAGTGGACCCTCCCTGAGAAAAGTTCCAAGGTGCAGCTTAAAAATGAGTTTATTTCACATATTTTTGCTGTTTTATGTTGCATATTCTATTGATTTGAATTGAAAAACTGCATATTTATTGATTTTTTTAAGCAATTCTTGGCCTACTACAACTTTTGAACAGATTTTTTTCTTGGAATTTTTCTCAACAATATTCTTACTGAGTAGGAGGATTAAAAAAAAAAAAAAAAAACCTTACATTATAACCCCTCCTCGCTCCCCCCCAACACACTGGATCTTTCTGCTATCAGTTTCCTTTAACACGTGTACCTTAACCTACCTCCAGGACACATAACGGCCAAAACCTCCGCTCCGAGATTTATCAAAGAGGGTCAAAATGTCTCCGCTGCTGCTCGCTCCCGTGTCTCGTTTCCATGACAGCGTAACCAAATCGCCGCATGTTTAATGGACGACAAACAGGGCGAGTGAGAAGACGGAGATGGGTCAGATACAGAGGGATATTGAAAGCTGATCCCGGCGCGCTACATGGCACAAAGTTATCAGACGATGTGAAAGAGAGAGGCTTAAAACCGGAGCGCTGCTGTTGACAAAAAGCAAAGGGAGAGGGAGTCGTCAGGACAGAATTTGTTACATTTATTTGTAGAGTTGATGTTTCCTCTTGCAACAGTTTCAGAAATTGGCAGAAATGAAGTAGAGAAAAGCGCATTGAATTTTTGGATACATATTTTACCAATATTGTTTGAGTAAAGAGACAGTTGTAATACATTATGTACTTTGTGGAAGCGTGTACTTAGGCTGGATGTTTGGGTAGTAATTTGTGCTGTTTAAAAGTCTATACTAAAGGCTTGTTACTACTATGCCTTCCAAGTAGTACTGCTTTTAATGCTTAAGATCCAGGCTATTTAGTACTACTATTACTGCTACTACTACAACTGCTACTACTAGTGCTACTGCTACAACTTACTACAACTTTCTACTATCACCTACCGCCTACTGCTCCTGCTATAGTCATTAGTACTACTCATAGACTGTATATGTAAATGGACATAGCAGACATAGCTTCTGGCTCTATCGACTGGCTCCAATTCACTTTCTATTGAAAAACTGACACTCTTCTCTTTAACTGCTGCTGTCAGACTCATCATTTTGCTCTTAAAATGTTCGTATTAACTCACTCATGACATGATCCTGGTATTTTTATTCACTATTGATATTCTGTAAATCAAGATATGAACCTTAATAACAGGGAAATCAGGTACTAGCTTTAGCAACCAGTTTGATTGACAGTGTTTCTAAGCGCCCACTCCCTACTAAACCAGCGACGTGAGCGGGAAGGGGCAGGTCTTTCAACAGCCTGGCTCCGGACTGGCTCTCTATAATACGTCGTAATTACAAATACAGTTGTCCCTCACTAAATCGCGGTTCACCTTTCGCGGCCTTGCTGTTTTGCAGATTTTTTTAGTGCAACTTTGCTCTTTCTACAGCGTATGAACGTGCATTGTGATCTGCGTCCTGATTGGTTAAGGGACTGTAGACCATTGTGTTCTGTGTCCTGATTGGCTGAGGGACTGTAGACCTGATTGGCTAAGGGACTTTAGACCATTGTGTTCTGCATCCTGATTGGCTGAGGGACTGTAGACCATTGTCCATCAGTCTCCTCCGTGTCTCCTGTACAGTACAGAATGTGTCAGACAAATTTACATAAATGTTGGATCACAGTGTGACTCTGAAGTGCTGTATGTTTGCAAGTTTTCTCCCCGACAAAACCCACAATGTCGATGAAACGTTCTGCACCGACAAAGGCACAGACGAAGGTTTGAACTTTGAGAGAGTTTAAACAAGAGAGAAATGTGAGAAAATGTTAATGCCTGTGTGAGAAAAGTGTATGAAGTGTGTGGTGAGGGGTTTTACAGCCGCCAGACATATAAAATGTTTGTAAAAAATAAAGCTGATACTTGGATTTCGCCTATTACCCTCCCTTAGTTCACTTCTTTATACGGTTTATGGATAGCAGCAAGACCAAAATGTGATATTGTATCGATTGGACGAAATCTATATGGGACCATCCTTTACTCCCATGTGACTCAAACGCTTTGACTAACTCTGTACCCTACATTTACTTGACCCATTTTACACATTCATACATTTTCATTGTACTCTAAAGAGCTGTCATCTTGGTTCATCTCACCATCGTGACTCCTCTCATTGGTTAATTATCTTTAAAACACGACGTCAGGTCTCATATCCTCCTGTCTGTTCAAGAGCTCAGACAGTCTTATTAGTCATTTGTACAGCGCACGGAGGAGCTAGAGTGACAGAAAGGATGGCAGCGCTAAAATAAGACGAGTGTAATACAAGAATGTGGGACAAATACTGTACAAACACATGGGCGCTTAATAGTGACGCGCTAATGTACTGATGTAATGAACACCAGTAATGAATCAGGCGCACGGACTTTTCAAGGATCAGCAACTTTAGATACGTCTGGAAATAAATAAATAAATGAATAACTGCAGTGTGCAAAAATGCATGTGTGAGGTGAAGGTTTTGTGGTGAGGAGAGATTATGATTGGTCAGATTTGCTTATTTTATCTGTGAAAATGTGCAAAAGTGAACTCGGTCAGCACTGGCTATTCGTTATCTGATTTGTGAGTGATCAGATTACTGAAATATCAAACGTTTACATCTGAGCTGAGTAATCTGATTTCTGTCTGGGAGGTTTTAACATGGATAAAGGCCAAATGAATGCGACAAAGACAAAAGTGAAAGAAAGAATGTTTAAATTGAAGGATTTATTTAAACATGTGTAGTACTTTGTTTCGAAAATACAACAGTAACTTTAAAAATCTACAGAAATACTCAACAAAAGTAGCTCAGTTGGTGAAGCGTCTGTCCATCGATCTGAAGGTTGGTTGTTTTGAGCGGTCAGATCCACTAACTCACGGGTTGACGGTGTGATTCCAGCTCCCGCAGATGAATGATGTCGTTGTGTCCTTGGCAAGACACTTAACCCACTTCGCCCTCAGTGTCATGAATGTATGTGTGAACCAGTGTTTCCTTAAGCGCTTTGAATGTCTTGAAAGTGGAAAAGTGCTCTTGGATTTGCAAACACACACCAAAAATCTTGTCTAACTTGTATAAGGTTGTACATAACATTTCTATCATGACCGAAAGGGTTTAGGCTGAAGTAAAAATGACTTTTAATGCCTAACGCTATTTAATAATAACACACAAGAATTTCAAGAAAAGCAGCATCAGTTCTACAACATATGACTCAAAAAGAAAAACTACAAACCATGGCAGTTTACATCTGATCTAGTTATTGTGTTATTTGATTCGTCTCGTTGTCTGATTACTGCTTACTGGTCATGTGAAAATATATCCACTGTAAAGCTGTAGGATTATTAAGAGACAGGCAGATATATCGCTCGGTTGATACTGTGTCATACCAATAATACTCTTTTGGCTGAACTGCTGCTTAGAGTACAGATAAAGCTTAATTTGAACACTTTAGTGCAAAGAGACAACTGCGCTGCACCTGCTCTTATAGGCTTATGGTAAAACAGGGCTGTGGGTGAGTTTATTGTAAACTGAAATTACAAAATTTGGGGAAAATAATCAAAATCGGCCCTAGATATCAGCCTAAAATATCACCTAAAGTGTATCAACCATTGTTGCTATGGATGCAAAAATAATCGGTATCAGCTTCGGTCATGAAAAAAAACATATCGGTCGATTGCTTTTTATTAAATCAAAAGTTATTGAAGAGCAAGAACATCGTCCCAAAGTTAAAGATGTGGTCACTGGTTTCACTGTTTGAACTGTGTCGGTTACAGGGGCGTTTAGCGTGTCAGAGGCTGTGTAAGCGTTATATAATACTGAATAATTATTGTTTTTTTGTTTTTTTTCGTAAGTCAACTTTTTGAGTCTTGAAAATAACCACATTATCTGACTTTAATCATATTCATCCGGTTCAATTCCCTGTTGATAAAATGGTGCAGGATTCGAAAGAGAACAGCTTTGTTTTACACAGTACAATATATCCAGATTTATATTTAGCCTGACCAGTTCAGCAGAGGAACAATAGAATCCACTGGAGAGACGATCGTGTGGGTGCAGTCCAAAAGTGATGAAAAGTTAGGCGGTGTTTAATATTCAATACTTTTAAAAGAAAATCTGATAAAACAGTTCTTTCTTGACACAAAACTGGAGACATCTGTGTTGCCTCAGTGGATCATCTGCTGCAGTGAACACAACCCAAGTCCTGCTGTTTCTGCCATTTTACTTTGTCTTAAAATTCTACTCAAATGTTCTTAATGTTTGATTTGCATGAGAGCGGTTCATTCAAGTGTTTTTTGTAAATGTCAAGATGTTAATGTAGTGAGTGACCCCACGATCTGAATACGCAACCGTATTCATTTATTGGTATTTATAATCTTTTAAAACTCAAAAAGTTTCTGTCAAAGTTTGTGAGAAGATTGAGGCAGTGGCACCGAAGATCTTACCAAATGAGATAAAAAACAAACAATAAGAAAACATTCAGTTACTGTATTAAAGATGCACTATGTCACTTTTCTGGTGGTAGATCTGGTCTCCATGGAGATGTTTTTGCTTTGCCGGGAATGTTACACAGTCGGTATCAATCTTACACTATCTTGCATTTGTTAAATTAAGCTAAGGGTGTTTTATTATTTATACTGTGAAAAAACTGCATTCTTACTGTGAATGGGCTTGCTTATCCACAGATCTAACCTGCTTATTTTTCCTGGTTGTAATGTTTAAAAAGTCATATTGCGGAACTTTCCAGACAAAGCAATAACATCACTACCCTCTGCCAGAGAATGTCTGTGTAATCCCTCAGTCGTCCAGGTCTGATCCGTAGCAAAAGACAAAGTTTAAATCTGTGTCTGGACAAATCGAAGTAATGTGTCTACTCCATTCAGTGTAGTGAAGAGTACAGTGAGCGTTACATTGGACAAACTAAACAGCTACTCCATAAGAGGATGTACCAACATCGATGTGAGAGCTCCTCAGGACCCCAGTCTGCTGTTCATCTCCGTCTCAAAGCCACTAACCACTTCTTTGAAGACAGTGAAGTTCAGATTAAAAAAAATGGTTTGAAGAGTTAAAGAAGCTATTTTTGTTAGGAAAGAGAATCCTTCCTTAAACATGGGGGCCTGAGACATAATCTCTCACAGACCCAAAGCAAACAAAAGAAACAAATAGGACGGCCATTAACGATTGAATAGGGTAATTATAGCTGAAACTGGAGACAATAGATGTTTACAGTTTCAGTGTAGTTAGCTCCTCCCTTCAGACAGATATAAGGCAGTGTCCAGCAGTAATCTGACCAGAACTGAAGAAGCGGCTTGAACGAGCAGCGAAACGTCTTCACTCCTACGATAATTTGTCCAGTTGACAGATTTAAGCAGTGCAACACAATAGGCATAAAATTGGTTTAAGCCAGAACTCAACTGTAGATCTAAAATCAGTATTTAACCAGGATTATCAGGGCTTAACCAGGTCTAGATAAGGACTGAACCTTAAACCCAAGTATTTAAAGCACACAAAGAAACAGATAGACTATTTTCTCTTCACAATTTCCACCTTTTTATTTTGCAATCCTCTTTTATTTATGGTGTTTTTATTTCATTTGCATTTTTACAGTTCATCCGGTTGTTATTCAGGCTGGAAGTGCACTGCTGCTTCTTAATAACAGAGGGAAATGCGGATTGCCTTGGCCCGGTCATGTATTGATTGCTCTACTATAATGAGCCCTCCCCTGGGTACGGTTTACATGTGCAGATAACCTATTAGCCTACGAGCTAACATTACATTTGAAGAGATTGGTCATGGGTTTAGATTGTATAAGACCCTTGTACTCATAATAAGCCTTCATTTGCTTTAGAAAAACTAACCTTGGACTTTGAAAATAGACCTTTGTGTTGCAAGCGCCCATGTGAATTGAACATTGTATTCTTTTCAGTAGGGAAACGCACTTACCATTGAGACTGGCAATACAACCATTCATCTAAAGTAAATTTGCGTCAGTAATAGTCATGAATGTAGCAGACGTAATAGTCATAAAATGTAGTAATTGGTTTTAAAAGTGGTTGTCAGACTTTTACTAAACTTTGTACCTGTTTTCAATCCAAATACTCAAAATACTACGACTATATAAGTATCCAGAGCAAGTACCACTACTATAACAGTTGTTACTTTTATTGGCGGTTGAGAAAGTCTTCAGTAAATAATAGGACTACCCTTGCAATAGCTGTTATACAGGGAGGCGCTGTCCATGGTGCTGATAAAAACACATTAGCAAAGCCCATCCCCACCTGTCCTTATCGTTTCATCTCGATGCCATTTTTTCTGTTCTATGTTTAGACGACCTTTGACCTCACACCTTTGTACCGCGATAAGGACGTCGTGTTAGCAATTTGTCAATGATATAACAGCAAATAGCTTCAGTGTATCGGACCGATGAAAGGACACACTGGTTTCAATGTTTCTTATATCTTTGCCATCAGATATGTGCAGTACGGTAGTTTCCAATCAGTCGGGGCATAAATCAGCTCATGTGTTTCCATGACCTCGCAGTATTACAAACTCCCCAAAGTTTAACATTGAGTTGGAGGGAACGTCTGAATTCTGTAGTAGAATTTGCTTTGGTTTATGGTTAATATCTCTGTAATTACGGGTCTATCCAAGTGTAACAAACATCGGCACAAAGTTCAACACCTTTTCTGTCAATAAAAATGAAAAAAAATCTCCATAAAACCACGAATCAAGCGCTCTAAGCCATCAATTTGACAAGTTAGTGGTGATCTCTTAACAAATCTGGTTCAGTTTTCCAGTTTAGCTATTTCCTTCCTCTGCCCTCCATCTAAAATTATAACATCATCAAATTCAAGAACGTGAACGCAGCTTTTTGGGCCCAAGAGTGTCAAGCGAGAATGAAGTAATGATGAATTTAAACCTTGGTACAGTAACAAGGGGAGTATAAGATCCAACAGTTGATCCAGCAGTTCTTTAAATGAATATACAAGATAAAATGGAGTGCATCTGGCATCTGAGTCCTATGCCAAATCAATATTCAATTCACTGGATACTAGGGCAGAGGAGTTTCTGTTTGGGACTTCAAAAAATAACTATAAGGAAACGATATTATACCTGCTTCTCCTTTGTCATCTTTTTTCCAAATGCTTCTTGCAAAAAAATTGACTCAAACTGCATTAAACATTCAAGTTGTACATCAAAATCGCTGAGATCTGATGGAGGGTTAGTCCAGAGCGGCAAGTACGGCATCACTACGAGCTGCTATATGTGCTATTTTGGTCCAGGATTCAAACCAATAACCTTCTTGCTGTGAGGCGAGACTCTTAACCACTGCACCACCAATAAATTCTTCTCCACTGCAGTCAAACCTATAAAAAACTCAATTCATTTATTGCAGGAATATTAAAAACTGCGGAGAACACATGCAGTGAAACATATTAAGAAGTACACCCTTGCGGAGTTGTTCTAAACTGCACTCATCATTGCACTATATCCATTACATTTGCATGAATTACCATCAACAACACACGGTTCCTACTGTGACTCCTAGAGCTTAGCTTTTTATAGCACCTTTTCCATATTAAATGAGTCTTGAAAATGACTTGGAGTAAACTTATGACTTTCATGCTCGCATTTATAGTCAGAAAGTGTTCAAATCGCTGTCTTATTTTTAAAACGTGAAAACAGAGCCGGTTCATTTTAAACAGTTTGCAGTCGTCCAAAGTTAATCCTCACTGAGCATTCAAACATCCTAATTATTCACCACAATGAGTTTATAAGTGAGTTTCACAACTTTCAAAGGCCAGATAGGAGTTTTGTCGTCACAATAATGCTAACAACAACTAGCATGTTGGTCACACTTCCTGATTCTCAGAGGATAAATGCAGACAGCAGATGGCTCACAGCGGACTCATTTCTACCTTAAGAGCTGGAATTTTCCTGTCACAGTAAAAACACAACAAATTATTCACCACAACAAGTTTAAAAGCGCGTTTTACAACTTTCAAAGACCAGGTCAGTTTTGCCGTCACAATAATGGTGATAACGACAAGCAAATAGCACACAGCCAACTCATTTCTACCTTAAGAACTGGAATTTTCCTGTCACAGTAATGCTAACGAGAACTTTCATGCTACCAGCGCACTTCCTGATTGAGGATAAAACACTTTATAATTAGACACAGAGGGCAAACCGTGGTCTCATTTCTACTTTAAGAACTACTTATACAATATGTGTCCTGGGGTGAAGCACATGTGGCTCCACGCAGAAAGACTCCAGCCTCTTTAAACGTGTTGTCATGTGATGCGTGTGGGGGCTGTAGACATCCACAGAGCTATTTCTACTCGAATCTGGGGGTTGTATAGGACGAAAAGATGTATTTACTGAAGAATAGGATCAATAAAGTAAAACAAACATCCTTTCTTTGGCAGGATTAGATTAGAAGGAGCCGGCGGTGTTCTGCAGTGCACCGGGGTTAGCAGGTTCAGTGCAGTCTGTCAGGGCCAGCTCCACTCAGCCACAAGAATTAGTCAATCACATGGTCACTGGAGAAATCAAAGAGCAGTTTGACAAGGAGAAGAGGGAGATGGACCAAGAGAAGAGGGATGAACGAGGAAGGAAATGCTCAAAATATGAAGTCAACGTAAAGGACTGATAAACCAAGAATCAACAAACTCAACATCATTAAACTTAATAACAACAGGACTGTTGTCATAGAAATTAAAATGAAAAGGTAAATATTCTATCTTTTAAATGGTCAAAAGCCTTATAAATGGTGTCATAACATGACCCATGAATTAATATCAATTAATAATTAATTAAATCTTATTAACCTCACAACTGTCTAAGTCTAAAAACTGTCTGCAAAAAACTTTAGGTTATTTTGCTTCTCAAAAATGAGGAATATAATCAAGGAATATAATTCAAGGACATGCAAAACTGGACACACTAATGCACTTTAATAATCTGTGATAAACATTTATAAACATTTATCTCACCTGCTTCTGTTTTTAATGTTTTAAATCGACCTGTTTGGTTATTTGTTTCGTTTGTTTTGTATTTTATTTTAACAGGGAGCTCATGAAAAGGAGAGTCTGGTTCTCTCTGTATAAATTAAATAATAAATTAATATAATTTTTTTTTTTTTTCACATTTTACTGTCATTATTACTTAAGCCAAAAAAGAAATGTTGATCCTGTTTAAATCTGTGTCTCCTTCTTCCACTGATGTTGATCCAAAGCCACATTTAGATCTGAAGATCAATGAGAAATATTTATGTCCATTCAACATATAATTTTTAAATGGGGAAATATGAACTATATTTAAATTGGGTCAACATTATATATATTTTATCTTTTTGAGTAGTGTGCCAGTTGTTTGTTTATCAAAAATATATTTATCTACCTGCAATGGCACAACCTGGGAGGATCTTTGAGACTATATAAGAAAATATACAAAAATAGAAAGTAAATCCATTCTAGCTCCTCCAAAGGGAACCACTGCAGCAGTCGTATATAAAGTCTGCACTGTACACAGCAGCAGTACTGCAGCTGTCAGAGGCCGGCCCCAGAGGCAGCTGTGTGGACACACAGTAAATACATGTCACGCTACTGCGCTGCACTGTTCAAGTGTGTGGGCTACTGTCCAGCATGAAAGGCTCTGTGCCACACTTTTACGCTCTTACAAACGTGAAAAACACGATGATGGTCAAATCTCGGATCTTTAAAAAAGTTGTACTGGATTATTACTGTCTTTAAAACTTGAAAAACAAAACCATTATGCATTCTGAACATCCTAATTATTCAGAGATTAATTCATAAGCACCTAGAGAAACTTTTTGAAGATAGAACTGAGTTTTTCTGTCGCAGTAATGCTAACAACAACCAGCATGCTAATGTGCACTTCCTGATCTCAAGAGCTGCTTATACACTGTACTGGGGTAAAAATGGGTACAGGGCCTTTAAAGAACATTTGTGTTACCATATTATATTTCACATTTATTATAAAAATCACCACTGGAATCGCACTGGGAGCACGCAGTATAAATAAAAGGCAGGTGGAAATTTGAAGTACTTTGAATACTTTTGGCTGCGCTGGCATTTTTACAGTTACATGTATTTACTGTGGAGTGAGAAAGACTGCTGCATAATCAGCATCTCATTTGGGCTACATTTAGAGCTGTTCTTTCACTGTAAGAGGCCACGGGGACTCGAGTCAGAGAGAAAACACGAGCGGGAGACAACTTCAACAATAGACTTTAGGAAAAAGGTGATGGAAAAGCGCAGTACATACATATTTACATTAAAGCACTTGTTTTAATTATTGATTCACATTAGAATTATGGATTTTTTTTTCAAGGGACAGGGTCAGTGTGTCCTTCTTGTCCTCTGAAGTAGTTTGAGGAACTATCGATAACGCAACATACGAATGCACACACTGTGCAGAGGCTTTTTGAAATTAAAATATATAAATATAAAATGGATAAACGAAAGCTTCACTGGAAATACTTCATAAACAGGACTCTCCGTTTCTCCGCTGTACAATATGGTGAGCTGTGTTTCTTGGATTGGCAAACAAGTGCGTTTTTTGACAAGATGTTCAACAATTCTTATTTTGTAACATTTGGAGGATTTAAGTTTTTTTTATAGAAAATCTACAAAACAATATCACCACATATGTAAGTGTATTTAAAGAGGACAACAAGTGAAAATACAAAAGTCCAACACATAAGACTCAGCACAGACATATTTCTGTTGTTGCTATTTCAATAATTATAATTTCAACATTTTATAAGATACATATTTTATATATAAAACAACCTAATCATAAATCAAAGCATTTAACAATCTTAAAGTCCCCGTACCTGATTTGTTCTCTTGGACTGTCTTAAAATGTGTCTCGCCCCAGTACAGATGTATTGCATAAGCAGCTCTTTTCGTCTGCTGTTCAGGAATTGTGTGTTAGCATGCTAGTGCTTATAAACTCATCGTCGTGACTAATTAATAAAGATCGACCTATGGTTTGTTTGTTTTTTTTATAGCTGTGCTGATTGTTTAGAACAGATCTGCAGGTGTTTTTTGGTTGATATATAAGGACGATTTTGATCATTTTCTTCAAATATGTAATTTAAATTCACTACAAGCCCATTTTAGCACAAACCTTTTAAGGAAGCCGTGTGTCTTTTTGTATTAAAGTGTTAAAATGTAAACACACAAGCCCTGTTTCCAATAAAACTTGATATATTATTTTCAATGTAAATGGATGGACTCTTGGGGGGCCCCCTGGTGGCCTCGGGGCCCTAAGCAGCTGCTCAGTCAGCTTATAGACTGGACCACCCCTGCTGATAGCCAATACACTAAGAAGTCCAAATATTGACCTAGATATACTGCATATCTATAGGTTTATCTCTGCTTATTAGGATGATCTGAAAGCATAAGTTCAGTGAGGAATAACTTTGGACCACTGCAAACCGTTTAAAATGAACCGGTTCTATTTTTCAAGTTTTTCAGCTAAGTAAAAGTCTGGTACAATGATTTAATAGATTCCACCATTACAAATTCCTCTCTATATGAAACATGTTTTACGATGCACAGCAGGCCTGACCCCCACTGCTCCAGATCAAGTGAACACCTCCAGTCGACTACATCCTCTCCTCTGAAGCTAATCGGCTGCTAACAAGGCATTAGCCCCCACTCTGTCATTTTGAGTGTTGTTAGCGCCCTTTAGCTCATCTAGCCTGAATCAATACGCAATAGCACTAGCGTCTTGATACATGCGTGCTCCCATAGACCCACAGTCAATGAGCCAAGAGAAGAATTGTCCACTCAGCACCTACATCCCATCAGCCATTGCTCTGGAAGATGGAAAGAGGTGTTTAGTCCCATATACAAATGCATGGGAAGTAGCGTGAACTTATTAGCAGGGCATGGCTCACTTCACAGAGGCTATTCAGTTATCAATATCTTTTAGAGCAGGTGTCGATATGAGCGAGTGCAGGCTGTACAACACTTGTTTGGACATCGTGCATAATTTATTTACAGGGTGATTAACTCGTTCAGAACCAAAACAGCAGGTGAGGTTGTTGTTCTAAGCGGGAATGCACAAGATATTTCAGTTTGAAGTATGCGGGTAACAAGTCTGATTCATGAATAAAACTGATCCACGTTGAAGGATATATATTTTAAGGTTAGAGGAGATGTACAAAATGGAAATGTGCTCACCTTGAGTCGTAAGACCTCGTAAAGCAAACTGTTTGTGCTAAGAAAATGCCTTCGATAATTCTGTGTGCACTAAAGAGGACTATAGTACATGTGAAAATGTGTAAAAAGTACGACCAAGGCTGTATTTATACAAACTAAACTGGAACTAAACCTGGACTGAACTGGACAAGGACTAAACCAGGACTAGAACAGAATCAATCTAGACTGAATCAAGTCTATATCATTAAATCAATTATTGGAGATACAGTTTTCAATATTTTTACACTTTATAAAAACATCATACAGTTTAAAAAGAAAGTTATGGATCCAAGCCAGTTGTATTTTTTAGTTCAGATGTAACTTTTCTGCCAATAGCATTAAAGCATGTTGTATTTATTTCTTTGTTTTTAAATGTATTATTGTTGTTTTTTATGTTTCCTTACTCTGAGTGGCCTTGCATCTCCACAAACCTGACTCTTACTTGCCCAAATGTGGCCCTCAGGCCTTCAGTTGAACCAGTCCAACTAATCATAACCAGTACTTTTTACGGCAAATTTGAGTAACCCTACCAATATAACCTACATAACATCACATTGCATTGTCACACAGACCTGACATTAATATTTCATGCAAAACTAAGGTAAATGCAGCATCTGAATTATCCACTGTACTGACCATTGTCCCTCTGTGTCGAATATTTTTCAAGATATGGCAACCCTGGCCTAGACGAGGGCCTTCTTCTGTTGTTCCTTTGGCTAAACTTCCACATTATATTTACCTTATCAAAAATCTATTTCGACTTGCCGATAGAAAAGCAACCAACAGACCTCTCGTTTGCACATATTTCACCATAACAGAATGATCAAATAAGGTAAACAAATTAGCTTCAGCTTCCTGTGACATAACCGGCGTTAGATAATGATCCATTTGAGTGAACTGTTATATGGGCAGGACCGGCTCAGCGATGCGGACAGGTAGTGCTCAAATTAAAAATGCATATTCTCGGTTATTTTTAGAGTATGAAACTTCAGCATCTGCAGCGGATCACATCGGACCACATTGTAGCTGATGCCATCCCATAATAGTCCTGTGTGTGTGTAAATGCGTGTGTGCATTTGACAGTTAAAGACCCGCCGAGACCCGAATCAATAGAGCTAATGAGAGACTGAGAGCTCAAAAAGGACGGATGGAAAACCTCTGGCCTGGTCTTTCAATTTGTCTTCTTCTCCTTCGTCTCCTTTCCTAGCTCCTTATCTGCTTTCCTGCTTCCTCTCTCCTCCCTGTGGTCTAACTTGTTCATTAGCATCTGTCTCCATCTTGTGTGTCTTGTTAGTTTCCATGCGGAGATGCAGAGGAGTGCCGTATCTGTCGCTTTAATGCACTTTACGGCATGTTCTAATATGATAAATTGAATATGTAGACTTAGTACTTTCCGATAGTGGAGGAGTTTATGATCTGCTTTTCCAGCTTCTTAAATGTTGCTTTGCGCCAACAGAGTACCTAAAGAGTTATAAAAAGGGAGGCAGGATGGTTGAAGTTAGCGCATAAACTGTATAAAGAAGAGGACTAAGGCAGTGTGACGTCACCGATAGTGTTCAGTCAAACGAAGTTCATCGACGCTAGCAATTATGAGGGTGCTGCGAGTATCATAGCAACCAAAGAGCCAATCCGGAGCCAGGCTGTTGAAGGTAACGCCCCTTCCCGCCCACACCACTGCAGCAGGAAGCGGGTACTTAGCAACGCTGTCAATCAAGTCTGTTGCTAACGCTAGCGGGAGCAATCTCGGGGAAAGAAGGTGCCGGTTTTATCTGTTATTAATGTTCATATCTTGATTTACGGACACAAAAGCCAAATAAAAACACCAGAATCTTGTAGAGTGGGTTAATATATACATTTTAAGACCAAAATGACGAGAATGACAGCAGCAGTTACAGAGAGAGGGGCGTTTTGCAGTAGAAAGTGAATTGAAACCAGAGTCGATGGAGACGGAAGCGCACCTATGCTCACTTTTTATTTGCAAAGCGGCCGCTAGCAGGTTAGCTATGTACATTTGCATATCCAGTTTATGGGTTAGTTTGCCTTTCTGTGCAGAGTTTGCATGTTCCCCCTGCGTCTCGATGGGTTTTCTTCAGGCTTTCCCATCTCCCCCATCAACCCAGGACTACTTAGTCGGTAAAATCCTCCAGCTATGTAAATGCCCTGACCAAGGCGAGTTCAAAGTCTGGAGATGGGTCCCCTGAGTGTTGCATTTTGGCCCCGACTGCTCCTGACAGGTTGACCCAGTGATATTAATGAATGGGTCAAACGCAAAGGACACATTTTCCATCATACTTGAAATATTCCAAATAATAATCATGTGTTAACTTCATTAAACAGGTGTAATATAAGTTTAAGTGTATTTCTGAAGCTGATCTTTTCAATATCCCATTTTGAACAGATGGTTACAACAGTAATTTTGATTTGTACATTGTCTTTTGTGATGTCTAAAAAGTGCTCTAAACCCAAGGTGTTACCGTCACCCCTGTTTAAACCTTCAAATGATACAAAGTTGATTGGAAAAATGACCTCTGAGTGCAAAAGTCAGACTCGGTTGGTTAAACTTGGGCATTATCTGTTCTGAATCCTAATGTTCCTCACACAGCTCGAGCCAAAACAGATGTGAGATTCTCCGGCTCCTCAGAGACACAGTAAACATTATATAACTTCGTAACTTCTCTGAGTATCTCCGAATGTGACGTGACTCTCATCCCAATGAGTCGCCCAATGCACATGCAAATCTGATACAATGCTATGTGAAAAAGTATGGGCCTGAAATATTAAGTTTTCCAAAGTTTTCTATGTCCAAAACAATAGCACATTTTTTTCTATTTATTCTTAAAAATTAGAAATATTTATAGCAAAAACACGTTGGCTTAGATGTAGTTTCAAGTTTACTTAAGGAAGGGGAAAGTAGTTATTATAATGGTAAATGGTCACGTTTTTATATAGCCTTTTTCCATTTTCAAGACATTCAAAGCGCTTTACATGAAGAAACCAAACACTCATTGAAACACACATTCATTCAAGTTCGGTTGAGTGTGTTGCCCAAGGACACAACAACATCATTCAACAGTGGGAGCTGGAATCGCACCGCCAACCTGTGGGTCAGTGGATGTGACCGCTCAACCAATGATGTTTATGTCGAGAGCGGGATTCGAACCGGTAACCTTCAGATCAGTGGACAAACTACCTTGAGCTCATTTATAAAGTGGTACCTCAGCAATATTTATGTGCAATTTTAATGGCACCGGTTTGTTTTTGCAAATTTTTTAAACCTCAAATTGTATGAATAACATCTCAATCTACCAGGTGAGCTATAGAGTAGTTTGAGTAGTAACGCTGAAGGCCCAGTACATGTAGTCATGGTGATAATACACAGTACCGTATTTTCCGGACTATAAGTCACACTTTCTTTATACTTTGGCCGGGGGTGCGACTTATACTCAGATGCGATTTATATGTGAAATATATGTTTTTTTCTTCATTATTATGCATTTTTTGGCTGGTGCAACTTATACTCCAGTGCGACTTATACTTATACTCCACTTGCCACTTATACTCCAATGCGACTTATACTCCAGTGCCACTTATACTGGAGTATACTGGCAGTTACACCCAGTTATACTTTAGTGTGCCACTTATACGTAAACTCCACTTGCTCCACTTATACTCCAGTGCCACTTATACTCTAATGCCACTTATACTCCAGTGCCATTTATACTCCAGAAAATACAGTAGTAGCCTTATAAAGTAGTAGTCGTAGCAGGCTGTATCTATATACATGTAGTGATAGGTATCGCTCACAAACCGATCTCTAGTTTTGCCGTAGTGCTCTTTAAGACTGGGAAACTCCCCTTTAATAAAGTTATGAAGTTGCTGATGGTTTAAAAGGTGGGAGGGGTGATGTCTGCTGAGGTGAAGTGCGTTTGATAAATGTCTGAGCGCTCGCCTGCCGTTTAGAGTTATTAATAATACAGACATTGTATTGAGCGCTGGCACGGGCGGGGCTCGTATGGATTTACATAAGGTCTCTGTCTCCTCATTATGGATCTAAGGCACAGGGCAGTGTATTTTTCAGGCTTTGTGAGTGATTATGCCGATCCGTGAAGATAACAAATGAAGATATAGAAGTAAAAAGCCACACTGAAGAAAAATATTGATGTGGTTTGAGGTGTGGAGGGAGAAGGGGAGGAGTCAGCACTAGCAGTATGACTATGTCCAAGTGAGATACGTGTGTCTGGGTTTGGGAGCACACAAAAAATATATATGCACTTTATGTAGTTATTGCGTTTAAATAGCAAACATTGAGATCACAAAAGCACCTTGAAGTAAAAAAAAAAAATGACCAAATTCTGTACTGTGAGCAGCAAAGTAGCACATTTTAAGTACCCAGGCCCATCACAGTAAAATAACATATTTTTAAAGTGCTCTATGTAACCTTTCTGGGGGAGGATCTGCCACCTGCTCGTCTCCATGCAGAAGTTCTTGGCTTTCCACAGTGTAGCATGAAACTTATCTATCTCCATGGCGACGAGGAGGTAACGTCACCAGGCCAAGTTACAGGTCGGATCTGTAGAGCGGTGACTCACAGCAAGAATGCATGTTTCTCAAGGTATTTTTTTAGCGATAAAAACACCTGTAAATGGATAAATACTAGACAGATAAATGTAATATGACACTGCAGAGCTTTCCAGGCTCAGCAACAACATGGAGTCGTACTAGAAAAGTTACATAGTGCATCAGTAATTTGGCATTTTTAATTTTCTTATGGTGTTTATGCCATTACCAGAAATACGCCATACTGAACTTAAGAAAATATATACTTAATCATCACAAAATTTAAACAAACTTCACAAAAACAGAGCCTCAAACCCAAGACTTTGTGCTTAAATTAGGAACGCAGTGTTTTTTATATTGTACCGTCATGAACTTCCACCCAATCTGCTCTCAGTCCCTCTCCACTGCCCCATGAAGGCACGTGCAGGGGTCCAGGGATCACCCAGAATGCTTTGCTCCGTATTGTGTAGCGCCCCTTTCAGTTCTTTGGAGGGGGGCTGAGAGGTTCCCCCTGCCAAAAGATGGGTCAGGCCCTTTCACTGCCAGCATCCTTCTTTCACCCAGGCCTCCGTCTCCCGGGGCAACCACTTTTTGTCCCACCACTGAATATGTGTGTGTGTGTGTGAGAGTATACGGCACTTTTTTCAATAAAAAGATGAAAGAAATGTGTCGAACCATCTCCAATTTCTCCTCCACGGCTAATCTGATTGGCTACGAAGGAGTGGGATGGACTTGGATCGGAATATCGGGATGAGGCAGGAATTTGGCCACGTTTAGCCCCCATTGAAGCAGGGATAATGTCAGTGTATGTTTGCTTTGGGACGGTGTTCGGAGCATCCCTTTAAGAGGCCGACTGGAGCTGAGCAAAAGGAAGAGGAAGCTTTAGATTTGAGGGGAATAAAAGACAGTCTATCTCCGTTCGGCCCAATTTAGTTTTACCAAGAAAAGCAGAGGGTGGGGGAGACACAGTGGAAACAATGAGATGAATGATTCAGGCTATAAGCAAATATAATGGTGTGGGAGGTACTCAGAAGAATTGGATAAATCGACAGGTACAAAAGCAGAGAAGTCCTTCATTTTAGTTTGAATTACTGTAGTAATCGAGGCAATAGGCGACAGCAGCAGTTGGTGTGTTTATGCACAGATACGAAGATTGGCAGTTCAAATCCAGCTCCTACAGATGAATGCTATTGTGGTGCTCTTGGGCAAGACACTTAACCTCCCTCACCCCCAGCGTCGCACTCTGGTGTATGAATGAGTGAGTGGTTCCATTTACCATTTAAAGATGCACTATTTCTGACATTTTTGGTGGTGGTTCTGCCAACTGTTTGTGGTGTTATTTCTTTCCTCAAAATCATGGCCGGTCCAGCCAAAAGCAGATTAACTAAGTGCATTTCTAAAATTTGCAGTAAAAAACAATGCTTTAATAAATGCAAGACATGTTAAATGACATATTCTGGGACATTTCTGGCAAAGTAACACCAGAAAAGTTCCATAGAACAGCTTTAAAGATCAGAAAAGTACTTGTTTTTGTATAATGCTTTATTTTTCAGATCTTTTATTCAATTGTTGTGAACTCTCATGGAAACATTTCAATCATTTTGGGAACAGTAATAGTAAAAATGAAATAAAATAAAGTCGTCTCAGTGGGACGCAATGGGGCAGTAGAGGTAACAGTAGTAGTAGTAGTAGTAGTACTTGTAGTGATGATAGTAATGGATGTAGTAGTAGCTAAAGGAAAGGTAGTCTTAAAAATGGTAGTAATACTGTTGTAATTAGGTGGAGTATAGTACTGAAGCACTTTTTAGTAACTAAATAATTGAAGCACCATCTTCAAACTTTCCACTACACTTGCAAATAGATTTATAACTCCTCAGTCCATCTTCGGAGCCCAATGATCTCTGGCCAAAATATAAATATCTTATGGGGTAAATGGCATAAACCTAGACCGCTATTACAAACTCTCATTTTAGCCTCTCTAATGCAATAGCCATTAGCATTAGCGCTGCTCTCTCTCCTCTCGACCGGAGGCAGCTTTCACACACTATTGGAACCCGCGCCCTCCAACAACAACAGCATTAGCCTCCATGCTAATTGATGCTACGCTTTATAGCCTGGCACACAGTTCACCCTAATGGTCCAAGGAAGCATGGATTTTTCAATTATTTCTGTTGCAGTATTTAGACTAATTTTATATTAAATGTTTATATGTGGATCGAATCGGGAAGCTCTGGCATTGGATCTTATCGGGGTCAGATTAGGTGAAGTTTTTGTTTTTGAAGAGTCCATTGTTTAGTCGTCTGTGTTATAAGGAAAGAGAATGAGAAACTAGGGCTAACAGCAAGGTTACATGTGAGTTTGAAGTTGCCTGAAGCCTCTCATGTCCCATCAGATGTCATCAAAAATACATCAAACCATTCTCCTGACATTTGTGCTCAAAGTTAATACCTAAACGTGTTGTGTGGCTTTATTACATGCAGGAATTGCAAACCATCAAATCTAAAATGAGCTATTTAGGCTAATCCCCAGGCTTGGTTCTCCTGACCTAGCTCAAGATCTGGAGATGGGTCCCCAGGCGTTTCATTGTGGTCGCCCACTGCTCCTGTCAGGTTGCCCCCAGCAGCGTTGAAAGATGGTTCTAATGCAGAGGACACATTTCCCCACAGGGACTTTAATATGCCACTTTATCAAACATACAAACGCACATGCTGAGGTTTATTTCTTGCTTTTTGAGGAACATTACATTGATTCATTTTCTGTGGACCTAACAATACCATAACCATGTTTACCAGGACTTGCCTAACCTTAACCTACTACACCCTAACTCTACTCAAATACTAACTTTTGAAATTGTCTAATAGCATTTGTGCTCAATGCAATTACGAGTGAATATGTAAATCCATTGTGTGGCTGTATTATCAGATCTTTGCGTTCTTCCATCACCAATGTAGTAGACAACGGATGAGCCTGGGACTTGATGAAGATAACTAGACAAGAGAATATACAAGTGTTTGTATCTGTACACAGTAAACTCTTGGACCTGGATAGCATTTCCAGCTAACATAATGCTTATTTAGAGAACACGTTTCAGACTATTGCTTGTAGCCTGTAAACACATACATTACAACATTACAATGCACTTAAGCGACTGCTGTAACATGAATCATTTCCATAACGCAAGCATCCATTACCCCCACACACCGAGAGCAAATACAAGTGTGAACAACCGGCGCGATAGACCCAGTCCGTGTGGTAAAGTAGGTGAAAAGAAAGGGTGATGAGCTGAAACAGGCGAGAGGTAAATGAATAAATAAGAGAAACACGTTCGCCAATAGAGCGGAAGAATGGAGCGAGGATTAGGAGAGGAGACGTGGGGGATGGAGAGAGAGAGAAAGTGGAAGAAGGAGGAAACAAAGAGACCTCCCAGAGTATAGAGCGCTGGGGGTATCCTCTGAGGAGCCGCCAGCAGAGACTTTGTAGTGAGCTGCAGGTTTGCATTAGGCCGGTCTTATATTAGATAGTCCCAGCGGCCACATGCTTTTTCCTCCATCTATCCTCTTTCTATCACTGCTGGGCTCTCAACTCATCTGTTTGTACAACTTTCCCTTTTTTTTACTCTAAAACTTTAAATTTTCCACTGCATGCATGGACTCAGATTCTGTAAAGGGACATATACACTACCAGGCAAAGGTTTGGACTCAACACTGCATTCAATGTTTTTATTTTATGTATTTTTAACTACTTTGTACATTTTAGATGCATACAGAAAACATTAAATATATGACGCAAGATATATGGAAATATGTAGTAAAAAAATGTTAAATAACTCTTCTAAATATGCAATAAAATACTACTAAAATAAAATGAAATAAAATATAAAATACTACTAAAACAAAATAAAAAATGCTACTAAAATAAAATATAAAATAGTAGTAAAATAAAAAAAAAAATCAAAATTACAACTAAAATAAAATTAAATAAAATCTAAAATACAACTAAAATAAAATAAAATAAAATATAAAATACTACTAAAATAAAATAAAATAAAATATAAAATACTACTAAATAAACAATATTTCGTAGTAAAAGAAAAGTTGTAAAAAATAAAAGCAGTAAAAAAAAACCCTAAAAAAACTTGAATGAGATGCTGTGTCCAAACTTGACAGGCAGTGTGTGCGTGTGTGAATGTGTGTGATGTTGGCATAGATTTGTTGCATATTTCAAATTTAATACAAATTTTAACAATACAAAATTTAAATAATATAAATAAATGAAAAAAAAATAATAAATTGACCAAAAGTTTAATCTTAAAGCAAAAATGCAGCCCTCAGACCAATTTTTGTTGGCCCTCATGCCTCCTCCTAAACCGGTCCAATTGATCTGGAAGTATTTTTCTTTACAACAAACTGAAGAGATTCTACCTCTATAACCTGAATAACATCACACTGCATTGTGACACAGACCTACAAATTATCTTTCAAGTCTTATTAAAGGCACAATGGCTCTATCAGACCTGTGTTAAATGCACCATTTTACTCTCTGTATCGACGCTGGTCTGTGGCCCTCTGCTTCAAATATGTTTCAGTATGTGGCCCTCTGTGAAAAAGGTTTGGACACCCCTGTCTTAAAGTAAGAAGTGTAAAATAAAAACAGTTGTAAACATGTACAAAAATGCTCTCGTTGCTGAGTTACAGCTTCTGTACCACCATGAAGCCTCTCCAGTTGTACAAATCACTTTACTGTTTCTGCAAGAAGTTATGAAAATGAGAGATAAAAAACTCTTATTGCAGTATTCATTTTAATCTGGAAGTTGCCGCGGGGCCTGCCGTCGTCCTTCAGGTTGATTTATTTTGCATGGGGCTGATCGTGACAGTAAATACATTCTATAGGGACGACAAAGATGTTTTAAAGCGTTGCAGAGAATCAGTGCAGTGTTGACTTGTTGGTCACATGAACACAGAACAGTTCACACAAACCAAACTACTTTATATCAGGTTTTAGTGGCAAAACTTTTCCCAAATTCTCCATTGAAATGAATGGGATTCCCGCTTAACTGGAAGTTGGTGTAATAAGGTCAATAAACACTCATTTGAAGCTTTACAAAAAACAAAAACACAACTTTTTATCAGTATTTAAAGTGAAAGTTGTTGTCTAATATAAGCACTGTCTGAGCCCACATCTCCAGGCCTCTAATGGAAACTAGGTGACTTAACCCAGTTAGTTTTGAGTTTCTTTTTGCTAAGCTAACTCTCATGACTGATGCCAAACTATCTCCAGTGTTATTTACAGTATGTGATATGATAGCATCTCTACTATTTAACACACTCTTGTTCCCCCCCATGGCTCTGAAGTAATTAATGTTGAGCTTAAATCAAAGAGGTGGCGCCATCTTTATCCTCCTGGTAGAACAAAAAAGCCTGTAATATGAGTCTGGTCTATTGCACTGGTGCCTTGTGTCTGGGTTACAAATAAATACACTTTATTAGCACACCCCGGTGTCCCTGCTGACTCTTTTAGACCTTTATATTTATGAGATTCAAACTCATTATATGTCAATAAGGGAGTCTTTGCCAAGTATTTTATGTAGTACTGTAATGCCATGTTAAAAATGTACTTCACATCTTCAGTACCTCCAGTGGGTCTTGACGTGTTTCCATGACGACTACTTACTACTGCTAATGCTGGTAACACTTTACAAAAACTATAGCCTATTTAGCCTTAATAAAGCACGAACAAACACTTAATTAATAATGATTCATGCTTAATAACTACTTAATTACAACCTTAATTAACACTTAATTAGCAATTTATTGGCCTGTGTTGTATAGTTACTCATACTTATTTCACACTTAGTTACTCCTTAATTATGCATTTACAAATACACACACAAATGGTTAGTTAAGTATCAACTCAAACACTAGTTAAGGTTGTAATTAAGTAGTTATTAAGCATAAATCATTATTAATTAAGTGTTTGTTCATATTAATTAAGTGTTTGTTCATGCTTTATTAAGACTAAATAGGCTTTAGTTTTTACAAAGTGTTTCCCTAATGTTAATACTGGCACTACTACAACTTGAACTACAACTACAACCCACTTATGTTACTACTATTACTACTACTACTATTACTACTACGGTACTCATCTTTTTGTTGCAATTTTAAAACGGCTGCTGCAAATGAAACTTTTAATTTGTTTGATTTGAAAACAGAAGGACTTCAAGACGTTTTTTGGGGTGAGTTTGGTAAAAAATTACAGTCCGTGTCAAATGGAACTAGACATTTTCATTTAAGCTTGAAAATAATTGAGGGAAGATACAATTAGACTTTTCACTGCGCTGACAACAAAAGTGCAATTTATTATTATCTCATGTGATCTTATGTAACCTCCTACATAAGAATAGAACCAAATAATAGAATCTCAAACCCAGAAGAAGATGCATCAATAGACAGTGTGTTGCTGATGAAATACTCAATTTTGCTACTTCAGTAAAAGTACAGTTACAGAACAGGGGTAAACAGTTACTCAAGTAAAAGTACCATGTGAAAAGTATGCTTAAGCAAAAGTATTAAAGTGCCCTTTTAGAGTCAAAAGTAAAAGAATTGTGTAAAAAAAAAAAGTGTAAATGTAGTGATATTGATTAAAAATTATACAGATTTAGCAATTTTTCTTATGAATTTTGTGTATTTATTTGTGTCAAAGCTTGAACTCGAAAACTTTAGTCAGGATCTTACATGAACATGGTAAAAACTAACAGCTCAAATAATATGTAAAAGTACTTTTTAACTTTCCAGTCCTGTTCAAAGATGTAGTGGAGTCGAAAGCACAGATACTGTTCTCAAATGTAGCGAAGTAAAAGTAAGTGCCCTCTGTAAAATTCTACTTAAGTACAGTTCTTTTTACTATTTGTACCTGGTTCCACCGCTGGTTCCTGAGAGGCTGCATTCATTCCATCACAGAAAGTTTATTTAAGTTCCTGAAACCTTTATATTTTCCGTTGAAGTGCGTGTCCATATCAGCGCTGACACCTGACACAGCAGTTGGCAGAGCTCCAGAACGGTGCTGTGTTTTAGATTAGAAACTCTTCGTGTTCGAGTATGTGCTGCCCTCAGTGTCTTTATTGTGCTAATATTTACACCGGGGTTATTCATGGGATTATCAGATGGAGTCTTGCACTCTACATCAAAACCGTTCAGTGTTTGATGGTCTAAATGTAATTTTGTTGTTTTTCTCTGACAATAGAAAACACAATACACATCCTGAAACCTCATTTAACTTTTTATTCTCTCAATTATATTATTTATGAGATTTCAGCAATCGATTTTCCTGTTTATACCACTCTTGATTCAGTTAATATGGTTAGAAAGACAAATCGTAAGCAGTTTTAAATCCAAGTTACTTTTTTGTAGTACTAGTACCTGCACATACCTTGCACTATGGGAAAAAGTACTACAGGAACAACTCAAGTACTATTCCCATCATTTATACTTCTTTAAAGCGGCTTGTCTCCATAGAGATGTTATTCGTTTGTCTTGAATGTTCCACAGTATGGTTTTAAATGTAAATTGGTTCAGTTGCACATGTTTTTACTGCTTAAAATACCTTGAAAAACATTACTGTGGCTGTGCTTGCCCCTCCGCAGACCGATCTGTAACTTGACTTGATCCCATCACCTGTTTGTGTCCATGCTGATATATAATTGTACAGCCACATGCTAGAATACTGCAGGCAACGCAAAAACATCTCCGTGGAGACAAGCAGGTGGTGGACACTTGACCCAGAAAAGTTACATAATGCATCTTTAAAGCACCCATATTATGCAGTGTTTTTTCTGATCTATGTTATAATGTTGTTTACTCATCAAAAACAGACCTGGAGCTGTGTTTTGTTTCACTCACACATGTTTAACACACAGACCCTGCATATTTAGACTCCCTTTAAAAGCAAAACACTCTGTTCCACCTTGTGATGTCATCATGTGGTAATTCAGGAAGTGCTCCACTGTGTTTTTAAACTCCATACATCTTCACTAGAATCATTTTGATGATTTCAGCCCTGAAATTGCCAGTTCCTGCTGAACGAAAGACAAAAGGTCACTGTAAATCTGAAAACTACCACTTCATGACATCACAAGGTGGAACAGAGCATTTTGAGCTTTGGAGATGTACAGACTAATAATAAAGTGTTACTCAGACACGTGTGAATGAAATAAAACACAGCTCCAGGTCTGTTTTTGATGAGATAACATCATTATAACAAGGTTTAAAGCTCACAAGAGTCAATTTTATAATATAGTAATATAGGACCTTTAACTACTTCAAAAACTGCTACTGCAATTACTTCTATACTACTTTTACTATTAAACATATGAAATGATTATGATTTTGTATGTAGAAAAGAGAATTCATTATCTAAAACACTCAAGGCGCTCCGTATTGTAGACTATTGTTTGGGGCTGAAAACGTCCCACCAGTCGATCCCCGTGTGGATTTTCCCTGGGACCACTGGCACACTGAATGACCCTCTCCGCCCCCTCATGGAGCCGCACACCTCCTCCTGCAATACCCCTTTTTCTTCCCCTTTTTTCCTCTGCTCCTTTGGCTCGATCCGTCAACCTCGGCACCATTCAGGAGCGCTGGCACCCAGACAAGTATCAGGGCGAGATGTGGGAGAATGGGAAGACGAGGGGGCGGGCGGGGGGTCGGAGGGCGGCTGGTTGGGAGAATTGGGAGACAGAAAATGTATGGTGCTCACACAGATGGGGTGCCGAGAATATCTCGGTTTTTGAAGTTATTATTAGGGGCGGTCGATATGTCAAAAACAAATATATATCGCAATTTTCTTTCTGTGTGTGTTTTTTTTCTCATTTTTATACAGCGCTTTTCCACCTTGAAGGCGCTTTACATCAAGAAACCGCTCACCCATTCACACACACAGTACGCAGGCACTGAGGGCGAGGCAGATTAAGTGTCTTGCCCAAGGACACAACAACAGTATTCATTTGTGGGAGCTGGAATCGCACCACCAACCTGTGGGTCAGTGGATCAGACCGCTGTACCAATGATTGTGTTGTGAATGTTTATGTTGAGAGCGGGATTCGAACCACCAACCTTTGGATCAGTGGAGTCACACTCTGCTACTGTTGCAACTGTTTGCAAGGAGTAACTGCATGTCAGACTCAGGCCCACGGACCAAATTTTGCCCTTGATATAATTATATTTGGCCTGCAAGATCATGTCAAATACGTAGTAGAGCTGACCTGCCTACAATCCCAGAATGCTTTGCAAATACGTTGGCACTGGCCCCCACCACTTCTCATCTGCTACCTGTCTCCTCACTCACTCCACTCCTTCTGAAAAACATGCAAACACTGTTCAAATTTTTCAATAAATATTTAGTTTGGCTCTCGACTTAGTCCCAGTTTTTCATTTTGACCCTCTGAGAATTTGAGTGACACCCCTGGTCTAAAAATGTTCCACAGTGTGACATTAAACTTGTCTGTCTCCACGGTAACTAGAAACTGACTCCACACGACCAGGCAGCAGATCACGTCAAATACTACATACGTAAAAAGCCATACTGCAAAACATTCCAGACAAAGCTTCTGCATCGCCATGGAGAAAAGTGGGTGTCGGAATCCGTACCAGTAAAGTTACACAGTGCAGCTTTAATGTGTTTAAATGTCTAAAAAGGTAACGTCACCTGTCATTCACAGTAGTAGTAGAAGTATAACATAGTGACCCTAAGAAGAGGATGTGGGAGAGCTTTTGCCACACCCCCATTTTAGCAGCACTGGATGAAGTACTCAGTGTTGTTACTTAAGTAAAAGTACAGACACAGAGGTAAAAAGATACTCAAGTAAAAGTATCACATGCAAAAATCTATGTAAGTAAAAGTGTTTAAGTACCTGTTTAAAAATGCACTTCAAGAGTATTTTTAAAGTATTTCACACAAGTGTCATTAATTAGATTTAAAAAATGATACATATTTTTAGTCAGCAGTAGAAGTAAAAGTCAATTAATTAATTTTTCTTATGAATTTTGTGTGTTTATTTTGTTTTGCTCAAAGCTGAAGCTTGAACTCGAAAACTTTTGTCAGGATGTTTTCACAAATATGGTAAAAATAACCCCCATTAATATGAAAAGTACTTTTTACTTTTCAGTCCTGTTCAAAAATGTAGTGGAGGAGAAAGTACACATACTGCTCTCAAATGTAGTGAAGTAAAAGTAAAAAGTATCCACAGTAACCTAAAAATTCAACTTAAGTACAGTATTTTACTATATGTACTTTCCACCACTGCATTTTAGTCAGTCAAGAGCTTCTTTAGTTGACCACTGCTCTACTTTTCTTGTTCCAAATCGTTATAATTTAGATTTTGTCTGTTTGTGCGTCATGTTTCTTGGCTGTAGACACACACAGACCCGAGCCCTGGTACAGAACAGAAAAGCCTCATTTGTGGCGTGTCTCATATCACCTCTGCTAACGGTGCCATGGAGATTGTTCTTCTGCTGAGTGCACATGTCAGGGGTCATCTCACTGTGTACATTCATATAACGTTTCACTCCATTGATTTGTTTGACACTGAACGCTCAAGTGTCCATCATAAGTGGAGGCTGCTATCTCTGTCCAAACAGATGTGCTGCTGTCACTAGTTACATTAGCAGTAAAAACAGTGAAGTCATAAAGTAGTGTAGTGGAGTGTGAAGTAGTAGGAGTAGTGAGCCACCATTTTACTACTCAAATATTGTCGGGTGCCGTAAAAATGCTGAAAAATGTATGTACTGTAGTCATCTTTTTTCCATTGAATTATTATATTAATCCAGAACAAATTATTTGGATTTAAAATGAATCTATTTAAATATGTAGGTTTATTCAGCATTTATTATTATTATTATTATTATTATTATTATTATTATTATTATTATTATTATTATTATTATCTATTATTATTATATGCATTTATTTCTTTATTCATTGGATTTTAAAAAATTTTTTAGTGGAGATTTATAATGATTTTCCCACATCTCTCGTGCTTTCTTACATTTCACCAGTTCAGAATTTGCTGTATTGGCGGCTAATGCTAATTCATCCATGTATTACAATATGGAAGCACTGATGCAGGTTTTTCTGTTCCGATACCGATGTCGATACTTTGGCTTTGACTGATACAAGATATGAACCGATACCAGGGCAGAGACTGAAAAGATAATTTATTTCCTTCTTTAAACACAAACAGCATGAGGTAAAAATGATTCAAATGTGTTTTGTAACTACAAATCAGGTTTGTAAAAATACAACTTTAATATTATGAGATGTTTAGGGTGAACACGGGCCAGTAAATCACCTTATTACCCCAATTTATAGACCAGTGTGAAAAGCTGATATTTGTTCCATCAAAATATCCAATCCCAGTATCGTATCAGTGCATCTCCTAATTACAACTTTTCCCATAATTCTTCCACACTCACTCAATTTTTTTACAAACATAAGGCTTTACTCATTGTCTGTGCCAAAGTTCGTAACATTATCACATTTGTAAGTTCACTGTGTCCATAAAAAAACATTAACATCTCCATGGAAACAAGCACACGGCGTACCGTCCAACAGAAAAGTTCCACGGTGCACATTTAAGTATCGATTGATCTTGAGTTCCTCCAGTTCATCCCAGGTCTCTCTTCTCCTGTATGTGTTACACTTGTCTGTTTGAGTGATAGTGTGGGAGCGTGTCTGTCAGCGTCCCGTGTCTCGTTGTGCGTCCTCCTCCTCCTCTTCCTCCTCTTCGTCTGTTTATCCGGCTGTATCGTCCCAGGCAGAGGCGTCTCGTGTCCCAGTCTGTCCATATGTCTGCTGTGATCCGTGAAGAACTCCTGCCCCCCTCCAAAACACGTCCAGACAACAGACCCTCCACTTCACAATGAACGTGTTTATAATATGAGGCAGGTATTCAGCTGAAGAAGAGTGTACGACATAAACGTGTACTGCAAAACATTTTGACTTGTCTCCATGGAGATGTCACTGCATCCCCTGGAATATTCCACAGTCTGGTAATAAATGAGTCCATCCTGCATTTATTTAAAAGTGTACCTCATCAAAAACATACCTGGAGTTGTGTTTTGTGTTTTTGTGTTGAGTCTGTACATCTCCAAAGCTCAAAATGCTCCGTTCCACCTTGTGATGTCATGAAGTGGTAGTTTTCAATTTAACAGCTACGTTTTACCTTTAGTTTAGTAGAGATTGGCAATTCCAGGGCTGTAATTATCCAAATGATTCTAGTGAAGGTGTGTGGAGTTCAAAAAAAACACAGTGGAGCACTTCCTGTATTACCACATGATGACATCACAAGGTGGAACAGAGTGTTTTCAGTTTGAGAGAAGAACTCAGCCTAAATTAAATATGCAGGTTTGCGTGTTCAAATATGTGTGAATGAAACAAAACACAACTCCAGGTAAAATATATCTTGAAATACACACTTCCTTACTGTAAGTGGGGTCTCCTCTCCACAGATCTGACCTGTAACTTGGTCTATTGGTGTCACCTGATTGTCTTCGTCATTTAAGCTGATGAAGTTGATATTATAATGTTGTTTCCTCATCACAAACAGACCTGGAGTTGTGTTTTTTCATTCACACATGTTTTAACACACAAATCCTGCAAATTTAGGACAGAAAACACTCTGTTCCACCTTGTGATGTCATCATGTGGTAATACAGGAAGTGCTCCACTGTGTTTTTTAACTCTATACACCTTCACTAGAAACATGTGGATGATTTCAGCTCTGGAATTGCCAATCTCTACTGAGCAAAAGGTAAAAGAAGCTCTTAACCTCAAAACTACCACTTCATGACATCACAAGGTGGAACAAAGCATTTTGAGCTTTCTAGATGTACAGAATAACAAACCAGGATTACTCAAACATGTGTGAATGAAACAAAACACAACTCCAGGTCTGTTTTTTAGGAGGTAACAGCATTATAACATGACTTAACGCTCACAAGAGTCAATTTTGCATAAGAAAACAACTACTACAATACTTCAGTGTCACTTTACTGCATACATTCATCAGGTATTCATCAGAGTACGAGGTTCTTTCCGCCCCGTACACATATCACTCAGGTAATTGTCAGTGAACACAGCGCCACATTCACTGCTCACGCATCTGTGCCCCAACTGCCCACAGATGGGTAATTGATGCGTTCAAATCATCACGTAAAACGGATTACACACAAATGCACGACTCGTCCGCACCGTTTCCTGAAGGTGAGCGGACTCCAGGTTTTTTTGACATTGAACGAACACAACAAGGAGGTTTTTACGCCTTATTATAGCCTGATAATAAGGTCTGTGGTAAATACGTTTGGGGTTAATAACCAATAGGCAGATTTTGGTGTTGAACATTGTGGTGAAAAACGAGGGCCACTCAGGTTAAGCAGATCAAAGCCCGTATCTAGATTACCGCTCGCAGAAAATAAAGCGTAACAAATTGGCGGCATGTGAGGACGTTTTTCTGATTCTAGGTGCGATAGGGCTGCTATTAGCACTTCAAAGAGGCACAAGAGTTTTGCCCTTGCTATCTTTAGATGCGAGTAGGCGTGTTTCTGCCTTCTTGTCACACACTCAAAGTTTGGCCGGGATAGACGAGAGGAAAGGCAAACAAGAAGAAGAAGTTAGCGTGGTTAGCTTGACGGGTTTGATTAGCAGCGCATGGGATAGAGTCGAGAACAAGAACGTAATGAGTCATGTCGAATGAGTGAGGAGAGAGAATGCGTTTGAGAAAGAGTTGAGCGTGATTGGTTGAGAGGTAAAGGTCCAGCTCTGATTGGCCGGCGCTGAAAATCATCCTGAATAGAAATAAATGGTTGTATTTTTATTTGTCAAAGCGATTTACATTAGGAACCACTCAACCATTAATTTGTAGACCAATGTACACACACACTGGGGGCAATGTGGATTAATAATAATGCGGCTCTGTGCGGCCCTGTGCGGCTCTTTTCGGCTCTTTTCGGCTCTTTGCGGCTCTTTGCAGCTCTTTGCGGCTCTGTGCGGCTCTGGACAGGAGGCAGGTCCAGAGTTGTGGTGCAGTTGAACAGAAGCTCGGTCCCCCATTGTACGGAGCCTCGTCGGGGGGACCTGAAGGAGCCACCTGAAGATCTGAGGGTTTGAAGATTGTAAAGTGATCAGGTCTTGCAGAGTCAGTGGTGTCTGACCAGTGATGTATTTATGGGTCAGCCGAAGGATTTTATTTTTCAGTTTGGGAAGAAACAGGGAGTCAATGCAGTGATTTGAGAATATAAGTGATATGTTCAAATTTTCTGACTTTCATTAGGATTCTGGCAACACTGTTTTGAATATATTGTAGTTTTTGAAATTTCTAACCTGTCCTTGGTAGGAATTAAGTTTCTTGCCCACAGACACGCCAACACCATTCATCTGTGGGAGCTGGAATCGCACCTCCAACTCGTGGGTCGGTGGATGTGACCACTCAACCAGTGATGTTTATGTGGAGGGTGGGATCTGAACCACCTTCAGATCAGTGAACAAACACTCAACCACCTGAGCCACTGAGCTCATGTAGTGTAGTTCAGCCAAGACTTTACGCTTTTCCCTGTACTTTATAAGAATGAAATATGTTTGCCTGGAACCGCATCCTGTTTTCACAAATCATGACGCTGTGACTGACAAGAGGATTAAGCAATCCAAGAAACATATGGTTTGTTTGTGTCAAAAAACACAGTGGCTCACAAATAAAAAAGAAAATAAAATAGCAGAGGACTGAGAAACAGTGAGGATTATGAGCACTAAACTGTAAATCTGAGGTAAAACAGTTGATACATTTCGTCTGAATGTTGCTCAAGAGGATTTTCAAGAGGAGATGTGTTTCCCAGTCGAGAGACAAATATATGGCGGTGATAGTATCCTCCAAAATTTGGACGTCTGTCTGATGGACCGGCTCCAGACCCTCTGCATTTGAACAGAAATCAGGACAGACTGCCAGGCTTAGAGTTTAACTGGCCTCATGACAATAAAGGCTTATGGCTGGTGTAATAAAGGCTGCATTCATGGTACATTACAACTTAAGTAAAAGTACAGATACTGGAGCAAAAAAGTACTCAAGTAAAAGTCAAAGTATCACATGAAAAAATATACTTCAGTAAAAATGTTTAAAAATGTACTGAAAGACTAAAAAGTAAAAGTATTTCGTGCTTTTTGAGACCTAAAAATCTTAAAATGTAGTGATTTTGATAAAGATTTGTGTTTAAACAAATGCATCAATTATTTTATTTTTTTAATTGTGATATTTATGTTTCATATTTTTATTGATGTGGGAACCAATATTATACCATCATTTAAATGACAAATGCATGCACACCTTTTTCATTTTTATATAACAAGACTTCAATAAAAAAATAAAAAATAATAATAATAATAATAATAATAATAATAATAATAATAATAATAATACATAGTAATAATAGTAATAATAATAGAAATAAACAAATTAATCACAGAAATCTTGAGTGAAGTTGTTATATTTTTGTTTGCTCAGATTATGAATATGTTCCATCAGCCTTTTCAGCAGGTCTCAAACAATAATAAAAATATATAAATACCTTAAAAATGCACTTTAAGAGTAAAAAGTTAAAGTATTTCACACAAGTGTCGTTAATTTGTTAAATGTAGTGATATTGATTTAAAAAATGATACATATTTTTTAGTCGACAGTTGCAATACAAATCAATTGATCAATTTTCTTATGAATTGTGTTTATTTAATTTTGTTTTTTGCTCAAAGCCGAAGGTTGAAGTCAAAAACTTAAGTCAGGATTTTTCTATGATCATGGTAAAAATAACCTCCTCAAATCGTTGGAAAAGTACTTTTACTTTTCAGTCCTGTTCAAAAAAGTTGTGGAGTAGAAAGTACAGATACTGCTCTCAAATGTGGTGAAGTAAAAGTAAAAAATGTTCCCTTTAAAACTGACTTACGACTTACTAAAATACAGATCCCTAAAAATTATATGCACCTAGAGTACTTTACTAGTTTTACTTCTTTACAGCACTGCATTACAACACTCTAAAGATCAATCTAATGTTGAATCTGCATGTTTGGACCTGGTTTACGGTTGATTCTCTGTGACAAATTTCACTGGCTTCACTCTCAGCATAAATAAAGTTTTCTTATAAAACCACAGAGGTGTTATAAAAGTGTAAAAGTGCCATTAATCAGTGACATGGGAGTGTCAGACGCCATAAGACACCTACCAGTCTTGTCAAAATCCTTGCGTTAACTAGCACAGACATGGGAAAAGCCGCAGAAGAATCAAAGACGTTAGCATGATGTAAAGCGTGTTCTTTCTAGCGTCCTATAGGATCCCCGGAGGTCACACTGCACCTTTACAGTCGTTTAAGATATAAGAAAGCGCAGGGAAAAGTTGGGAGAATAAATTGGTACAGAAATAAGTTGGATGCGTGGGGCTGTTGTGTGTTTTTTTCTTCCTTCCAATGTCAACCTCCTCCGAGCGAGCGTTGTCAAGAAGAAGTTATAATGATGTGCAAGAATTCATCAAGGAATTATACAGACAGATCTACAAGCCTCAAAGTAGCTCATCATGAAACAGCACCAGAGGAACCTCATCAGCGCTGGAACAATAGGTTAGGCTCAGCGGTACGGTTCTATTCAAACTTTTTCGGCCACTGTTTGTGAATTCTTAATGTATTTCTGCATGTATTTAGGCCACCAACTACTATGAATGTTACTGCTTTTTGTGATACTAACACAAGAGCGACAGTGGCTCCGTTTGTGTGTCCAAATCCAGCTTTTGACGTAAACATCATTGGGTGAGCGTCAGATACAGTGACCCACAGGTTGGCAGCACGATTCCAGCTCCCACAGATGAATGCTGTTGTTGTGTAGCCAACACCATAGACTGCATATACAATGGACATACTGTAGCTAACCTGCTAGCTGTCGTGTTACAAACAGGAAGTGAGCATGGACACACTTCCGGCTCCATCGACTCTCGCTCTAATTCACTTTACATTGAAAAACCGTCGCCCCTCTCTCTGTTACTGCTGCTGTCAGACTCGTCATTTCGTGTCAACCCTCGCTCTACATGATCCTGGTGTTTTTATTTCGCTTTTGTGTGTGATTCAAGATATGAACATTAATAACAGACAAATCAGGCGTCTTCTTTCCCCAAGATCGCTCCCGCTAGCGTTAGCAACAGGTTTGATTGACAGTGTTGCTAAGCTCCTGCTTCATGCTCAACCAGCGGTGTGGGCAGGAAGGGGTGTTATCTCCAACAGCCTCGCTCTGGATTGGCTCTTTGGTTGCTATGATACTCGCGGTCAGATTCCAAATGTGGAACTTGGCTCCAAAGTGAGTAAGTGTGTGTGTGTGTGTGTGTGTGTGTGTGTGTGTGTGTATGTGTGTGTGTGTGTGTGTGTGTGTGTGTGTGTGTGTGTGTGTGTGTGTGTGTGTGTGTGTGTGCGTGTGTGTGTGTGTATGCATGTGTGTGTGAATAGAGAGTGATTTCTTGATGTATAGAGCTTTGAGTGCCTTGAAGGTGAAAAAGCACTATATAAAAATGTGACCATTTACTACTGCCACTACTACCAGTACTATAACTTACTACCCTGACAACTACAGCACAGCGGACTGCTGCTATTGTAATTTTCACATTTGGACTCAACATTTTTTATTATGACCCACTTTGCATCATAGTAAAGAAAAATAACACTCATACATATTTTCAAAGTTTAGTTTCAACAAAATAAATCAAAACTTTGCAAATGAGATTTTAATGTTTGTTTTTCTTGCATCTGTTAGCAACAGTTTGGTGAAGTATGGAGTTGATTACATTTTTATAAATACGCAGCAATCTTTTTTGTCCCTAACTTTTATTTTGTGATAAAGGAGGTGGGCAGAGTGACCCTAAGATTTTGGCAGTGTGCAGTTTGATTGGAGCTGATTGAGATGGCACTATAAGCTCAGAAAAAGCTGTATAATGTCTGCCTTTGCCTCGTCAGCTGTACGGAGGGCTCATTATCATGGAGGAGCTGTTTCAGGGGAATCCGTTGGGAGGAGGCGAGGATGAGGAGGAAGAGAGAGCGGGAAGCGAAAGGGGAAAAGGAGGAGGGAGGGAAATCAAAGCAAAGTTTGGTAAACTTTCCTGAAGGTCGTCCGAGAGCGCGGCTGGGACGGGCCCGCGGGACGGCCAATCAAAAGACAGCTTTGTCAACCAATCAAACGGCGGGCGGCGTCTCATCTTCAGTCGACACACTGCGCTGCGGAGTGAAGAAAGGGAAGGCCGGGCACGCTCAGAAGGTGGCAACAGACGCACGCTGACCTCTATGTGCAGGGAGTGTGACCTCTATGGATAATAACAGCCAATTCTCACAAACACTATGCACATACAAATGCAGAAAGCGCCGCGGGACGGGGAGGGGGGACTACTGACAGGTGTCTAGTATTAATAATGCGCTCATGTTCTGTCTAGACCAGCAATTAGACTGAGCCCAGGTAGCACAGGTGGGAGGCCTGGCTCCCTCTGGTGCTGTATATTGTTATAAACTTACAAAATTACAACAATTAAGTGAGATTAAGTGAGAGACTAGTCCTGATATAGACAATTTTAGTTTGTTTTAGTTTTGCAACAAGTTTGGTCCTGGCTTATAGCTGAATGTTAAGAGCTGGTTAAAAACTGGTTCATCTCTGTATTAAATGTATTAATCCCAATATCATCCTTGCCTATAATTAGTCTACATCAGGGGTGTGCAAACTATGGCCCAGGGGCCAAATGCGGCCCTCAGACCAATTTTTATTGGCCCTAAGGCCTTCAGTTGAACTGGCCCAATTGATCATAATCAGTACTTTTTATGGCGAATTTGAGTAATCCTACCAATATAACCTAAATAACCTCACATTGCAGTGTCATACAGACCTAATATTATATTTTAAGCTTTATTTAATGTATGAAGCCAAACCTATGTTAAATGCACCATCTGAATTATTTACTGTATTCACCACTGGTCTGTGGCCCTCCGTGTCTAATATTTTTCAAGATATGGCCCTCGGTGAAAAAAGTTTGGGCACCTCTGGTCTACATTATGGCTCATTTTAACCCATAAATGGAAGATATGCTTTATAAGCGTCACTATTAGGACACCAGTTGGTGTTTACAGGAAGGGCATCTTGGGATAAAACATATACGTGTCACTCATGCAAACATACCACCCCCTGTGTGTTTTTGGTGTGTTCAGGAGCGTAGGAAATTTCGCGCTGTGCCTTAAACACATGTGGCCACGTCGACCCTCTCGCTCGGCGCCGTGGGGCTGTTTACATAAGGCCTTGCCCTGAGAACGCACTGTCATACTGCCAACGCCGCGAGCAGCTACAGAGCCAGAGGAAGAGAGGAGAGGGAAGGAGTGAGGGAGGAGAGGAGGGAAAGAGAGGAAGCAAGGCATGATGGGAGATAGAGAGCTTCACCAGTCGGATGTACTCACAGCCTGGAGGGAGCAGCGGCCACACGGAGGGAGGGAAAAGGAGGCAGGCGAGGAACGATGAAAGATGAAAGATAACGAAAAGGAGATTAAACAAGTGTAGAGCAGTTATGATTGGATGATAAGATTAGATTACTGTTATCTGGTTTGTTTATTTAAATGTTGTGTAATTCTGGGGTAGTTCTGGTTTAGTTCTGAATTAGTTTAGACCTGGTCATCCTGGGTTTGTCACGGTTTAGTCATGATTCTGGTTTGGGTCTAGTACAGTTTGCCGCTGGTTGATAAATAGGCACATTTTGAGAGTTTTTTTTTTTGTAAAATTATTTCTATGGTGGTATTTGGTGTCCATAGACTGTATAAAGATGTGGACTAAGTGAGTGTGACGTCCTCCCACAGCGTTCGGCTCCAGTCAAATGAAGCTCATCGAGGCTAGATCGGTTATAGTGGCCAATTTGAGCCGTATCATAGCAACCAAAGAACCAGTCCAGAGCGAAGCTGTTGAAGGTAACGCCCCTTTCCACCTGCACTGGAGCGGCGCTTAGCAACACTGTCAATCAAATCTGTTGCTAACACTAGCAGGAGCGACCTTGGGGAAAGAAGGCGCCTGATTCGTCTGTTGTTAATGTTCACATCTTGATTTACAGGCAAAATGTCAAAATTATAACACCAGGATCATGTAGAGCGGGTTAATACGAACATTTAAGACCAAAATGATGAGTCTGACAGCAGCAGTTACAGAGAGAGGAGCGACAGTTTTTCAATAGAATGTGAATGGAGAGAGTCGAGGTAGCTGGAAGTGCGCCCATGCTCATTTCCTATTTCGAGCGCGGCAGCTAGCAGGTTAGCTAAGTCCATTTATAAACACAGTCTGTGATTAAACAACAGCAGAATGTTTATCAAAGTGTTAGATTTAAGTCCGTGGCAGCAGGTCAAATCAATAACTGCTCTTATTTGCTCTGCAGTGTGTGAAATTGCACATACTTCTAACAGGCGAGTGACAGAAGCTCCTCCAGTGTCGTATGAAAAATACAACGTCCATGAGCTTCAAGGCCAGAACACATGGCATTTGTGGCACAAACTCTGAGATTCCTCCTATAAGTTATTAAGTTTTAATATGAAGGCTGCTACACAGAAAAACGGCTCGATTTCATGTGCCTACAGATCCATATATTTTGGGTGTTTTTTAAGCTGGTACAGTAGGAAATGAATAGCAAGTTGGTATTTTTTTTTTTTTTTACTTCATGATTTAGATTTAGTTAATACTCCCCTCTTTAAATTGTAGATTAAATAGCAGGTATTATGCAAAATCAATGTTTTTTTTAGCTTTCTACCATGTTATAACACTGTTGCATCTTCAAAAACATGTCTGCAGAGGTTTTAAGCGTCATCCGTGCATGTTTCAATAATTTAGCGATCTCTCCGTGCACTATTCAAACCCTCTTTATCGTTAGCTGTAAGATTCTGTCCAAAGCTCCACCCACAAGCCTACATCACCCATGCTCCCACACGATAATTCTACATAAATATACAAAAACATGATGCAAAACTGTGCACTACATGGCAAACCTGATGCTCTGAAGGGGGAGTGACTTAGCACAGAGGGCAAAGGAGGGGAAAGAGCGTCAAAAACGAAACTGAAACTTATAGAACGTGTTCATATGTTGTTTTTTGGTGATTATAGCCTTTTCAGAACAATAAAATGTAACAAAAGTGATCTAAATATTTATATAATGTCAGCAGTTAATACTCCATTGAAGTAAAATACCTCTTCTTTAATAAAAATCAACTTACCATTCATAAAATAAGAGCTTAAACTATATTTTTGAGGCTCTATATTCATCATTTGTGTATTTTCTTTGTACTAGTTGGAAATATTTGGTTATTTTGTGGTAGTATGATTTTTTTTTTTTGTATTCGTACATTTAGAAAAGGATTTAGTGGGATTATCAAACTTAAGAAGGTTTAATATGATGGTAATTTCTGCAGCAAGATATAGCTCTTTGAAATGTGTTTTTGTTTTAACCTTTGATATCTGACCCAGCTCCTGAAACCACAAACTTTCCGATAGTTCCAGAGCCTTTTGTCGTCGATCGAGTTTATTGCCGGGTCGATAAATGAGTGAAACCTTATGCAGGAGACGCTGGTTTACAGGGAGTGTGGTGAATCTAAGAGGATCACGGCTCTTTGTCCACACACAGACACGGGACACAGCTCTGGGTCCAGGACACAGCTCTGGGTCCAGGACACAGCTCTGGGTCCAGGACACTGAAGGCCCCAAATAAAGCTCGTTTGAGATGTACCAAGGTCAAAACCACTTAAGTGTGTCCCTTACTCTTATGTAACCTCTCTCTCTTTCTCTCTCTCTCACACACTTTTTTCTCTTTCTCTCTTGTTCTCTCTCTCTTGCTCTCTCTCTCCTCCATCTCTGTCCCTCTCTCTCTTGCTCTCCTCCATTTTTATCTCTTTCTCACTTTCTCTGTCTCTCTCTCTTTTCCATCTCTCTCCCTGTCTCTCTCTTGCTCTCCTCCATTTCTCTCTTTTTCTCTCTATCTGTCTATCTCTTGCTCTTCTCCATCTCTCTCCTTTTCTCTCTCTCTTGCTCTCCTCAATTTCTCTCTTTCTCTTTCAGTCTCTCTCTCCATCTCTCTTCCTCCATCTCTTTCTCTGTCTCTCTCTCTGTCTCTTTCTCTCCTCCATGCCTTTCTGTCTCTCTCTCTTGCTCTCCTCCATTTTTATCTCTTTCTCTCTCTCTGTCTATCTCTTGCTCTCCTCCATCTCTCCTCTCCTTTCTGTCTCTCTCTCTTGCTCTCCAATTTCTCTCTCTTCTCTCTTTCTTTCTCTCTCTCCATCGCTCTCTTTCCTCCATCTCCTCTCTCTCTCTCTCTCTCTCCTCTTCTCTCTTTCTCTTCTCCATCTCTCTGTCTCTCTCTCTTGCTCTCCTTTATCGCTCTCTCTCTCCTCCATCTCTATCTCTCTCGCTCTCTCTCTTCTCTCCCTCCCTCTCTCTTGTACTCTCACCTCTCTCTCTCTCTCTTCTTTCCTGTCACCTCCTACCACTTACTCTTTCATCCTTCTTCTACCCTCTCTCCCTTTAACTCCCTCTCTCTCCCTCATCTGCTACTCTCTGTCTTCCTCTTGTTAGTCTCTCCCCTTTTTCTCTCTTTCCTTACCCCCCAGTTTCCTCTTCCCCTCTCCTCCTCTCTCTCTCTCTCTGTATCCCTGCCCCTGCTTTTACTCCTTCTCTCCCTCACTTCCTCCCTCTCCACCCTCTCGTTCCCTCTCCTCCCTCATCCCTCTCTCGGTGTGTGTGTCTGAGCTGCATGCTAAGCCATACTAAAGTGTATTGATTTAACATGGTGAGCAGATTCCCACCACTGCCCTGTGCTCAGATTAGAGAGAGGAGCCGCGCACTAGAACTTTGAACTTCTCTTTACTCGTCCGATACATTCAGAGGTGGAGGCTCGTGTATGGATTATTATTTCTGCATTAGTACATGAAAGCAATACATTTACTTTACTTTTACTTATTAGTTTAATCTTATGCATCATCTTGCAGTTCATCGATTTTTAACTTGTCACACCAAGTACTGCCAAAGAAAATATTTGACCTACAGAGTTTCACCAGCTCTAAACCAGATCCAGACTGTTCCAGGTCTAAACCAAGTCTAAATTACCAAATATTTCAACTGTAGAGGAATTTGTGGACCAATCATAGTCTGTTTAAAGAATTATTATTACAGACCATCATAGCTCGCCTAAACTTTTCTTTTTTTAGCCATAAAAATCATGTTAAAGAAGTATCAGCATGTACTTTTGTCTTTTTTCACACAACTACCTCTATTTTACACCTCTATCCATCCTTATTTTTCCTGACGCATGGAATAACTGACTGGGAGAATCCCGGCTGCTCCTGCGCTCTGATTGGTCGTCTTCGAGGGACGACGTAAGCGCATTACCGTAATGACAGTAACATATTTAAAGAGCCCCATGCCTCTGCTTTGAGACGCCGTTTGAATTTACATGACGCACCATCGGTTGCGGAGTTACGATGATGGAAAGTCCACAACCGCGAGTCTATCGGCGACGATAGCATCCGACGCTATAGGGTTAAGGGAGTGTGACGTCACCCACAGCGTTCGGCTCCAGTTAAATGAAGCTCATCGAGGCTAGAGCAGTTATAGCAGCAAATTTGGAGTCAGCCTTCATATTTGTAAGTCCGACTGCGAGTATCATAGCAACCAAAGAGCCAATCCGGAGCGAGGTTGCTGAAGGTAACGTCCCTTCCCCTAGCAGGGAGCAGGCGCTGTCAATCAAACCTGTTGCTAACGCTAGAGGGAACAACCTTGGGCACCAGGATCATGTAGAGCAGGTTAATACGAATATTTAAGACCAAACCGACGAGCAGTTACGAAGAGAGTGGCCTAAAGTGAATTGGAGCCCGAGTTCATGGAGCCAGAAGTGCGCCCATGCTCACTTCCTAATTGGAGCGCGGCGGCTAGCAGGTTAGCTATATCCATTTATATACACAGTTTATAGAACCAACTGAAGGCGCTCGTACCGCAGTTTGAGAATCTATAGAAGCTCAACCATAGACGAATTAAAAGATTGGATTTCCGGGCGATATCGGGTGAGTAAATGTTGAGGGGAAACAAAAAGCCCTGAAACATCGATTTCGCATAATAGGTCGGCTTTAAACATTTGTCCCTGTCTTGAATCAAGAGCGTTCATCAGGTCTCACCCCCTCATCTGTCTGTTTTCCGGTGTCTTCTGCTCGTGACATAAAAGTGCAGTTAAAGGAGCAGTGCGTCTCGTAGGTTTGATACCTCGTGTGTCGTAGGAGGCGGCGTGTGTGTGAGCATAATGACAGATCCCACTAGGTTTCTATGGCAGCTGTTGTCCCTGATGACAGACCTCGTATGTGCTGCCATTCACACGCCGGCAATCTGACATGACACTTTTATTTAAAGACACAGTATGGAACTTTTCGTGGGAGGCTGCACGATCTGCTTGCATTTGCGGAGATGATATCGTTTCGTTTCGCTTGCTGGTCTTTGTGGAGAGATTTTTTTAACGCTACACTGTTTTAGACGAAGCAATACCAGCTCCATGGAGACGAGCAGGAAATGTTGCATGGTGTGTCTTTATCGCTGCTGTACCTGCTCGTGATGTTTTGTATTCGCTTCATCGTCGTCGGGCTGTGGGTTTGGTCTAAAGTCCAGATCTGGCTTCATTTAAAAGCAGGTCATGGTGCAGGCTTTAGCGTGCGATAAAACTCAATTTGAAAGTGTAATTTGTGGAATAATACACAAACAGACCAAAGGTTTTCTTGGGTCTTTCTTTGGTACATTCTGTTCCCGAGCTTCACCGTGGCCTTTACAACTTTTAAATCTACTACAACTAAAGGAAACCGCTCTCTCCTCCATTAGAAGCATTTACATTCCTCTATCTCTCCCTCTCTCTTTCTCTTTCTATGATTCACCCTCTCTGTCCTTATTCTCTCTCTTCTTTCTCTCTACATGCATCCTTCTCTTTCCTCTCTCTTTTTCCCCTGCTTCTCTCTCTCCTCATCCTTTCTCCTCATCCTTTCCTTCTCCTCTTCTCTCTCTTCTCTCTCCATGTTTCCCCTCTCCATTTTCTCTCTCTCTGTCTGAGTTCCTCTCTCTATTTTCCCCTCTCTCACCCCCTCTCCCTATTCTCTCTCTCTTCATTATCTCTTCGCGCATCCCTCTCTTTTTCTTTTTACCTGCTTCTCTCTCTTCTCCTCCTCCCTCCTCATCTTTTCCTTCTCTGCTTCTCTCTCTCTTCTCTCTCTATGTTTCCCCTCTTTATTTTCTCTCTCTCTTTCCATGATTCACCCTCTCTCTTCCTATTCTGTCTCTATCTTCTCTCTCTCTTTTCATGCATCCCTGTCTTTCCTCTCTCTCCTTTTCCATGCTTGTCTCTTTTTCCCTCTTCTCTCTCCTCATTTTTTTTCCTTCTCTCTATTCCCTCTCCTTCTTTCTCTCTGTCCACCTCTTTCTATACTCTTAATTTCTTACTTTCTCTCTCTCGCTTTCCCTCTTTCCTCTCTCTCTCTCTTTCATTCCATGATTCACCCTCTCCCCCCTCTCTCTCCCTATTCTCTCTCTCCACGCATCCCACTCTTTTCTCTCTCTCTTTTTCCATGTTTCTCTCTCTTTTCCTCCTCCTCTCTCCTCACCTTGCCTATCTCTCATTCCATTCTTCCTTCTCTCTATTCCCTCTAGTCTCATTTCTCTCTGTGTTTCCCCTCTCTCTTCTCTCTCTCTTATTCCTCTCTTTTTCCACGATTCATCCTATTCCTCTCCGCTCTCTCTCCCTTTTCTCTCTCTTCATGTGTCCCTCTTTCCTCTTTCTTTTTCCATGTCCCTCTCCCTGTTCTCTCTTCTCTCTTCACACATCTCTCTCTTTCCTCTCTTTTTCCATGTCTCTCTCATCTCTCATACCATTCTTTCTTCTCTCTATTCCCACTCCTTCTCTTTCTTTTTGTCTCCCCTCCCTCTTTTCTCTTTTTCTCTCTGCACCCTCTCTTTCTATACCCCCTACTCCTTACTTTTTTCTCTTCCACTCTCTTTTCTCTCTCTCTTCATGCATCTCTCTCTCTCTCTTTCCTTTCTCATTTTCCTCTCTCTCTTCATGCCTGTGTCATCTCTATTCCTTTCTTCCTCTCTTTCTCTTTCCCTTCTTCCTCTGTCTCTCTTTTTTTCTAAACTCCATACTGATGTTGAGACATAAACGTGGCTCAGTGGCTCATCTCTTTACACTTACATTAAAAACATGAAATATACATATATATATATATAAAAAAAACAAAAAAACATAACTTCTTTATATCTTTTATAACCTGAAATAAACTGTGGAAGTGTGTTTTTCTCAAATGGACGAGACTGAGGCCAAAAACTGTACATAAACTGGAAACAGATCAGGCTTTAAAGTGACCTTGAGCCCTGCAGAGGTTCAGTGCATTTTTCAAACTAGTTTTAGACAGTTTTTGCTGATGTTTTAGATGTAACTTCACAAGTGAATACACAGTAAATAAAAAGCATGTTAATATATCAAACTAGTTTAGTTAAAGTATAAATTAATCTAAATACAAAATACAGGGATTAGGATGCAGACAGATACTTCCTTTACATTCTACATCCAAACTCCTCCTGTAAGTTAAGTTCATAAATGAATAAAGAGGTAAGTTAGTGAATGAACAGAGAGGTAAGTTAGTGAATGAAGAGAGAGTTAAGTTAGTGAATGAACAGAGAGTTAAGTTAGTAAATGAAGAGAGAGTTATTTTAGTGAATGAATAGAAATGACAGAGGCCAAGAACAGCAGCCTCAGCACAACTGTCACTGTCAGAAGTGTCGTCTTTGACCCACTTTTCAGTCCCATTGTTTCCAGACTGTTGCGTCTGTCCTTGGCCAATCAGAAAAGGTTTTTACAGCCGAGAAAACACAAACTGCCCCACTCTTATAATCGACATATGCAGTTTATTTTTGTTTCTGTAGTGCCTCAATCGTCCAGGTATGATCAACTGATGGATTTTTTATTTTTTTATTTTTTTTACTGCAGTTTATTTTGGTATTTTCCCAAGAACCTTGAAAACTGACTTATTTATTTATTTATTTATTCATTTATTTATTTATCTGACAAAGCTATCAACAAGCAAAAAAACTAAGAAATATATTTTTGCAGCTTTGTTTGTTTTTATTAAAATTTGTTGCAATATTTTTTTTCTATTCATATATTTAGTTGAATTTTTATAGCATGAGAAAAATTCTAATCTGTCGAGTGAAGACGTTTGGTCGCTTTGGTCACATAAATGTTCATGCCCCTAATGTTTGCCCTATTAGCATACTAGCCAGCTCCATTGTTTCCATGTTTATTGTATTTTTGTTTCATTTTAATGAACTTTCACTGTATTTATTGTTTATTTAATCACTTCTTGTTGCTTGTGCAGTTGTAATAACCCGGTTTAGATTGCACATTTGCCACACACTTGTCTGCTCGTGTGCTTGTGTTTTTTCCTGGCTTTGTGTGCGTCCTGCCCTTGCATTGCTCTAATCACAGCTCTTTATGGCGTTCTCATTGTCGGCGGCGTCTTGAAGGTCGAGTTATGTTCCATTGGCTTAAGCAGCGTCACTGATTGTGCTGGTAATGAGTCGGTTTGCTGTCCTTTGTATTCCAGTGGCTGCTATATATGTTTGTCTATACCGGCTCTTTATACTAACTGACACTTAGCTTAATCGCTGCCGTAATACCACCTGTAACCTTGGAGTAATTGAAAATGGAGCGGTCGTCAACCAGCAGCGGCGGGCAAAGGTTCCAGTCAGGTGTAAAAATGTTCTTGAGAAAATGAGATTCAATAATGGGGAGTTATAGGTCTTATTTTTGCTTTGGAAAAAAACAGAAATTGACCATAAATGGATCAGTGTTGTCAGGCTCTTACAGGTGCACTATGCCACTTGTGCAAGGAATGTTCCACAGTGTGACATTAAACTGACACAGGGGCTGATACCGAATCTCATACTGACTCTATTTTTGTGAGTGCACGCTTACAATATAACATAGTGTCTCTCTCTTTGTGCAAAGCAGGGATCACAAACTAAACTTATTTAACAGCCTATAGGCCTAAACGAGCTGTTTTCACTCAAACACGAGACAAAACTGTGTATTTGGGACATTATTACGAGCGAGGACACAGGAGAAAGTGACATAAGGATATGACAAAGTCCGAACAGACAACAAAGTGACAGCTTAATTTTTTTTTTTCATTTAGGGGCTTTTATTGCTTCAAAAATGGAAAAACATGGATTGTTACTGTGGGTGGAGTCACCCCTCCATAGAGCCGACCTGTAATTTTGGCCTAGTGTTATGACATTTTGAGGAACATTTCAGGCAAAGGAGTAACATCTTCCTGGAAACAAGCTAGTGACGGACACTTTTTACATTTGTTCAAAGATATTATAAGAAAAAATGTACTGTTAGAGTTTAAAATAGCAGCAAATTAGCATTAGCCTGGTATGTGGGTATATTCTGCACAGCAAGGACTTTAATGTTATATGTCAGGGGTGTCCAAACTATGGCCCGGGGACAAAATGCAGCCCTCAGATCAGTTTTTATTGGTCCTCGGGCCTCCTGCTGAACCGGTCCAGTTGATCATAAGCAGAACTTTTAACAGCAAATTAAACAATTTCTACCACTATATCCTCAAACATCACATCGCAGTGTGATACAGACCTAAAATGAATGTGTTTCAAGCCTTATTAATACACAGCGGCTCTGTCAAAGCTGTGTATAAAGCACTGCACTGATCACCGGTCTGTGGCCTTGAGATGTGGCCCTCGATAAAAAAAGTTTGGGCTCCTCTGTTATACGTTATTTATTACACAAACAGGATAACAATCTTAGTTTTAGTAGTTTTGAAAGGTTTATGAACATGATGGACCTGCATTATTTCACTTATCTCAAGTCAAATTATTTTCCAATGGAGAACGAAAATGCAACTTATCCCATTAGCAACTTAGTTTCTCTTTTGCTCTCCATCGTATGTCCCATATTGGTATAAATCACTGTCCCATCCGTCTCCTTCGCTCTGTGTTCTTCACCTGCGTGCAGCGGCTGGGTGGATGGTGCACAGATGTTGCGTTGCTGTGCTTTGACTTTAGGCCCTGTTTAGTATGCTGTCCTACTTTAGCGCTCCCCTTTCATATCCCACACATAGGTGTTGGGGGAAATACATGATTTAACCTTGTGAAGCTGTTTGCACTCGATATATGCTCGTCTTTCTTGTTTGGAGATGCTGCTGGTTATGTGCTCTCCGTAAGTTGGATTCAAACACAGGGAGTATCCAGACTGATCGTTGCATCATATTGGGGTTAATTGATGTTAAAGCACGGCCCAGACTTTTGAAATTGCTAAAGGGAAGTTTGATACAGATGATATGGTGCACTGGAACACCACAGGAATTAATAAATATTGTAAAAACGTATTTAAAGATGACATATTACTACAGTATTTCCTGATCTATGTTATAATGTTGTTTCCTCATCACAAACAGACCTGGAGTTGTGTTTTGTTTCATTCACACATGTTTAACACACAAACTCTGCATATCAAACTGAAAACACTGTGTTCCACCTTGTGATGTCATCATGTGGTAATACAGGAAGTGCTCCACTCCATACAGCTTCACTAGAATCAATATAACTAATAATAAATAATTACTCAAACATGTGTGAATGAAACCAGACACGACTCCAGTCTTTGATGAGGTAAAGTTAAAATGCATGTTTAAAGTGTGATCTATAACTCAGTATATATACCATTCTAAAGCTATATAACATGGAGATGCTATATAGCTTTGGAATGTTCCACAGTATGGCATTAATCTTATCTAGCTCCATGGAGACAAGCAGGTGAGGCCAAGTTACAGGTTATATCTATGGACTGCACCACTGACGCTCACCAAAAAAGTTACTTAGTGCATTTAAATTAGGTACTAAGGAAAGCTAAGACTGTGGTTGAAAATATTAATTTAACCTGATCCTCCTGATCTTTGCATAGTTTTATCAACTTTATTAGTTTCATTATCACTTCCAAAAATATAGAAGGTTAGAGTTTAGTTTAGAGGGTTTAGAGTTAGGGTTAAGAGTTAAGGGTTTAGAGTTAGGAATTAGGGTTAAGGGTTTAGAGTTAGGGTTAAGAGTTAAGGGTTTAGAGTTAAGGGTTTAGAGGTAGGGTTTAGGGTTGAGTTATGGTTGTGTTAGGGTTAGTGCTGGTTTAGGGTTGGGGTTTAAGGTTAGGGTTAGGGATTTAAGTATTAGGGTTAGGGTTATGGTTTGATTAGGGTTGGGTTAGGGGTTTAGCGTTAACAAACAAGAAATAATGTCTAATAGGGAAGAGCTGCCCATTAAGAGATCAGCTGAGGGTCCACTTCCCTCTCTGACCTTTGCGCACCACGGCTGTGTTCTTGGACACGTCGTTCACATTCTCTCCTGTAGTTAGCATGTGGATGTTCGTGACAGGCAGGGCATCAGGTGTAATCACAGATCTCTTCATTTGTCGTGTTATCTGCACAGTAACTGTCCCAAAATGGAGCCAAAGGTTCAGAGTGAATTGTGAATTTATATTTTAAAGTGCAGGAGCAAACCATTTGGAGTTAGCATGGAAGAATTTTAGCTTAAGATCTATGTATATCCTTTATCCTTGGGTCTATTTTTACTTTCTTAAACCGCTGTTCGTTTACTTTGACTGTGAAAGATTCCAAGCTGCTTCTTTCTCCAAACTCCATGTGTTCTTAAGAGTACCGCTCATACTCTTTTATAGACCTTTTGCATGTATAGTATTACCTTACACCAGAACCCTTTTAGCTTCGGCCCATGCTACCGCTAATGCTATACGTTTAACATGTCAAAAGGTTACAGCCATTCTCTTTATCCGCTCCTGCCTTTTGTCCCAGATCTCACGGGACAATTACAGCCCAAGACAAATGAGACCGCACTAAAAGACCTTTGCTTTGCCCAAATCGGAGTAAAAGATATCCCTCCTTCCTCTCTCCTCCCTCCCTCCATCCTTACATGTTTCCTTCTTCCTCGCCTCTCTCCTTCTCAGCCCGTGTAACTGAGCCGCCGCTAGAGTGAGGCGCATCATGCTAAGATCAATGTAACGTGACAGGACAGGGCTTTTGGATGGGTGTATTTATAGACGTTACTGCATTATGGACTCTGGAGAGCTCGTATAAGTCCTTATTAGGAGGAAATGAAGCTGCTCTCACTCTGAGCCCGTGTGGTAGAGTGCGGTGGAGAGAGTGCAAAAGAGTGTCCCTCACCATTAGCAGGTGTAGTCACGAAGCGCCTCGTGCATTTGTGCTGTCAATTTGAAATCATAAGAGAAGAAGAGGGAACTTTCAGGCCTAGCCCAACCACTCTGCTGGCTACTTCCTGATTAGATCTCGTAGTTTAATTAAAACGAGCATTTCTCCACCGCTAGATTTTATTTCATGTGGATATACCTGCAGCAGCACTTTTTTCTGTCAGATCAGCCAGTGATGTAGCAGAACGAGGGCTGAGCAATATGTGGATACAAATCGTAACATGATCTAATTTGTGATGATGTTATTTTGGTAAAATCGACATATCAGGATAGATTTTTTCCCACACACAGTTCCTATTTTTCAACTTCAGCAATGCTCTGACTGAGTGACAGGTGGATTTAACTAATCGCAAAGTATGAAGCAGATGGTCACACACATTTTTATAGCTCTTTTCCACCTTTAAGGCTCTCAAAGCGCTTTGCATCAAAGAACCACTCACACATTCACACGCACATCCATACACCAGTGTACACAGACACTGCACCAATCATATTCCAACGGGATTCCAACCGCCAACCTCCAGACCAGTGGACAAACGCTCTTCTAACTGAGCAACTGTCTTTAGTTACCTCTTCAAGGCCAAATGAATATACTTAATTTATATGGAACGTGATAAAATCAAAATCGTGATCTGGCTCCTACAAAATTGTGATCAGAATCTGAATCTGAATCTGAATCAGAATCAGATGACTTTTATTGCCATTGTTAGTGAACACAGCTCGCAAACTAGGAACTTATTGGTGATAAAGTGCAACATAAAACACTGAATAAGTTAAAAAAAGAAATGCCTAACAATAAAATAAAATACTTAATATATACAACAGCAGCATCAGAACAGTGCAAACATGGCTTATTAAGGTGTCCGGTGTTGTAAAGTGTCCAATGATATGCATTTTTTGGCATATCGCCCCCCTCTGGACAAACCTGTTGTGTGCTGATATCAGTTTATTAAAAATACTTGTTTACAAAGACAAGTTGGCAAAACAATGTTTGGCAAAAGACAATGTTGTAAGCGTGAAGACTTTCGCTGCTCACCAAGCCATTTTCATTAGTCACATTACTGTAACTGTTGGAACTGTAAGAGACAATAGCTGTTTACAGTTTCAGTGTGGTTAGCTCCTCCCTTCAGACAGATATAAGGCAGTATCCAGCAGCAATCTGACCAGAACTGAAGAAGCGGCTTGGATGAGCAGCAAAACGTCTTCACTTCTACAATGTTTTGTCCAGCTGACAGATTTAAACTTCGTTTTTTGCGATGGATCAGACCTGGACGACTGAGGGACACACAGACAAAGGCACTGTTAGCATATGTGAACGAGTATTGCTAATATCCACGCCCTGATGAAGGCGCATTAAGCCCAAAACGCATTGCAATTGTTTAATTAAATGAGCCATGATTGAATGAAACCTTTTTAGCATTTTCCAAATCCCACAATTGCCTCTGTCCTATTGATCCTCCACCTGAGTGAAATCTTTACTACTGCAGCTGCAAAGACCCTCAAGTAGCATTCCAGTAACTTTCAAGTATCGCTAATATATACGAGCCTTGAGTCTGTTTGCTGTTTGTGGCTTTGAAATAAAAAGGCAAACGGAATGACAATTGGCATCATCCTTTGTATATATCCTTGTTCATCTTTAGAGTTTAGAGCAGCCTTGATAAGAGTATTCCTCAACTATGTGATTTATGTATGTATTTAGCATGAACCATATGTCTGTTACATGGAGCCACGGCCCCACAGCGATACAAAGCTGGAAGAATCGGCTCCTTCCTTTGAATCCTTTATCGAGTCTGTCACTGCTGCAAGAGAGAATCTTTAAAGTTTTGCCCAATATTGATTTATTGATTTGTTTGTGTATTTCTTGATTTATTCAGAAGATCATTTGCCAGCTGGTCCAGGACTAAGCAGACTATTTAGTTTCTCTCCACAGATATTTGGAAACTGAACTTTGGCTCGAGGTCCTGCTTTTGTGGCTCAATAAAAAAGGAATTTACCTCTTGACTATAAATAAAAAATGTGGAAATTGTTCTCTCATTTGTTCTTTTTTTTAATATTTTTTGTCTTCTGTTAATAAAAGCTGTTACATTAACCTCTTCTCACGTGAGTTGACTTCAAAAAGTACTACACAGAATTACTTAGGAGGAATCAAAGAGCCGTTTGAATGGGCTGATGTCGTGTTCGAGTGGAGACACCAGTCTGCTATTTATAACCCTGAAGTGCTGATTGGAGAATGGGACGACTCCTCTGTCTTATTGGTTAAAAACACATGAAAGGAAGACGCTATAGCAGCTTAAATCTGTAACATGGATGCACATCAGCATACTTAATTACCTCCCCTCCTCTTTATAATGTAATCTAGTCTGTAGCGATCAGCGCTCACCCACTTTTGAGAGAGATTCACCAAAACGCACTGAAACAATAGCCTTTTTAAGCCTTTTTGGGATTTGTGTTTATACCGTCCTCTCCTGTGTGAATAAATGAAGGAGGGGTGTGGGGGCTTTAGGGTTTAGCAGGATAGAAAGGAGAAAAAAATGTGTTGTTGTACGTGCACGGCTGGCATGCGCTCGTGAGCTAGCAAAGGCACAGAAACAGCAGCGCTAGCACTGCTTAATTAATCAACATCAAAAGACAGCATTAAAAATGAATGGGGCCCGAAGCAACAGTTTGGCTAAAGTGAATTATTCAGGCGAAGAGCTTACCCCGCTGCCCGGCATACTATTACAGACAAAAATCAAGATTTCTTTTATTTTTTAATATTTTTTTTTCCTCGTTTTCTGCTCATGGCCGCATTTAGCCTCTGTCTGCGTGGAGGGAGCAGAGTCGGCAGCTGAGGATCAATGACCTACTTTTCACAGGGATTTTTTTACTTGGGAGATTTCACTGCTGCTATTTACAAAGACATAACAAAATAATTCACAAACATTCACGATCGTGTTGTAGGGAATCGTGTGGAATAATTACTTGCATGTTCCCACTGTTAACTCGGAGGGTGCGTTAACTGCTGGTCTCCATGGAGATGTTGTTGCTTTCGCTGGAATATTAAGCTAGTACGGCATTAAGTTCATGTACATGAGCAGGTGACTATAGCAAAAGACGAAGTGTGATTGAATAAATGTAAGATAGAAGTTTAATACCACACTGTAGATCCTCCATCCAAAAAGTTATACAGTATTTCTTTAAGTATCTGAAATGGTGTCAGGCCCGTCAGCAGAAATTTGGGGGCCTGGGGCAAAAAGCCTCGAATAGGCCCTTCTCTAATATAAATTAATAAGATGAGGATCCAGTTCTGGGCCCCTAAGACTCTGTGACACGGGACAACAGACATTTATCCCCCCCAAAGTGGTGTAACCAAAACAACGCAATTACAGCTGGCATAAACACAACCTCTGCAGATGATTATACAGTTGTGCCTCACTATATCGCGGTTCACCTTTCGCAGCCTTGCTATTTTGCAGTTGAGTTTTTTGTTTTTTTTTGTGTGCAATTTTGCATGCTTTTTTCTTTACAGTGAATAAATGTGCATTGTGTTCTGCGTCCTGATTGGTTAAGGGACTGTAGACCATTGTGTTCTGCATCCTGATTGGCTGAGGGACTGTAGACCATTGTGTTCTGCGTCCTGATTGGCTGAGGGACTGTAGACCATTGTGTTCCATTGGCTGAGGCGCTGTAGACCATTGTCCATTGTTCTGTTTTTAGAATGTAACCCCCACAATAAATGAGGGATCACTGTATTACATATGTTTTCTGGAGAAATTTCACATAACAAATCACATTGAATTTACTGGGTTATGATAATAAAAACACATTCCTTTCTAAATGTCAAGCCTATTAACAAGTGTAACATTAATGCGGGCTATAGGCTGAATGCTCACTCTGTCACACTCTGCTCCATTATACACTCATTAACACTGATGGACAGGGCCCTCTGGTACTCTGCACTCTCACTGATTATCTCAATGTGTTTAATACGTCCCCTGATTTCATTCACACAAATTAGCACCGCCACAGCATGCATATATGATATTCTTCCAGGTTAAAGAGGTCCCCATCTCAAAGTTCGTTGAGTCTTTCTATTTAATTGAAAAGCAACTTCCTCGAATACGAAAAATTGAAACAGGATTGGGTGTTAATTTGGAGCTAAGGGTGCGTGACAGTGGTCAGCTCTTACACTAATGGCATTCTGCCTCAAACACTGAGAGAGAAAGACTAAAATACTGAATAAAAAGTAGGCCAACGATCCCGATCCACCAAGTCTGCAGCTTCCATACAAAATGTGCTTAAGATGGCACTGCAATCACCATATGCTGTTATACTTAAGGGCGTAGTACCAGATTTTTTACACAACTAGTCCATTTTAAACAGTTTGCAGTGGTCTAAAGTTAAATGGTAACTTGTCACCAACCTGTGGGTTTATGGATCTGGCCGCTCTCCCAATGATATGTACATTATGTCGAGAGCGGGATTCGAACCATCAACCTTGGGATTAGTGGACAAAATGCCAACTGAGCTACTGTCGCCCTGACTCACTTACCTCATGCATTCAGACCATCCTAGTTATTCACCGCAATGAATTTGTAAGCGATTTCCACAACTTTGACAGAGTGATTTTTGCCATCTAACAACAACTAGCATGCTAATCGTAAACTTCCTGATTATCGAACAGTAAAATGTCTTAAAATTAGATGCAAACAGTACACAGCTGATTCCAAGAGCTGCTTATATTGCGGTAAGACACATTTTGCTCAAATACATGGAACAAATCAGTCGTTCAAGCCTATGTGGAAGCTTTATTCTATCTTTCTGCTTTGCTGCTTCAAGACTTTATGCCAGATGCCCTTCCAAATGCAGCTTTTCTTCTGACTGAGACATTATCCAGCAATGGAACTGTTTTTTTTTCCTTCTTTTAGTGCCTCTTTCATCAAGGGATGGGGAAAAGGGTTTTCGTAGCCACAATTTTCATTTTATGACAGTTCTTTCCTTCTGAGAGATGATACTTACTGTGACAAGTAAAATCCAATAAGCAAAATTGCTAGGTTCTGTTTGAAATTTGATTTTACTCGATCACATGACCACTATTGTGTTTTATTTGGAAGAAATGAATAACCAGAAGTCAGTGGTTAGTAGAAGCTGGCGTTCATTTCGATGGTCAGCTTTAGGTTGACTCACTTTAAAGTCGTGGCTCCTAATTTTCAAACAGTGGAAGGAAGACATATGTAAGCTATTTCCGTGTATTTTAAATCATTGCTATAGCTCTCACAAACCTTTGGCACGTTGCGAGTATTCACAATCACATTCATTTTTGGACCACATGCCCAGCGTCAGAGCAGCTTTTTCAGACGGTGAATCAAATGAGAGGTGGGCCGTCGTCTCTCTTAGCCAACACGCTCTCATCCCAAACCTATTAGGCTAGATTATATGAGGCTCTTTCATCTGGGTTTATGATCGATACATGTTTTTTCAAGATGCAGCCATTATCTACAGAAGAGGGGACTCATTTACTAATCTATAAGAATACAATTTGAATGGTATGATGAGCACAGCAGAGCGTTGCAAACCTTGTATTGTACATTTTGTGAGTCTGTCCTGTAGTACTGTAAGCTTTTAGCAATGGCAGAAGAAGTACCAGAACTCAATTTTGTTACTTAACGAAAAGTACAGATATTTTTGTTTGCTCAAACTGCGAAAACGATGAAAATACACCCTCAGTCTTCATAAAAAATGCGTTTCAGTCTTGTTACTTTTCCAGCAGAAGCTCAGTTGTTAGAGCGTTTGTCCACTGATTTGAAGGTCGGCAGCTTGAATCCCACTTTTGACATGGACAACCCAGGACAGGAGCTGGAGGACATGTCTGGGGTGAGGGAAGTCTGGGAGTCCCTGCTTAGACTGCTGCCCAGCGACCTGATACTGGATAAGCAGATGAAAATGGATGGATGGACATACAGTAAACATCATCGGTTGAGCTGTGAGATCCACAGACTCACAGGTTGGCGGTGTGATTCCAGTCCCACAGATTAATCCTGCCATTGTGTCCTTGGGCAAGACACTTAACCCACCTTTCTTGTAGGGTCTGCGTACACTGGAGTATGAAAGTATGTGTGAATGGGTGAGTGTTTCTTTAATGTAAAGCTCTTCGAGTAAAGGTGGAAAAGCGCTATATAAAAATCTGACTATTTACCATAATCAAAAATGAAGTGAAGTACAAAGTACAGACACCTGCTCTCAAATGTAGTAGTAAAATTAAAGTATGCTTCAGTGCAATACTTTACCACTTTTTATTCGTTACGTTCCTCCATTGGCTAATCAATCGATGGTTTCTTAGTTGATGAAGATTTGTGTTAGTCTTCTTCTACTTTCACTGATATTCTAAGGATTTTTTCAACTAATCTATGTATTGGGAAAGTCTTTCATCAACCCAGACTGTCTTCACTGGACAACACCCTAAACTGTTGACCTGTTAAACCTCTGCGTCTCTTCCTCTGTGCATGTTCTTCCTGTTTGTACATCCAAGGGGAAACATCGTACGCCGAGGTGATGATAGACACGGAGATTTGTGACCGGGGGATGGAGGAAGCACACTTTAGCACATCTGACTCCACTTTACATCAATATAACGGCTGCACGGACCATATGTTTGTTACATAGAGCCACTAACTGTGCAATGCTGGAGGAATTTCATTTTAAAAACTTCTCCGCTCCTTCTTTTGAATTCATTATCGAGTCTGTCACTGCTGCAAGAGAGACACTTATACAATACAGACTCAGGTGTAAAGTTTTTCTCACTGTTCTGAATATTATTGTACTAACTTTGAAATACGGAGAAGTACACAGCGCTGCCATGTTTTTTTGTTTTTGCTTTTTTTGTCTGTATGTATGTATGTGTTTTTTTTTTTCCCCATTATATTGTTTTGGCTTATATTTAAAGTTGCAATACCGAAATAGACAGCGCCAAAACAAGTTGCTGTAATAAATGCCTCAGTGTGTGAAGTCTTGGTACTTCAACTTGTACATATACTTAAAAAAAACCAATGTTGACACGTTTTTTCATTTGAACGCTTTATCTTAAGTCACCATATGCTAAGCAGATGAACGAAATTTGCGTTTAATCAACATGAACTAAAAGAAAATATAGTTTCAGTATTGTCAGTATTACAATATGACATTTTAAATAATCTGTTTCGAGTACGTCATTTCATTTGGCAGATATTGTGTTGTCAGCCAATGCAAAATGGAATATTTCAAGTTGATTATAAGCCCAGACCTCCCCAAAGGCAATGACCCTGTCTCGCAATCAATATCTATAGTTCCCATTGATTAGAATACCCACATCGTAAAAATGCTGGGTTACTTTTATTTAGGGTTTAGGGCTGTTGGGTTACTTTTTTGGGTTATTTTCACAGAGTTTGGTTGTTTTGTTTAACCCAAACGCTGGGTTATAATGGTGTCACTTCTAATGGAACTTAATGATAGGCATTTCCCTGCGTTTCGTCCGGTCCACCCACTGGTTTGGGTCAAATTCTCTCAAGCAACCCAGTGAAATGGGTCAAATTCAGACTCTTCAACCGTCCTCAGCAGCCGTTACCCACCTCATCTCACCTCTGCTCCCAGGAAACCTTCTTTTAAAGGTATTTATACATGTTGTGTTACTTTATCTTTGTGGTTTTATCTGAAACGTTCCACAGTTTAATCATTTTATGTCAGTTAATGTTTCACCTTTTGACTCCGCGCCATAAAAGTCACTGTATTTTGGATTTGAATGTTTCTTAGATGAATCCAGGACATTTAGGTTCAACATTTCACCATCGCACTGTATTTGACCTGTAAACATGTCCACTTCTCTCTGTTCCACATCTGCAGAGACTGAAGCTCCACAGTCTGAGATAAACGCTGAACGCTCGAGCTTCGGTCACTTCAAACCACAGAACAAACTACAACATGGACAGTTTCAATGTGCTGCTGACATATATGTAATTATTTAAACTGCTTTTAAAAAATAAATGTTTCTTAAATAACACTGTGGTGGTCATTATAGAATTGCCCCTGCAGAGTAGTTAAATACAGGGTGGCCCAAAAGTCACTGACACTTTTAAATCTTCAGTAGCTCCTATAATTCTTAAGTTATACTCATCAAATTTTAGCAGTAAATAAACAGGACTTTCCGAGATTTTTTGCAATATATATGGTTATATATACGGTTTGATCCTCGATGTTACATTTTAAGTGGTTTATTGTCTGAGGTTTATTCACAAACACCTTTTCTTTAAGATAGAACCACAGGAAGAAATCAGGACTAGTCAGGTCTGTGGAGATCACATACTGCCCCCTGTCTGTGAAAAACACTTATTATTCCTTTAATGGCATTTACACTTGGGGCATCTCTGGTATTAAAATGATGATGGTAACACCGCTGGGTTTGTGAATTTGACCCATGTGACTCAAAGTAGCACTGTACAATGAGGGTTCATTCCTCGGTGCTGTGTTTGCTCTTATTAATGTCAGAAGGATCGTTCTAAATGCTCTGAAAAAAAAACAAAAAAAAAAAAATATTTAGAAACAAAAGAGTTATGCATTTTTTTCTACTGTCAGTGACTTTTGGGCCACCCTGTATAACCCAGAGTTGAGTAGTAAAAATAATAACCCAATCTGCTGGGTCAAAATAACCCAGAGTCGTGTTGTGACCCATCACTGGCTTATTTATTTACACAGTTTGGGTTATTTTTACCTCAGCATTTTTTTGGTCGTGTAAGTTTTCCCGTTCTCAGTATATGTGACTTTGTACTTTGAAGGAGTTTTGAAAAATAGGTTACATACTATAGACCATATGTTTTGTATTATTCCTGTTGTATTTCCAAAAATCCCTGTACAGTAAGACAATGCAATATAGCGAGGTGTGCACTCAATGTCAGATACACAGGGACAATTCTCCAATATGTCTGAAACATTCTCCTGGGACGCGCTTTCGGCAAAAACATAAAAATAATAAAATAAAAAGTGAGACATCTGGTACAGAAGTTGCGGCCCCTGTGCGCACATCCTTGACAATATGAATCCCTCTCTCCCTGGAGTGGAAAAGCAGAAAACCATGCTACATATATATATAAATATACAGCTATGTGTGGTACAAGGAGGCTGCAGGCGCTATCGGCAGCTATGTGCGCTTCCTGCCTTTTCTTCCGTTAGCGAAGGACTATTTCTAGATCAGTTTGAGGGTCAAGGTTTGGCCATCGCGGGAGTAAATCTGTGTTCTCATTTAAAAGGTAGAAAGACCCCATTTCGTTTGCTTTCCATATCTCAACACATAACTGGCTTTTAAAGGTTTAACCCTCAGCTCTATACGGCAGTTTATAAAAGAGGCTTGTATAGATTTGCACAATATGGACCTCGACTTTAATACTGCAGTTTGAAGTCGTCACCTCAGCTTTACTTATGTTTTTAATGTCTGTAAACGAAATATCCAGCGATGTTCTGATGTTTTGAATAGGAAAAAGTATGGCGGTTCAGAGTGTTAGCAAACTGTGGCCCCGTTTAAATGTGTAGAAAAACCTTTTGAAACTAGACTAGAACATAAAAACTTTTCAATTTATTAAGTTGGAAGAATTCAGTTTAGTAACTTCTATCTACATCTACAAATAAGAACATTTACAACACAAACATGACTATAATTTGATCATTAATAAACAATTATTAGATGCCCTTTTAGAAAATCATACATTCAAAATTTAAATGTATAAAAAATGTAAACATATGTACATATATATAATTTGACAAATTTCTCTACAAATGTGTCAGTTTAAATATATAGCTTTCATTCTGTATCTTATAATCACCACATATAGTTGCATGACTTTCCAACGGAGAAGGAAGTGTCTTGCTCAACAGCACTACGGTATAAGTCAAGATTCAAGAGATTTTACTCTCTTTAGTCGGTGGTCAGTGGTCACATTTTTATATAGAGCTTTTCCACCTTCAAGTCATTCAAAGCACTTTATCTCAAGGAACTACTCATCCTTTCACAGACCAGCCTATGCAGAGCAGGTTTCAAACTACCAACCTTCAGATCAGAGGATGAACACTGCCCCTCCTTCCCTCCCGTCCCTCATTGTCATAGTAAACAGAATTATGTTTGGGCCACAGACCGGTGATCTGTGCAGTGCGGTGCTTTAAACACAGCTTTGACAGAGCCGCTGTGTATTAATAAGGCTTGAAACACATTTATTTTAGGTCTGTATCACACTGTAATGTGACGTTTGAGGATATAGTGGTAGAAATAGTTTGATTTGCTGTTAAAAGTTCTGCTTATGATGAAATGGGCCGGTTCAGCATTAGGCCTGAGGACCAATAAAAACTGGTGTGAGGGCCGCATTTGGCCCCCGAGCCATAGTTTGGACACCCCTGGATTAGACCATCAAACCCTGCATAGTTTTGATGTTAAGTCCAATACAACAAAATACAATCGGTAGCAGGGCGAGCATTTTCTGCACCCGTTAAGTTCAAATTTGTAGCACATTTCAACCTCATATGTCCGGGTCTCATCTCTGCCATCCAATTTTCTCCCCAAAATCTCCAAATCAAGTGTCCAAACAATTGCCCTTTAATATTTAATTTTGCCTGAATTGTGAATGTGGAGGATTTAATTAGACTTTGACACCTTCTTGTGATCATATTCAAACTTAATTTTCTCCATGCTGCTCTGACTAACCCTGACTCACAATTTCACAGCAGCCATAAATCCATTAGCCATTTACAAAGCAGATAAACTGCACTGCCACTCTCTTTCGGGCCATTTTGGAGAATACTTTCTGATGTGTTTCCCTTAGTGGTTTTGTCATCTGTTTTGAACCGGATATAAGTCATTTAGCAGCAGAATACAACCCAGATGGAACCGGGACAATTGAGGAAAGAAATAGTCTGAGCCAGAATTCAATCAGGGACAAAAACGCACTTAAAAATAGTTTATGGGGTCAGTATCGCATCGTACAGCGCTGTGGAGACTTGGACAATTGCGTCTTACCGGACAGCCAACTCCCTTTGTGGCTATAGAAGCAGTGATATCAGTAAATATAGACTTTAAAGTAGGTGTTTGTGCGATGTGTTCAAATGCACCAGGTAAGCAGATTTGATATGGCACTTTTTCAGGAGTTATTGTGATTATGTGTCGAGTGTGCAAAATAATTGGGTCCGTGAATGTCTCGCGGGTTGGTATGACCTGGTATATGTGTACAGACGTAACGTAAAATCCCAAAAATGGAAAGTCACATTGGGATTATTCCGTCAGGTGAGGAAAGCTGGTGGAGTGGATGTGGGAGTGCTGTATGGTTTGGTGGTTTTCTGTAGCGCTCCGATTAATATATTGCCTTTTCAATTGTAAAGAATGTGTCGTTTTAATAGAGATATATGATCGACACTTCGATCTTAAATCAGAAGGGAAAATGAACAAGATGTCTTTGGTTTTATTACAACGATTCTTCACAATTTAGTAAAGTGAACTTAAGCCTAACAGAAACTAATTGACTGATGACAGTTGAGGAATTTATAGTGAGAGACAGTTGTTTTTTAATATGTGACATTTATCTCAATTTTATGACGTCTTCTGCTATAGCTTTTTGAGTTGGATGAAGTAGCAAAAGAAAAAGGCAATTCTGAGTGAAGACGTTTGGCCGTTCTTCAGTTCTGGTCAGATTGCTGCTGGACACTGTCTTATATCTGTCTGAAGGGAGGAGCTAACGACACTGAAATTAGCACATCTATTTATAACACACCTACATCATATTTTGCATAAGCGTTCAGGTCCGTAATGGCAGCTCTCACACCTATTAGCATCCTGGCTAGCACTATAGTTTTCCTTGTTTTGATTTAGGTCTGAGGATAGAGATATAAATGGGAGATAAATGATGTCTAAGGACAGATTTTGTTGAAATCTGTACCTCACTATCTTCATAGGAGTGATTAGTGGCTTTGAGATGGAGATGCACAGCAGACTGGGGTCCTGAGCTGCTCTTGTGACGGTGCTGGTACATTGTATTATAACACTCACTGCTCTCTTCACTAAACTGGATGGAGCAGACTGCATTGCTTTGTTTGTGGCTCTGGGTTTTTCCTTTGGGTGAACCAGTCAGTTTCTGTCTTGAAGTGTTTGTTAGGTTTGAAAATCCTCTGAAGCGTGGCTGAAAAAGCTACTTTACACAGACTGGTGCATACTGTTGTTGGGTTCTTGGGCAAGACCCTTCACCCATCTTTGGTATGAATGTGGTTTACAAATGAGTGGTGATTCTGCAATGTAAATAATGTAAATATTAAAGGACGTAAATGTTGTTTTACCCCTATGGCAGCACTTTGTGAAAAATCAGCGAGACTGCATGGTTTTCAAGCTATGTTTGAGCATTAAAAACACTAATGTAATAAAAAATAGATGTGTTTAATACCATACTGCAGAACATTCACATATAAGTATAACATCTTCATGGAAACCCTCCATCAGAAAAGTTACATAAGCCACTTTAATCTACATACTAACCTCCATTGCGTTAGGGAGCTATATGTTCTCCTCCATAAACTCTTTGCCAATTACTTTAGCGCAGCATCTTCCTCCCTTGATCATTTTTGAGTGTAAATTTCTCTATCACAGTGTGCATATTCTTCATCATTTCATCTCATATTCCCATTGTCTTCCTGATTCAAATCCCTATGAATCCGGATGTGTCTCTGCCAATACCAGCATGTCCCTGTATGTTTCCTGTAGCTCTCATTATACAGTGACACATGCGTTTGTGTGTTCTCCCTGCAGTATCCGCGCTTTTATCGATCTAACCCAAATGCCACCATCTTTACACTGGAAAAGAGCACAAGCATGTTTGCACAATGTCAAGGGATTTGATGCATCCAGATGTGATCCCGGCTGTGAATTTTAATAGTATTTCTCATCAGGAAGAACTCAGTGTATTTGAAAACACGCAGGCTGAAGGCGCTCGTCATTCGGGGTGATGGATAGCTGCAGGACATCGCTCAGTCTCCCACTTTGTAGACGGATAACAGTTGTGATGTGTCTTATGTCCGGGGCCAGCTGAACAGCACTGGAATGTAACAAAGTGCTATAGTTAAGTAGAATGTTTAGGTGTCTGTATTTTACTTAAGTACAGATACTTTTACAGATACATTTGAGAGCCGTATCTGTACTTTATCCTGCACTACTTTTCTGAACTGGGCTGAAAAGTAAAAGTACTTTTCATATGATTTAAGGGGTTATTTTTTGCATGTTCGTGATAATATCCTGACTAAAGTTTTCAAGTTCAAGATTCGGCTATGATCAAACAAACATAAATACACAAAATTCATAAGAAAGATTAAGAAATTGATTTGTATTGTTACCTTTGGCGAAAATATGTATCATTTTTAATCAATATCACTACATTTTCAAACAGGTACTTTTACTTAAGTAGATTTTTTCATGTGATACTTTTACTTTAGTCATTTTTTACCTCTGTATCTGCACTTTCACTGAGGTGTTTTGATCAGCACTATTCAAGATGGAGTAAATGGGAGAAAGTAGAAAGATCAGAGACAAAACTGTACAAAACTTTAAAGCTGTGAGAATGCAACAGGAGTGGGTCAGCCCAGTCTAATTACACATGGTAACTTTAAGGACATTATGAGTTAAATGTGTAACTCTACGACTTTTAGAGTGTTAAATACAGTAACTTATAGTGTAGATTTGTTTGTTTTAGTCTCATTTATCATGCAACTCTAGTAATAAAGTGGGCTGGGTTTGATACGTGTATGTGGTGCATGTAGCTGATATCGCTAGTTTTGTTATGGGTAAAAGCTAATAGTGGAATAAATACATTTAAAATATTACCATAGCAAAAAGTAATGAGTAAGTTCACACTAGAATGCTAGAAAAAAGAAAATTTCATCTAGATTTGAGTAAATTTATCTTGAAATGTAAAAGGATCTAGCAACGGAACACATTTCGATATTATTTTTAGCTCATAGAGGTGTTGCTTTTCTCATAAGATGTGTTTTTTTCCCCCCTAACTTTAAGTTCTTTAAGTTGTGTCGCTACATAAATGTTTTTTATCCATTTGTATTGTAATTTTAGTATCTTTCTTATTCTGTAAAGCACTTTGAATTACTTTGTGTACGAATTTGCATTTTTTACTTATACTTACCTATTCCTTTTCCATAGACATACTCTCTCTCCTGCATACCGTGTTTTCCGCGCACTTTTTTTTTCTTTTCATAGTTTGGCCGGGGGTCTGACTCATACTTAAATAAGTCGCATCTGAGTATATCATTTCACATCTTCGTTATGGTCACACTGACAACCTGACAACCCCATTTTTTTCTTTATTATTATGCATTTTTTTACTTATACTCCAGAAAATTTGGTAATATCTATAGTATGTGAAGTGCATATTTACTTTATTTATATACTTGACAGTGGAAGATACACTAAACACAAGCATTAGTAGTAACAGTAGTACAGTATTGGTAGTATTCTCCAGTCTAATAAATGAAGACAGAGCGATGATGAGGTGCTCGATCTGTCTCCTGTGGTTTCACTGAGGGCTGCCCTGCTTTATCTGCCTCTAATAGAAAAGTCAGAGCCACATCACAATTAGTCTTCCCTTGTTGCAATGAAAATCACATTTCTGCAATGAGGATCAGCCCTGGCTCATTACCCAGGCCTGGACGGGACCGCGGGATTCTGGGTAATTTATGGAGAAGGTGAAAGGGGCACTGCGTTTTCATGTTACAAGAATAGAGCGCTTTCTCTGGAGCCGCTCGTGCTGTAAACACTGTGCATTGATTTAAATAAGGGATGGGTTTGCGTCATTGGCCAGTGGAGTTTTTTTTATGCACGAGGAGGTGAACAGGATGTGGATTTGTTGTTATAGTTGTCACAATGAAGTTTTATACAAGATCAGTGTTTCTAGTCCAGGGGTACGGGGAGCTGTGGAGTCGCTTTAAAACTACATTTTCTCAACACAAGATATTTGATTCATTGTGTTGTTGAACCTCTTATAATTCTCAGTTTCACCTCGTGGTTTGATAAATGTATTCACCAGCAGTGACCCAGAAGCCATTTTATTGTCCCTCTGCTATTTTTACTTTTTTTTTTAAACCTTTTGAGTGAAGCGTGTCTATGGATGTTGGCAAAGATGGCATAGTTTTCAAGTAAAGTTTCACCTTACGATGATTAAACCCCATTTATATTCTAGATCAGGGGTCCCCAACCTTTTTTGCACTGTGGACCGGAATAATGTTGGTTTTATTTTCACTGACCGGCTGATAAATATGGCAAAAATAAGTTAAGTGCATAAAAAACACAACTTACTTTCCAGCTGAATCAGTGGGAGCCCTGCACTTTTTTCATCTTTCCTTCTTGTTCACGTTTGTTTCTTTCAAAAAACTCTAAAATCTTATATTTTAATCCAGGTGCTTAGTCTCCATGAGCCAAAGCAGTTTTGGCTCACAGCGAGACTCACCTGTAGCGACAAACCCAGATTTTAAGTAGGACTCCTGGTGTTGTCTGTCAAATTGGTCTTTCTTTTTCTTGGAGGTGGTAGGCTCCTCTTCTCAGTTTGGCCTTTTCCCCTTTGCAAAAAAGCTCTCCAGAGACTTCTGTTTTTGGCTCATTTTCTCGAGCTTGTGGGTCTGCTTTTGGGCGACGTGTCTGATCGTGGAGACAAGAGCAGATCTAGCACAGATATAATAAACTCGCCGTTATATCAAATGTTTCTGTGGCCATTTCCTCTCAGGATTTTCATTATATATCTACAGACGAGCTCATTAGCGTGTCATGAGGGACGGACAGAAGTTACGTTGGAGAAGATGCGGTCGCTGATAAATTATTTACTGTTCTTGTAGCAAATACATGGCCATACCATTGTTCTAGATAGTATTGCTGGGTTTCACTTCACAAAATTCTGTACACTGATATTGGTTAATACAAATGGGGAGCAGAAAACACTGAAATATTGTTAAAAATGCTGATTTTTAAGCGAGTTCTAGGGTGGAGAATTACATTTGTGCATTTACCTCTGAGGATATTTCATATTTCACAATGTTCTGGAAGTGTAACATGACAGTATCACAGTTTATGATCTGAAAAGTCACGCTCCCACAAGTAACAGGGACTCATGTATGTATTTATTTACTGTTTTTGGAGAAGTATAAAGATTGAACGTCCACAAATGTTCAACTGGACAATTCATATAAGTGATCTTACTTTACTAACACAAAATCTGTATGTTCGAAACAGCCATGCATCAATAATCTGCATCAATTGTTCTGTCGGCCAAGCAAGTGTAGCCACGAAAAGGAACATAGCAGGAATGTAAAATCCGTATTTACCAATGCTGTGAGTTGTTGTTGTGCCTTCATTATAATTTCAGTCACGCTCAGATGATAAGAAGTATATTTATTATTTATTTGTAGCTCGTCTGCTGATAAAAACTAAGACACGAGCGCTCGTCACGCCTGTGCTGTGCAAACTGCTCCGGCTCCTGTTTCAGATCGGGTCAGTTCAAAATGTCATTGATTGTGATTGATTGATTGTCAGATCATGTCAGTCTTTAACACAGTTTAAGACCCACCTCTCCTCCCTGGCATTTAACACTCGCTCAACAGGATATATTGGTGTTTTATTGATCTTTTTCTATGTATTGTGCAACCTGTATATGTGTTTTTTGGTGACTTTTATGTGAAGCACTCCGGGCAGCTGAAGTAGTTTTAAATGTGAAAAATAAATAATCTTGAATTTAATTGAATTTAACAACGACTGATGTGACAAGGTCAATGTGGCTGAAGCCTCTCATGAGTTGGTTAATGCACATTAGCAGGATATAACCATTAACTCCACTGCTGTAACGATCAGATACAGACAAAGGATCTGTGAAACAAGTCATTTCAATGGAAACACTGCAGACTAGAATGTCGATTTGTAAAGAATCAAAATTTGTTCTTCAATTTTTAAAACCCTTTGTCTATTTGGGGGGAGGATTTTCAAACAGGAGTGCAAAAACGTTCATTAAATCTCCGAGAAGAAGTAGAACAAGCATTTTGGTTAAGAGTACTGGGATGTGATGGCGAGAAAGTAACAAGAAAGAAGAAAAAAAACAAGGCAGAGGGGTAGAATTTGTGAGATTTTGCGAGGGGGAAGATGAGAGCGGAGTTTGGTGCTGAGGGATTTGTGAAAGATCTAGTGAGTAGGAGACGAGAGAGAGTACGTTTTTGATTTTTTTGCGGTAAAAAGTCAAAAAGACAGAAACTTTTTGATGTGTGCCAAGACATTTTCCTCCGCATGAGAAAACTGACGTGAATTCTTGTAAATAAAGATTGTTTTTGTTGCCCCGTTCTAATAGTTTGATGTGGTTTGGATGACCCCAGCCACCATCCAGCAAAACCAAAAACGATTTTCAATTTTGTACGCCTGTCAAGATTTGCCCAAAATAAATATCTGGGGTCTATTTTGGCAAAGGGAAAAACACATGTAATCCCAAAGAGTCAGTGCAGACAGCAGTGAGAGTGGTGGCTTGGAGCAGTCTGAAACATATTTGGTTTGATGTCCTACTTTTTCTCAACATCAAACGTTTGAAATTTGTCGTCTTCTTCGCACCAATTAAAGCCAATTTTGTTCTAAAATGTAAAGCAGGGCTGGGAAATTACATGTGAAATCAATGGCTGTTTACTGTAATCATGGTTTGAGTCTTTCATCAGCAAATTCTGAATCTTATTACGAGCGGCAGAAATCAAAATGTTTCCACAAAATAGTTTACAAATCCCTCTATCAAGCTCACTTTTTAAAATCCAAGCTGTTTTTATCCGATCGTGCTACTGCAAATCCGGCACAAATATGTCTGTTATTTTGTTTCAATTGTTTTCATTTCTATACAAAGATTTTACACTGAAATTTACTGTGGATGGATGATTAGTGCACATTAATTTGGTGTTTGCAAGTTGTTAGAGCTTAATGCCTTGAAGTGCCTCAAAATGGCTTCTTTCTTCCAAAGCAAATAGTCACATTTTTATATAGCGCTTTCCCAGCTTCAAGGGAATCAAAGCGCTTTACCTCAAGGAACCACTCACCCATTTACACACACATTCACACACATGTGTACGCAGACACTAGGGGCTATTGTGGAATTTGTAATAATAAAAACCTTAAAAAATATCAAATCTACAGAGAAGTCGTCTTAAATCAAAAAGACAGATTTATTGAATCAGCTGTGCACAATTGTTGAAGAGCTGTTGTCCCTGGTAGTGTCGTCAAGTGAACATACTTGCAGTGTATTTATACCTTCAAAACAATCATACCAGTTTAGTCTAATCCAGTGGGGGGCCAAACTGCGGCCCAGGGGCCAAATGCGGCCCTCAGACCAGTTTTTATTGGCCCTCAGACCTCCTGCTGAACCGGCCCAATTGATCATAAGCAGAACTTTTAACAGTAAATTAAACATTTCTACCACTATAACCTTAAATGTCAGATTGCAGTGTGATACAGACCTAAAATAAATGTGTTTCAAGCCTTATTAATACACAGCGGCTCTGTCAAAGCTGTGTTTAAAGCACCGCACTGCATTGATCACTGGTCTGTGGCCACTTCCACTTCGAATATGTTTTGAGATGTGGCCCTCGATTAAAAAAAAAAAAGTTTGGGCATCTCTGGTCTAATCTAAGTGGTTTGAGGCCGCTGGACACACGTCTTGTAGGCCAACAGACAAGAGATACACCTGTGCGTAATAACAGATAGTATGACCAAGGTTAGGTCAAAGAGATCTGTAACAATACATAACAATACAAGTAAAGATTTAGGATAAAGACAGAGATAACAGGGCTCAAGGGCACACCAACAGCATTCATCTGCAGGAATCGCACCACCAACCCATGGATCTGACCACTCTACCAATGATGTTTTGGGTTTTTTGGGGGTTTTTTTTTTTTTTACATGTTGAGAACAGGATTTGAACCTTCAGATCAGTGGACAAACACTCTACCAACGAAGCTACTGTCGTCTTTGCTTTAATCCCAGTTATGTTGCATTGAAATCTATATTAAAAATAAAACGCTGCATAGTCTTTTGAGTCGGGGGTTTACAGTTTGTGAGTCAGTGTAAGATTTGTAACTAAACAAAGTTCTTAACATCATGAATCAACTGTCAAAAAGTTGTCACGTCTAATACTGCATCAACCATGACACTTTTCAATTCAGTCTACCTTAACCTTAACCTCAGCCTACTTCAGTGCAGACATACGGCTCATATGTGTTTTTTTAATCCAGACATTTTTATTTTCTGTCTCTTTGATGGACAGGAGACATCAGACCCGTGTAGATCTATTCACACCTCATATAACTGCTTTGAGTCCGTGCTCTCTTTGTCATTTTAGGACCCTCCTCTCTTTCAGCGTGACTTCTTAGTATTAAAGCGCCTTGGGACGGAGTTAGGGGCACTACTGTAAATGGGTCAGCGGATTATGCCTTTCATTTTGACAAAGATGGCCTTGTACAATCCTCTTCAAAAAGCTGGCAGCATCCCCTGTACTTATAGACGACTTATAGACTACCTACTGTCCACGTTATAAAGTTTTAAGTGTACACTACAATAAGGGCTTTGAAAATAACACACTTTTAAATCTTCAGTAGCTCCTATAATTCTTAAGTTATACTCACCAGATTTTTGGCAATATATACGGTTATAATTGTTCACTTACACTTGAATTTATCACTATTTAAACTAGGGGAAGTAAAAATTACCAAATTAAAAAAATATATATGTTGGTGTCCACCATTTTCGGTTTCACACTGATCCAACACACTTTACATAACATTTAAAGCATTTCCGGGCTTATGTCTCTTATTTGATCCTCGATATTACGTTTTAAGTCTTTTATTGTCTGAGGTTTATTCACAAACACCTTTTCTTTAAAATAGTCCCACAGGAAGAAATCGGGACTAGTCAGGTCTGTGGAGATCACATACTGCCCCCTGTCTTTGAAAAACACGTATTATTCCTTTAATGGCATTTACGCTTGGGGCATCTCTGGTATTAAAATGTCGACGGTAACACCGCTGGGTTTCTGAATTTGACCCATGTGACTCAAAGTATCACTGCACAATGAGGGTTTGTTCCTCAGTGCTGTATTTGCTCATATTAATGTCGGAAGGGTCGTTCTAAATGCTCGGAAAAAAAGAAAGAAAAATATTTAGAAACAAAAGAGTTATGAATTTTTTTCAACTGTCAGTAACTTTTGGGCCACCCTGTATTAGAGTAACAGTGGCAGATATGGTAGCGTCAACAAACATAACTGTCCAAACTGTATAAACTAGACTCTACAAACAGATGCATTTGTGCCATTAAATTAATAAGTCACAAGACACTAAAACACAATTTATAGGTTTAATATTAAAGCAGTTAATGGTCTCAGTAATGCATGGTGGAAAAAGTATTCAATTTTGTTACTTAAGTAAAAGTACAGATACCAGCCCAAAGAAATACTCAAGTAAAAGTTAACATTAAAAATATAAAAAATATATAAGTAAAAGTATTAAAATACCTGTTTTGTGCCGCTTTTGAGATCTAATGAAGCTTCAAATATATTGATTTTGATAAATATTTGTGCTGAATTTTGTTCAACAGAAACAGTTGAATCAATATTTTTTTAGCTGTTTTTATTTGTATATTTTAGTTTTCTCAAATAATGAACACGCTAAAAAATAAATCCTTTCAGCAGGTTTCAAACAATAATGAAAAATACTTTTAGTTTTCAGTCCTATAGTAGAAAGTAGAGATACTGCTTTCAAATAATGCAGCTTCACTTCTCCACAAATTGAATTAGCCAAGTTTAAAGTGATACTGTGGAATATTCCAGGCAAATCAACAGCATCTCCATGGAGACAAGAGGGCGGCAGACCTTCGAAGTTCCACGGTCTACTTTCTGAACTAGGTATATTTCTCCCTGATGTTTGATTGGAGCAGGTAAAGCCGTATATAACATTTTCTTTGCTGAGTGGTTCCCTAAACTCGTGTGTGAGATCAAATTGAAGTGGACTGACAGAATGAAGGATTGACTGAGAGGAGCCGACAGAATCTGATCAGAGCAGAGACAGCGGCGCCCATGACAGTGACCTTCAATACATCAGATATCTGCTACTCTTTCAATCTGAGGTTAGCCATGAGATACATAAGCCTATTGATTTTACAACAAGTGGTGGTGGTGGTAGTAGTAGTGGTCAAAGTAGTAGGGGAGGTAGTAGTGGTAGAGGTAGTAGCATTTTTAATGATGCTTTGCCTATTTTGCATGTCTTGGTTTATCTCTAGTTGTGTGTCATGAACCTTCAAAAGTTTTAGAACTACTTTTTCCCCAATAAAACAGCTGCCATTGTGTATAGTAGTAATAATTATAGTAGTAGTGGTAGTAGTAGTAATAATACAAGAAGTAGTTGATCATTAGTACTGAAAATAATACATAGTTTTATATACAGTGGTCTCTTGTTTAAAAATAACCTGCAATAGGCGAAATCCGTGAAGTATCAGCATTATTTTTACACTTCTCACTCACACTATATGTTTCTTGGCTGTAAAACCCCTCACCACACACGTTATACACTTTTCTCACACAGGCATTAACATTTTGTCACATTTCTGTCTTGTTTAAACTCTCTCAAAGTTCAAAGCCAATCAGGACGCAGAACACAATGGTCTACAGTCCCTTAGCCAATCAGGACGCAGAACACAATGCACATTCACACTCTGTAACAAAGCAAAATTGCACTAAAATAATCTGCAAAACCGCAAGAAGGTGAACCGCAATATAGTGAGGGACATCTGTAGTACTTTTCCAGATGATCAAAGTTGCTTTACCATTTCATACCACCAGCACTCACTCACACAGGCAAACACACACCACATTCACACTAGGCAATGTGGGTGAAGTGTCCTGCCTAAGGACACATCAACAGCATGCAGAGCCACTACCCTGTGTATGTGGAGGATTACATATTCACTGCACGTTTAGGTTTTACATGCACCAGTTGCACAAACACTGTTGGCAAAGTGGGTCAAATGTCTTGCCCAAGGATACAACAGCGAAGGGGAGTCTTGCAGCAGCTCGTGTATAAATGGGCTTTTCCATCTCCTCTGTCTGAAGTGATTTTGAAGGTGCTGCTGAAGCTCGGAGATAAGCTTCTGTATCTGCAGCCCCTCACAGCAGACTGACAGTTTACTGAGTGACGAAGTGACAACATCATTATGTAACTGATCCTGGCTGAAGAATGACTATCCCTCTTGTTGTTGGCCCACATAGCATTTGAAATAACATCCCCCCAGCTGTCTAAGCGAGCATGTCTCATCAACACTTATGCATGGCTTTCGGACTGATGAAATTTGATATCGTTTCCATGGTAACAATGTTAAAACAACATAGATATTTGCCATTTTACCAGAGTTCTCAGAGTAGTTCGTTGTAATCTCGTGGTGACATTTGCAATCTTATAATGTTCTTATCACTTCTTTAGAATTTACATCTCTGTATTATTTAAAGACGCACTAAAGATGCTCTCAAAGGGCCAGATGTAACTGTAAGGTAAATGTAACTAAATGTAACCAAATGTAATGTAAAATAAATGCAACAACTTTTTTTATCTTGTTAATTAACCGTTTCTATATTTATTACTTACATTACATATAGATTTGCATAGATATGAAAAAAAGACTGTGTAACTGTGTATCTTCTGATAAACTGATATTTTAAGACAGTCAGACCTTTTCAATTTACTTTGTCGAGGGCCACATAAAATGACATTGTGGGCCACATTTGGCCCACGGGCCTTGAGTTTGACACATGTGCCCTATGGAGACGCTATTATCTCAAATGTTCCACAGTACAATATGAAACTTATTTAACATACATTTATTCAACTACAGGTGTTTTATTGCTTCAACATCTATATTACACAAGCATGCATTATGTGGGCGGGGTCACTTTTCCCCAGATCTGACTTGTAACATACTTGTCTGTATGTATTTCGATAAGTTTAATGCCATGTAGAACAAACCTGACAAATTAATAACTATCTCCATGGAGACAAACAGTGAGCGTCTTTAATATTTTGCCTGTAAGACGACTCGAAATCACAAATCAGATGTTTTTTTTTTTATCTAAAAAGTTTGTCGATACTTGAGAAACAGATTAATAATACTCTCACTTGAGCCAGAATTCACTCACTTAACATCCTCTTAACATTTAAACTCCTCTTGAGTAATATTAGTGGCCTAAATCATTACTTGAGGAGAAAAAACTGTCTTCTTTTCGTTCATCTGCTTACAGTCGATGAAGTGACTGACTGCTGTATGGACTTTATTACTGTCTGTCCACTGTGACGCTCTGGATTATAAGGATCTCCAGCTAATATGGAGTGGTTGATCCAGATTGACGAGGTTAGCTAATCCATGTAGCGTGGGTCAGAGCGTTTTAGCCTCACCGCGCTGGGAGTCACGAGGGGCAGAGGAGCCGGGCGGAGGAAAGCTGTGGTATAGATCGCTCTGCAGCATCGCTAATGAGTAATTAAACACTTGAATGGAGTCCAATTAAGACACACACACTGGTCCAGACACACACACATATACAGATATACAGATACACAGTAAACGGGCAGAAGGCAAGAGAGGATTTGAAATTGATATTTGCTGTATGTAATTCCAGAAAATTGATATAAGAGGCTCAGAGGGTATGTAATCTATGTGGTAATGTGTAATGTCCATGGGTTTCAGAGTAAGGAAGTATTAGGGCCAAATCGGAACTAAATAATGTCAAAAGTCCTCAAAATGGCGTCCTTAAATGAGATGGAAACCTCACTGAGCTCCATGTGACTGCCTATAGTGTACAGATGTGTTATTTTGTTATTTTTTTTAGTTTCTTAAGGTAAATACTTAGTTGTGTCTCAATCTCATCCAAAACAAATTTAATACATGTACATTTACTCCTATATTTTGTGCATTATTTAATGTTTTGTAACTAAATTATCAATCAGATGTTACGTCCAGACTCATACATTAGAACTTTCCGAAAATTCTACTCGAGTAATAATATTTTGGAGTAATAGTTTTATACATTTCAACCATAGACTGTATATGTCTGGCTCCTTCAACTCTGGCTCCAATTCACTTTATATAAAAAAGCTGCCGTCCCTTTCTCCAGAAATGCTTCTGTCAGACTCGCCATTTTGATCTTAAAATGTTTGTATTAACCTGATCCGCTATTTTGTCCGTAACAGAAGATATGATCATTAATAAATCAGGCACCTTCTTTCCTAGAGGTCGCTCCTGCTAGCGTTAGCAACAGGTTGGATAGGCAGCTCCATGCTAAACCAGCGGTGTGGATTGGAAGGGGCGTTACCTTCAATAGCCTCACTCTGGATTGGCTCTTTGGTTGCTATGATACTCGGCTCCAAATTCGCCCCTATAACCGCTAGCCTCGATGAGCTTCATTTGGCTGGAGCCGAGCACTATGGGTGACGTCACACTCCCTTAGTCCACTTCTTTATACAGTCTCTGATCTCTTTCCTCCTTTTTGTGTTGCTAATAAACACATAAAGGATCAGTTCGAATTAAAAGAATACCCAAAAACGTATTACTAAAGATTCCAGATAACTTCTTACCTTCTATAAAAATGAAATGTAAGAGTGTAACATTCACATTTGGAGTACATGTGTGTGTTGGTGGGAGTAAACAACCAAATTTGATGTTTTGTCTTCGACTACCGCAGCTGAGGGTAGAAACATCTCATAACTACACACGAGACCATATTTGTTGATTTCTGAAATTCAAAAACACACAAGTTTTTGAGGGGTTATAATCATAATCCTACAAAAAACTCTTGACACTTTCCAACCTTGCTATTTATCAAAGCAGCCTCATTAAAACTGCATTGCACATGTGTTTCGTTTAAGTATTGGCGGATTGAAAATAAATCGTTTTTCTCTCTAAACGCCGCTTTGCGCTGGCACTGATTTATGTCTTGGCCTTCTCTTTGTGTGTTAAAGGATTCCCATTGACCCTGCTTGGACCACGTTGGCCACATCTCGACTCGTTTTGGGCTGCTGAGCTTGTCAATACACTCCACTGTACCAGAGACTACTGCTCTGAGCTTCTTTTGAAAGCAGCGGCACCATGGTGCTCAGATGTATTATGGAACAGATAGTGCTGTAGTAGTAGAGCTGCAGGAGAGAATTTGGTTCACCTGTGTAAGAAAAGTTTCACTGGTTAAACTATTTTGGCATACATTTACTAAAAAGTGAACAACTCGTCTTGTCGGAGATGCTTCCCACAATGTATTCACTGCATTAAACTTAGCCATCTAGTATTTCATCAATGACAGATGTTTTTATTGGTAGAATTGTGATTGTGAGAGGGGGTTGCCTTAGATTTTTATATAGCGCTTTTCCAGTTTCCATACAGTCAAAGCGCTTTACTTCAAGATACCACTCTCACAGACCAAGGTAGGTTAAGTGTCATGCCCAAGGACACAACAAAAGCGTTGATCCATGGGAGCTGGAATCGCACCGCCAACCTGTGGGTCGGTGGATTTGACCGCTTAACCAATGACGTTTATATCGAATGGCGGGATTCGAGCCGCTAACCTTCACATCAATGGGCAAACACTGTAATCATTGGTCATTCTTACTGTGATAACATGCAAATACTTCGAATCAAAGCTGATTTTTATTTCTTTTGGTTCTGTTTTTCGTCTACACTACTTCTATTTGCAGGTAGTGATATAGTGACTGTCCCAGTGCCTAACAAGCTAACAAGTACCATGCAGCCAAGTCTCTAATAAAACAAGTTACAGCCCTGCTATGAAATCTTACTCATTTCATTTAAATAACTTGTTAAAATAAAAAATATGGTGTGTCTGCAGTCTCGGCCTATCATGATAAATACTACAACAACTTGTCATTCAATACATAACGGAAGGAATTTATCTGTGGTACTTTTTAGTGGGAAATATTTGGTTATTTTTCTGTTCTACGATTAGATTTGAGCTGTAGAAGGTCAGATTATGAACTTCTATGACTCATTATAGACACAAACTAATTACTTAAGTGTTACATATTGTCATTTATTCATTGCATTTTTTTTAATTTTTTTTTTACAATTTTGTACATTTACAAAGTTCACGTGGTCAGCGGTTGCACTTTTCCATCTTATATAACGCTCTTCCACCACTCAAAGCACTTTACATCTAGGAACCACTCTCACATTCACTCACACTTTTATTTTTTTAATGTCAAGAGCAGGATTTGAACCGCCAACCTTTGGATCAGAAGACAAACACTCTACTAACTACCCCCACAGAGTAGTTTTTGGGACATAATTTTGCTTTATGATTTGATTTCAGAAATATTGTTCATCATTTATATTTACTCCAGCCATACATCGCACTTAAAAATGTGTTTTTGTGACAGATCTACTTTAGTCACCTCCATCATTTATTTTGTTGCCCTTTTAAAATTTGAGGGACAGTGGTTTCTCGTTTATCGTGGGGGTTATGTTCTAAAAATAACCCACAATAGGTGAAATCCACGGAGTAGTTAACTTTATTTTTTTAATAATTCTATATGCCGCTGTAAAACCCCTCACCACACACTTTATACACTTTTCTCACACAGGCATTAACATTTTCTCACATTTCTCTCTTGTTTAAACTCTCTCAAAGTTCAAACCTTCGTCGGTGCCTTTGTCGGTGCAGAACGTTTCATCGACATTGTGGGTTTTGTCAGGGAGAAAACTTGCAAAAATACAGCACTTCAGAGTCACACTGCGATCCAATATTTATGTAAATTTGTCTGACACATTCTGTACTGTACAGGAGACACGAGAGGAGACTGATGGACAATGGTCTACAGTCCCTCAGCCAATCAGGACGCAGAACACAATGGTCTACAGTCCCTTAACCAATCAGGACGCAGAACACAATGGTCTACAGTCCCTCAGCCAATCAGGACGCAGAACACAATGGTCTACAGCCCCTTAACCAATCAGGACGCAGAACACAATGCCTGTTCAGACGCTGTAAAAAAGCATGGAAAATTGGACTAAAAAGAGGCAGTGAAAAGGTGAACCGTGTTATAGCGAGGAACAACTGTATCTCTCGTGTCTGTAGTCAGCGTTTGGACTGCAGTACCACTTGTGGCCACTTGCACGATCGTTGAGTGCTCACCTTTAGCAGACAGCCTGATCTTGTACAGTCAGATCAGCCCTGCCTCCTACACATCCATCAATCCCTCTGTCACTGCACTCGTTCTCCTATACTCACCTCCTTCCTTTTTTACAACTCTATTTTCACTTCGACATCTCCCCATGTGACAGTTTTCCTACCAGGAGGTCTAATTTTCTCTATGATGTTTGTTATGCTAACGCACTACGGAGGCGTTATGCAGATGCTAGCTTGCGTTTGGATGACATTGACAGTTTACATGGGGGGTCCACGTTGCCATGTCTTGTTGAAACGCATAATAACCTTTCAGATGTTGTGTATGTCGCCATGGTGATGCAGAGACGACATTATTGGATGTGACAGTTGCCAAAACAACGTGGTCTTGGGAACGTTAGGTGGATATGGAATTTCACGCTCGGAGCAGTGTGCAAAAGCTGTAAGTGTGTGTTGGTATGTTCAAGGTTCAGGGAAGAATGCTAAGAGCTAATTTGCATAATTAAAACGGCAACATCTGTGTTAGCGGTCCCTGTATAGTTGGCATGAATGCTGTTAGCATGTGCACACAGGCGATAAGTCTCAGAAATTGGCCCCAGTTTGAGTTTGTCATCAAATTGTATTGTTTTGGGGATAAAATGGTGATTTGACATTTCAATAAATAACTTGGCTAAATACAAACTGATTTAGCTAATTATTTGAAAATGAAATATTAATGTGATGTAATAAAGGACTAGTCAAATCAACGTAATTGCCGTCAAGATGAAGACAGACTGATTCATAATTTTGTTGTTTTTATTTGAATACTGTTTGAATTATTATAATATTTTTCCTTAATTTCATATTTGATTTATTTTGTTTGGTTGTTTAAAATAAGACTTTGATTTAATGCAAACCCAAAATATCAGCAGCAGAAGTGAATGCAGCAGCTGTTGCAGTAGTAGTAGTAGTAGCAGCAGTAGTAGTTGTACCAGTAGCAGTAGCAATAGTAGCAGTAGTAGTAGTAGTAGTAGTAGCAGAAGCAGCAGTAGCAGTAGTAGTAGTAGTAGCAGAAGCAGCAGTAGCAGTAGTAGCAGTAGCAGTACTAACAGTAGTAGAGGTAGTAGTAGCATTAGTAGCAGTAGTAGCAGTAGTAGTAGTAGCAGAAGCAGCAGTAGCAGTAGTAGCAGTAGCAGTACTAACAGTAGTAGAGGTAGTAGTAGCATTAGTAGCAGTAGTAGCAGTAGGCCTAGTAGTAACTGTAACAGTAGCAGTAGTAGTAGAAGTAGTAGTAGCAGTAGTTCTAGTAGTAGTAGCAGTAGGCCTAGTAGTAGCTGTAGCAGTAGTAGTAGAGGTAGTAGTAGCAGTAGGTCTAGTAGTAGTAGCAGTAGGCCTAGTAGTAGCTGTAACAGTAGCAGTAGAAGTAGTAGTAGCAGTAGGTCTAGTAGTAGTAGCAGTAGTAGTAGTAGCAGTAGGCCTAGTAGTAGTTGCAGTAATAGGTAGTAGTAGCAGTAGGCCTAGTAGTAGTAGCATTAGTAGCAGTAGTAGCAGTAGGCCTAGTAGTAGCTGTAGCAGTAGTAGTAGAAGTAGTAGTAGCAGTAGGTCTAGTAGTAGTAGCAGTAGGCCTAGCATCTTATATAATCATAATCACTGATTGTTATACTCCACAGTTCTGAGGTTATTTGATGTGATATTTCGCCTCTCCAGTCTCTCGTCGTGCTTTATGCAGATGAAGGTGATAAAGACATCGTCAGTGCCGCGTGCACCTTAAGCCCAAAGCACAGAGCTGCTCCAGGATTCAGCTGCAGACACGGAGCCATCCACGAGTAATGCCGCCCGCTGAGAGGAACGCTGCTAAAGACTCTCTTAGCAAAGAAAAAAGTGTGCCAAGAAGTCATTTTAAATAGTGAAAAAGAGCTGGGACGAGACTGAACGATTTAGCAGGTGCCTCATTGTCCCACATGGAGGCCTCACACATACATCTCTGAGTTTCAAGTCTGATTGCTTTGTGTCTGAAACCCGTCTTGGCGTTATTGTAGCTTTCTGTTTTTTTGCATATAAACAACTTTTTTTTTTTAATTTTATTGCTTTGTCAAGTCTGTTTGCTCGTCGTGATGTGCTACTTTCAAGAACTTAGTAACACCAAAAAAAACCAACAACAATGCTAATACTTCCTCACTTCATTTTAGCATCAAGATACAAATGATGATATTTTTGTTCTTATATTGTAAGATATATTCTGCATGTTTTTTGGATTTTGCAGGTGTTTCCCTCTCTGCTTGGCTACGTTCACACTTGTCTTGGATTTGTTCTGATTTAATCCCGGGTTAGTTCTGATGTACACTTGGGTTGGTCCTGTTCTAGTCCTGGTTTAGTCCAGGTTTAGTCTGGCCTATCACGATAATGAGATATTGTTCGATGCATGACAGATGGAACAATCATTTTTGAGAGTTAATACAGGGTGGCTCAAAAGTGTTTCTAAATATTTTTCTTTCAGTTTTTCAGAGCATTTAGAACGACCCTTCTGACATTAATCTGAGCAAATACAGCACCGAGGAACGAACCCTCATTGTACAGTGGTACTTTGAGTCACATGGGTCAAATTCACAAACCCAGCAGTGTTACCATCGACATTTTAATACCAGAGAAGCCCCCAAGTGTAAATGCCATTAAAGGAATAATAAGTTTTTTTCAAAGACAGGGGGCAGTATGTGATCTCCACAGACCTGACTGACTCCCCTGATTTCTTCCTGTGGACTATCTTAAAGAAAAGGTGTTTGTGAATAAACCTCAGACAATAAACCACTTAAAACGTAATATCGAGGATCAAATAAGAGACATAAGCCCAGAAATGCTTTAAATGTTCTGTAAAGTGTGTTGGATCAGGCCGTTTTGAGACAAACACAAAATGGTGGACACTTAAAAACATTATTTTTTTAAAAAATTAGGTCATTTTTACTTCCCCTAGTTTAAGTAAGAATAAGTTCAAGTGTAAGTGAACAGTTATAACCGTACATATTACCAAAAATCTTGGAAGGTTCAGTTTACCTAAAAAATTGGTGAGTATAACTTAAGAATTATAGGAGCTACTGAAGATTTAAAAGTGTCAGTGACTTTTGGGCCACCCTGTATTTATCGTGGCGACTTTTTCTTTGTGTTAATTTGATTTTTGGATTTTGCTGTATAAAGTTGGATTATGAACTCATTATAGACACAAACTAAACTTAACTGTTGCATTCTGATGTTTATTTTTTGCAGCTCATATTTTCAACAATATTGCACATTTAAAATTTTTTGGGGGGATAATTCTGCTTTATGATTTCATTTCAGTATCGTCATTTATCGTCTATATTTACTTCAGCAATAAATTACACTTCAAGATTTGTTATCGCGACGGATCTAGGCTAAGTTCTGAGTTTATTTCCATTTTAGAGCTAATTTTGATGTGTTTGCAAGTGTCAGCAGCTAATCCTGGTCTGGGCATTCCTCCACTGTAATTGCGAGATAGGATCAGTGACTTAGCAGAGGTCTACGGGTGAGTTTGGAGTTTTATACACAATAGAGACACCTTCTTATTCTTGACATTCCCACTGTCTTTGGAAACGGGGCAGAGGGGGATGACTGATGAGACCCGACAATAAAAGATGTTGCCGTGTTCCTTAGAGGGAAAGTTAGCGCGAATGAAGTGCACAAAATGAAGATTGAGAGAGTGAGCTCGGAGACAAAGACCAAAAGACGAGGTAAGGACAGCACTGATGAAGATGGAGAGATGGGAGAGGAGTGTAATGCGCTCTTAATTGGAAAGACATTTAGACCGAAGCTGCAGAAATAGTCCGAATCTACTTTCCAATCTTGGCGTACACACAGTTCCAAGTCTTAAAACCCAAAATGAGGTAAAACTGTGCACTTTTGGGGCTGCTGAATAGTGGAATTTCTACATTCCCAGACTTTAATTTGTGCCTGGAAATGATGGTGGTGGTGGGGGTTAGTGGGTGCTAATGTCGGAGGAGTTTTTGCCTTAGTATGTGGTAGAGTGGAGACTTCATTACTGTCAATGGGGAGATAAACCGAAATAGAAGTCTGTGTTTGCGCCGGGGAGCTGCAGGAAAAGTTGAGGGTTTAAAAACTTTAGAGAGTATTGTAAAGAAAGATCACTTCAGTTCTGTTGGTGCTTGGTCCAGGTTAATATGGTGGATTATATGCAGCGGTGGATGAAGCACTCAGTTTTGTAAAAAAAAGTGCAGATACAGAGGTAAAAGTTAAAAAAATCTCTACTTAACTCTATAGCGTCGGATGCTTTTGCCGCTGATAGATTTGCGGTTACGGACTTTCTATTACCGTAACTACGCAACCAACTGTGCTAAATTCAAACGGCGTCTCAAAGCAGAGGCATGGGGCTCTTTAAATATGTTTCTTTACGGTAATGTGCTTATGTCGTCCCTCGAAGACGACCAATCAGAGCGCAGGTGCCCCCCAGTCAGTTAAGGCAAATAAGGATGGATATGTAAAATAGAGGGTTGTGTGAAAAAAGGCAAAAGTACATGCTGAAAACAATTTTTATGGCAAAAGAAAAGAAAAGACTAGGCGAGCTGTAATGGTCTGTAATGTGCTCAGTCCTTAAAGGGTTAAGTTCAAGTATTTAAGTACCTGTTTAAAAATGTACTTTAAGAGTAAAAAGTAGATGTATTTGTCATTTAAGGAAAAGTAAGGATGGATAGAAGTGTAAAAATAGAGGTAATGTGTGTAAAAAAAGGCAAAAGTACTCTGAGTCCTTAAATGATTTTTATGGCTAAAAAAAAAGTCTAGGTGAGCTATTTAAGGTCTATATGTGCTCAAAAATGTTAATTCAAGATTTAGACCTGTTTAAAAAGTTAAAAGTTTCATTGATCTGTTCAAGTGTAAAGGTAGTGATATTGATTCAAATTTATACAGATTTTGGTAAAACAGTAACAATACAAATCAATTTCTTAATTTTTTTTATGAATTTTGTGTGTTTATTTTTCTTTGCTCAAAGCCAAAGCTTGAACCCGAAAACTTTAGTCAGGATGTTTCCCACGAACATGGTAAAAATAACCCCTCAGATCATATGAAAAGTACTTACTTTTCAGTCCAGTTCAAAAATGTAGTGGAGTGGAAAGTACAGATACTGCTCTCAAATGTAGTGAAGTAAAAGTAAAAAGTATCCACTGTAAAACTGACTTAAGTACAGATACCTAAAAATACAGCGCAGTACTTCAGTATTTGTACTTCGTTACGCTCCATCATTGATTATCTGTAAACACGTCTATAGTTCTACATTTACCCACATGGGGCGGGTCGTTGTGAAAGTCAAGTTTCTGTTCATCTGATTGATCTGAGATGATTAATTGAAGCTTGTGGCGTATTGGACGGGCTGTTCGAGCGGAAAATCCTCCAAATCATTGGTTTTCAACAGTTGGTCCATAACCCCAAAGATGTATCGTGGAAAGTTACATGTGCATTTAGTTCTAACTTTTAATCCTGCAAAATAAATGTATATGTCCACATGCCATACATGTCAATTATTAAAAAAAATATATATATTGAAAATTATTAGTCAAAGTAACAAAAAGTGCTGTGATAAATGTTTGATTTAAAAATAAAATAAAAATGAATAATAAAATAAAAAATAATATGAAGCAACACAAAAGTTTAAGAATATTTATCTTATGTACATTTTCTTTGTAAAAGTGAGGAGATTTGGGTATTTTTGTTGCAATATGATAACATTTTAGCTGTAGACAGTTGAATATCTAACTTCTACAGCTAATTATTAGTTTATCTTTGTTTATTTGTTGCAGCCTTTTGAATGATTTGTCTATTTAAAAATGGTTCAGTAGGATCGTTTTGCTTTATTGTTATTTCAGAGCTGTAAAGTACCGTATTTTCCGGACTAGAAGTTACACTTTTTTGCATAGTTTGGCCGACTTATCAGAATCAGAAGACTTTTAATGCCATTGTCAGTGAACGCAGCTCTTAAACTAGGAACTTTCTGTGGTGATAAAGTGCAACATAAAAAAACAAATAAGTACAAATAAGGGCATGCATAAAGTTAAAAAAGATATGCTTAAAAAGTAAAATAAAATACTTAGAGATTCAATTTATATGTGGAGTATGTTGTTTTTTTTTCTTCATTATTATGCATTTTTTGCCTGGTGCAACTTATTCTCCGGAAAATACTGTAGTTTCAATGTTATCGTCCATCCCCGTCTCTCTATATCGCGCTTCGAAATTTGTTATCACGATAGGCCTAGGTCCGAGTGAGGCATGGGTCTGCGGAAAGAATCCACAAGAAGTCTATTTTTTCGGGACGCTGCAGTGATCTGATGCAGTTTTCAGGCATGTGTTTATCGCATGAACCTGTGTGAACCCATGTGAAACCAAGCTACTTTGGTCAAATACACATAATTAGTGTAACAAGCTGCTTTAAGTACATGCCCAACCCGCCCCGCAGTTTGTGTAAATGCAGCGTAAAAGAAAACTGTTTTATCTAAATCACTAAACATGTTGATTAAATCCCTTTCAGCCACTTCGCTAAACTTTGCCACTTGTCCCGCTCTATCAAAGAAAAGTTAGCTCCATTCTTCATATTGCGACGTTAACATCCATTTGTCTGTCTTGCATTTTGTTTGTGTTCAACCCAAATTGGGACATCGCAGCTGGGAATCATTTCATTGATTGACATCCCAGAATTGCTACTTTTGCCCAACCACAGCATGTTTCCAATGTAAGCGAGAATGTCTGAGGCCTATCGAATGTAGATGATGAGCGCGGAGCGAGGAAGGAAGGAAGGATGCAGGAGACGAGGAAACGAGGAGACACGGAAGCGCTAAGGTGTGCTTTGAAGTGCGCGTCCTTCCTGCTGTCGAGGAGGCGTGTAGCAGGTGTATGCCAGTGTATGCTAAACACCGGGGTTTTCCATGCGGAGGCTTTGATGTGAGACGAGGCTGTTGATGACTAAAACGTGCCCGGATACAAAGGAGGGGAGACGCATTACTGTACATCACAAATCGAGCGTACCTCACATGATTTGGCAAAAGGAAACCCGGTGCCTTTTCGTAATGTCGTATAGAGAACATATGGCTGAACAGCGTGTATGGAAAGAGCAGTTGGCAAATGTATAAATGGAATTATCTCTATCGGCATTTGACTTTGGAATATAGATTTTGTCATTTTAAGAAGTTACTTTTTTCTGTTAGTAGATCAATATTCATGGACTTCTTTAAACATTTTCTTATCATTTTATAGGTCGTACTATGTAACTTCTTCTGGTGGGAGCTCTGCCAACTGCCTGTTTAAATGGATTATTTGTATTTTATTTGTTATTTTTGCTTGGAATTGTTATGACCCAAATTATATTATCCCTGTTCATTAAATTGAGAAGTAATTTAATGAGCAGGGATGTTAAGAGTAAACTAAACAAAAGTGGTCTAAAAAATATTGAAACATACGATACTTGGCAAGGTTTAAACAAAAAAAAAAAAGGCAAAGTTAACTAAAATACAAATTTCACAATAATGTAACAAAATCTTGATGGACAAACAGAGTCAGTGCTGACGGTGTCTCAGAAACAGAGACACCACCCTGTAGTGACATGACCAAAAGAGACACACACTGGCCACACACAAGTCACCAGCACCAAACAGGAGTCCAGACTCTTCTTAAATGGAGGGAGGCTGAAGGTGGCCCCAGGTTTGGCCAGGCTGAGAAACAGCCGTCCAATCACAGCCAAGGGCTCACACAGTCAGGATTATGGGGAAAGTAGAGATTTGGACACACACACAAAACAAAATGGACAAATACAAACAACGAAAAGAACTTAAGTCCTAGGGCCATAACAGGAATGTTCCACAGTGTTGCATCTTAAATCCTAACATGCATTCTTTTTGTGAGCGGGGTAGTCTCTCCACAGATCTGACCTGTAATGACCTGGTGGCGTCACCTGCTTGTCCCGATGAAGATACATACGTTTAATGCCATATAGTGGAACATTCCATCCAAGTCCAACCTTTAAAGTGGTGGATTTCTGAGAGTGGAAAGTCAGCTGCATGATTCCACGGAAACAGAAAGTCGAAACCGAACATCAGAAGATTCTCCACGGAGATAGAATATTCCACAGTATGGCATAAAACATATGCTGAAGGAACAATATTTCCATGGAAACAAGCAGGAGACCCCGCTCCAGCCTAAGTAAGAGTCAGGTTTTAGTGGAGATGCAAGCCCACACATCCAGAGCGGAATGTGTCGTGCTTTTATTTTGGTCTAATTTTTGGCTGAAAAGTTACATACTGAGGCTTTGATCCATCCACTTTTCTTCCTCTTATCCGGGGCCGGGTCACGGGGGCAGCAGTCTCAGCAGGGACTCCCAGACTTCCCCACCCCAGACATGTCCTCCAGCTCCTCCGGTGGGAGCCCAAGGTGTTCCCAGACCAGCCGAGAGACTGAGGCTTTTAATTAAGAAAAATATATTTAGTACAAACAAATCTGAAAAAAAGTCAATCAAACTTTTTTCACAGTCACCAAATGAAGCCAGAATCACTCATACAAAGTACAGCAGTGCTAAAGTTGTGCCCCTTGAACAGAAAGTCATCCATCCTGACTCTGATTATGCTTCATCCCTCCCACTCGCTTTATGTTTGAGGACGATATTGACTGTCAATACACAAGGGCTATTCCTCTCCCAAAATGAAAGATAATCAAAATCTTATTACCCTGGAAATAAGACCACAATTTCTCATCCAGCAAAGTTTACAGAGGAGTTTGAGAGCAAAGGAGAAGGCGCAGAACTGCTGAAAGATATTTTTGCACTAAGATCTGAATAAATGTGGTGCAAAACGTGGTCTAACAGAAGTTTGGTTTGTTTTATCAGCAGCTGGAAATTAGTTTGTTACTAGTACTGTCGCTATATAATTTGTATAAAAAAGGCTTTCATGAGTTAAAATTGTAGCGGAAATAATAAAATTAATTAAAAAAAATGCTTCATAATCAAGCAGGTTAAATAGGTGAAATACTCAAGTAAAAATAAAAATATCACATGAAAAAGTCGACTTAAGTAAAAGTATTAAAGTACTTGTTTAAAAATGTACTTAAGGAGTAAAAAGTATATAAGTATACAAGTATTTTGTGCAGATTTTGAGGTCTTATAAAAGGCTTCAAATACAGTGATTTTGAGAGTTGTGCTGAATTTTGTTCAGAACAGAAGCAACTGAATCTTTTTATTTTATTATTTTTGTTTTAATTATTTTTTTATTTTTTTATTTTTTTCTTTTGCTTAAATTATGAATGTGTTAAAATAAACCCTCAGCCTTTTCTGTAGGTTTCAAACATTAATAAAAAATACTTTAATTTTTTAATCCAGTTCAAAAATGTAGTGTAGTAGAAAGTACAGATACTGCTCTCAAATGTAGTGAAGTAAAAGTAAAAAGTATCCATTTTAAAATCTACTTAAGTACAGATACCTAACGTGTATACTTAAGTACAGTACTTTACTAATTTTACTTTGAATTGTTGATTTCTATAGCAATGTAGGTGTATTTTAATATATAATCCCTGAAACAAATACTTTCAGTTTCAGTTTTTAACATTTTTCCTGCACATTTTTGCTTGTACTTTGACCGCTGAGCAGACCTCCGTGCATTTCTCCTTGTATAATATCATTAGACGAGCAGCCCACACATGTTCACCCATATGACCGAGTTCATCCATCACTCCCCTGTACGGCGCAGTTCATATCCACAACATTAGTGGTATTTTTAGTGCTGCGTGGCCTGTGTTTCCAAATCTCATTCAGATCGAGCGGCGGAGTTTTAGATTTCGCTGCAGCCCATGTGTTAGCATCAATAATCATATTAGCATGTATGCGCCTCGCCTCCAATTCACTTAAATCATTCTTTTAGCGGCTTAAGAGGCTAAGCGCTATCGATAGCACGGGAGCGGCAGAGCTATGCATTTCCTCATAAATCTAATTGAATCAAGCACTTTGCGTGAAAAACTGCAACACTGACTATAAATCAAAAACGGCTGGTGTCTTGGTCTTTTGGGGCAGTTTTATCGCAATACAGTTTTAATTATTATTTAAAGTTTAATGACTTAATCTAGACGGGCAGATTCAAGTGTAATCATGAATATTCAGTGATAACAGGACGGAAGTAGCTCTGATGGTGTCCAGTAACTACAAATTAGATGGTTCAAGTCCCGCCCGTGACACTGCATGCTTCTATTGTGTCCTTGAGCAAGACACCTCGCCCTCCGCGTACAGGAATATAGTTTCTTGGTGTGAAGTCTCATAGAAAACAGCTGTTAATCTCACCAACAATCTACGTCCATCTATAATAAATCAAATCTAACCATGTCCAGTTACCAACGAGCGACTCTCGAGGGAGCATCAATATGTTCGGAAATTCTCTCTTTTAATCTTGTCGACCGCAACCTTTAAAGGCGCGCTGTGTAACTTTTCTCCGACGCCATAAAGATGTTATTACTTTGACTGAAATGTTCGTCAGTCTGGCATTTAACTTCTTTAACTATCTGCCATTTGTGTCATTACGGCTGTTTTCATCCCTCAGAGATACTCGGGAGAACATGCGTCTTATTGTGAGCGACGTCACCGCTTCACAGATCTGACCTGTAACTCGTCAGGGAAATACTTATATTTAATGCCATACCATGGAACATTTTGGCAAAGCAAAAGACAAATGAAATCTGACTTTTTCTTTTTTTTTTTGACTTTTTATAGATTTTTTTTTTTTTTACTTTTTATTTATTTTATTTCTTTCCAGACATTTCAGTCTTAAGTCAAGGAAATGGTGATTGTTTATTCTTGATTTTATACATAAATTGTGTGGTTCTATAATCCACCAGGTCCTTGAATTTCCTTAGTATTTTTTGGATAAAAATGTCATTTGTATGAGCCTGTAAGGGGCTTTATTCACAGTTCTCATTGCTCGTTTTTGGACAGTAGTGATATAAATGGTGTGTGTTTGACATGTGTTGCCCCACACCTCCACGCCGCAGATCATGTACAGAAGTATCAACGAACGATACAAAATCAATCTGTGAATTGGACAAAACAAAAGAGAAATGAAACCGGTGAACTGGACTGAAAGCATGATTTTTGTTGTACTACTTTACTCTTAAACCTTGTGTTAAATACTGTGTGTTACAAACATTGAGGTGAACTTGTTTTAAGACGTCTGCACTGGAACCTGCTACTTCAGATACATGATACGAGTATTCATCTTTACATTGACAAAAGGCCTTGTAATACACATTTTCAGTGACTGCAAACATCTTTTAAGTGACGTTTTCTACCTTCTTGTAAACAGTTAACGGTTTATCGATTTATGACCTTGTACAAACAGTATGCAAAGATAGTTTAAGCCCTTATAGGACCAGCCTCCTATAGATAGTACCTTTCTTGGGGTATAAGTACTGGATGGCTCTTTTGTCCGGACACACAAAACTTACACACTCTTAATATTATTCAACTGGGACACAAAACTCATACACACACAGATACACATGTGCTGCTGTCTGTAACTTCATTCATCTCATGAGATAAACTTCTTTCAACTCTCTACCTGCTCTGACATCTCCTCCTTCACGATCACATGGACAAAACGCTGTGTCCAGTTCACAGATTTCTTTTATTTTTTGCTATGGATCAGACCTGGACGACTGTGGCATTACTCAGATATTTTTGGCAAAGAAATAACAAACCAAATTCTTTTATACTATTCATAATACTTCATGCCGGTCTCATTATAAACAGCATTTCTGTCCACATGTAAAAGCATTATAATGGCTGCAAGCTGTGCCATCAAACGAACACAAAACCCTGTTATATCAGTCGTGTAGGTTTGTGCTATGTCTCATTTCTTTGGGTATATATGGGCTTCTTTCCATGTTTGTCATTTTGTTTATAGTTGTGACAGTTGAACGCACACCCCCTCACATCACCGCTCCGCTCATGACACACATCACGGCGTTCCTCTTACGCTCTTTTATCTTCTAAGCAAATGCAAAAATAAGGAACTTGGCTGGATACTCCGCATTTACAATTCACACATAAGTTAGAGTGATAAAAATCCTTGAGTGCATTTCTGTGTCTTTTCGGTCAGTGTTTAATTTCAGATGATGCCCGTGAGAGCAAAGGATTGTGGGACATTTAGCTGTGTAATGTATTAGGTGGTGTCACAGCAGCAGGAGAGAGGAGCTGAGGACATTTATATGAGCTAATGCGTCCTGGCACTTTGGCCCTTTTCGTAGATGGAGGATTCGCACGTAGCTAGAATCACTTTATCCAATCACTAACCGGCACATGTGAGCCCCGGTATTAACTTTTAACGAGGAATTGGCCCTTCATTTGAAAGCAGTTTTCAGTCAGGCCACAATTGAAGGGAGTGGCACTTCGGCTCAATCGTGTTATGTAGAAGGTGAGGAGTTTGAATATGGTCCAAATCATTTTAGAGGAGATGTATGTTATTACATTCAGTGTTTTTTATAATGTCTTTAATGGTCTGTCTGGATTACTGGAGGATATTTAATAGTCTGTTTGATAGACAGGATGCCATTGGTGGTTATCCTTACAAGCAGCACCCACAGAAATTACAACCAAGATGCTTCAACCAAGTATTTATTATATACTATTAATCAGATTTTTTTTTTCCTTTTTTAATTTTTACAATTCAAAAATTCTGACGTTTCCACTGTGCTGAAAATAAAAAATAAAAGACGACCCCATATACTTTTCATGTACTTTTTTCCATCCATCCATTTTCTTCCACTTATCCGGGGCCGGGTCACGGGGGCGGCAGTCTAAGCAGGGACTCCCAGACTTCCCTCACCCCAGACACGTCCTCCAGCTCCTCCGGTGGGACCCCGAGGTGTCCCCAGGCCAGCCGAGAGACATAGTCCCTCCACCTGGGTCTTCCCTGGGGTCTCCTTCAGATGAGACATGTCCAGTAACCTCCTGAGCAGATGCCTGAGCCACCTCAGCTGCTCCTCTCAACGTGTAGGAGCAGCAGCTCTACTCCGAGCTCCTCCCGCGTGACTGAGCTCCTCACCCTATCTCTAAGGGAGCGCCCGGCCACCCTGCGGAGGAAGCCCATTTCAACCGCTTTTATCCACAATCTTGTCTTTTCGTTCATTACCCAGAGACCATAGGGCAGGAACATAGATTGATGATAAATCGAGAGCTTTGCCTTTCGACTCAGCGCCTTCTTCACCACAACAGTCTCACGCTCCATCCTTTTCTTTTTCTGCTTTATATTTTCTCGTCTGTTTGGTGGAGAGTATGTAGAGTAGATTTTGTCGGATTGCCTTACAATGTTTTTACAATGTTTTTTTCCCTTCACTATCCAGCACCCAGAGAAATAACGACCAAGACACTTCTTCAACCAAGTAATAGTGGTGGATAAAGATTTTCATTTCTGGATTTTTACAATTCAAAAATTCAGAAATTTCATTTTCACTGTGCTTTTGAACAGAGCTGAGAAAAAAGATCATCAGTGTGTACTGCTGCACACAAAAAGAACCATTTATGATCTCAAAACCCCATATAAGTTTTGTATACTTTTTTATAGTTTTTAAAATTGTTAAATGATCTGTCTGTATTACTGCACGATATTTACTAGTGTGTTTAATAGTATGATTATGCTATTGTTGGTTTGCCTTACAATGTTTTTACTATGTTTTTTCCTTTCACTATTAAGTATCCAGAGAAATCACAACCAAGACGCTTCAGCCAAGTATTTATTAAACTTATAATTAGTTTCAGTTTCGTTCCAACTGTGCTATTGAGCAGAACTGAGAACAAGAGACTCAGTGTGTGTATCTATACAAAAAAATAACTCGAACCTATGACCTTTTCACCTCAAAACCCCACATATATTTCAAAAAGCAGCCTAAAGATAGCTGCATCCCCTCACTCCTCAGTATTTTTATTCTGTACTTTGTTGTCTAAAACAGCCTGGTCCATTCACCCTTCGAAATCTCCCATAAGTCCTTTCTTCTCTCCTCCATTGTTTTCAGTGTAATTCTCATTCTGCTCCTCTCGGTCCTTCTCCCTGCAGTTGTTAATCGGGCCTGATTGGAGCCAGTGCGGCCCGTATAGCGGCGCTCCCTGGTGGATCAATGCCTCTAAATGATGTGTTCAAGGGTCCCTTTTAAAAGTGCGTTCAAACCAGCTCTGATAGTGCGCCCAAGCATGAAGCCGCTCATTTCACATCTAGCTTACTTCCTTATTTGCCCACCGGGACCCCTATAGCATTCATCTTTTAGACTAGGAGCGTAAATTGTCCTGGTTAAACCCCAAATGTCTTTATCCTGTAATCAATTACCACCAAGGTGAAAGAAGACGATACATTTGTTTAAAATCTATGCTTCGGAGACCGGCTTTCTTGTTTACGCCTTATTTGATCCAAGATGTTTTCCGCCATTTTGAATTTTGGAGATACGAGATTTAATAATGTGCGCACGACAAGCTACATTTGATGCTAAATTGATCGTACGATGTTAATGACAAGCCGTAGAGGGAGAAACAAAGGCACTTGAGCACGCCATGTCGACCGGCTTCGAAAATGAAACAAAAGATGATCAAGTTGTACCCCCAGGACGCATTATTTATGGAAAAGTGCTACATAAAATATCACTAACATCAAATATTTAGGCTTCAATGTTGTGTTTGGATGTAATGGCAAAATTATACATGAAGTTGCAAATGAGATTCTTGTGGTTACATTGTTTGGAGTTATTGTTCTAGACGGATATAATGATGTTAATTTGGTTTGATGTTTAAATCAGTTCTGTCCGATGTGCATTTTACAATTATTTGCAGTTTTTTGGTCTGTAGCAGTGTTAAAAGATAGAAAAGAGAATGGATATGTATAAAATAGTAACAGTATAGTGTGATAAATGGGCCAGCCTCGCCAACTCGCAAAACCAGCATTCAAATCTTGCTGCAACAATTGCTTCAGGCCTCATCTATCTTTATTTATACAGAATCCCTGCCTGAAACTAGAACATACATGTACGTATATTTATTTTCATGATAATATATAGTTTGGTTTATAATGGTCTTAAGGCAAGATAAGGCACGTTGGGCATTCATTCAGCATTGAACCCACAACTTCTGAAATTGAGACGTTTAACTGCATTTATTTTTCGCTTTCGATAGATGATAGATAGATGCCTCCTGGACGCCTCCCTCGGGAGATGTTTCGGGCATGTCCCACCGGGAGGAGGCCCCGGGGAAGACCCAGGACACGCTGGAGGGACTGTGTCTCTCGGCTGGCCTGGGAACACCTTGGGGTCCCACCGGAGGAGTTGGAGGACGTGTCTAGGGTGAGGGAAGTCTGGGAGCCCCTGCTTAGACTGATGCTCCCGCTTTCTTTCTGAGTCATGAATATGTAGGGCCCGTAGCATTTATTGACGCTCTGTTCCACCTTGTGATGTCATCATGTTGTAATACAGGAAGTGCTCCACTGTGTTTTTAAACTCCATACACCCTCACTAGAGTCATTTGGATGATTTCAGCCCTGGAATTGCCAATCTCTACTGAATAAAAGGTAAAAGGAACTTGAAAACTACTACAGCATGACATCACAAAGTGGAACAGGACATTTTCAGCGCTGAAGATGTAGATAAACTAAACTAGACTAATAAACCAGGATTGCGCGAACATGTGTGAATGAAACACAACTCCAGGTTTGTTTTTGCGGAGGTAACGACATTATAACATGGCTAAAACCTCTGAAGTGTTTGCGTAATATAGGACCTTTAACAATTTAACCAAAATATTTGATCTTTTGCTTGGAAAAAGTCCTCAAATGTTGCATTTAACAGGAACCCATGAATAGAACAGCTATATTGTGTTAGACAGCCACTCTTTATTATTTTACAAAGGCCAGAAAATATGGAAAACTACACTTTTAATTTGAACTACAGGCCAGTATGTTAAACCAGATTATTCATCTCATTACAGTGAGTACAGAGGAAACATTCACCGCAGTGAGACAAGGGCAGTGTCTGTATTTAGAGATGAGCCGATTCTATGATGGTTTTTGACATCCAATGATTTGTTTATAAGAAAAATGTGAACCCAAATCTCCGGTATGAGTCAGCTGCAGATAGGAGCAGCACGGTGCCTGAACATAAACATACATAGTTTATCATATGGGACACGCCGCCATATGTTGTGCCAACTTGCTTTAAATTTCATATTATGCATTTCCATATGTTCTTCTATAGATCCCCCGCATCTTAGATTTGTCCCTGAAGGGCCGCTGTAGCGAAGGGCACGACACGCTCTTTATTATGTATGCACTTCTGCTATTTCTGTAACCTCTGACCTATTTCTATTCATCCAGTCAGTGATCTGCGTACGGCTAAGTGGAGTCTAACCACAAGGAACGACCCACTTCTCTTCGGGACCACACGGAGTCCATTGATTCTTGTGTGTATGAAATCAGTAGAGAAAGCGCTGGGGGCTGTTGTGTTAGTCTGTTGTAGTGGCTCAGGTGGCTGTGAGCGGTTTGTTAGGCTGAAGAATGGTCTGGAGAGCCCTGGAGCTACATCTGTGGTTGAACACAGCTCCGTGTGAAGGAGTCTGATCCGAGGCCCTGTGTGCGCGGGACGCTCTTGTGGAGCTGCAGGCCTAATCAGAGCTCCCAAAATGATTGTCAAAGTGCGGTTTTACTTATGCGGCGCAATCATATAGAAATGTAATCCATCATACATATTCAGAGTCCCTCTCACACACTGAACTCGTCCTGTTGTTCGCTCTCACTGATTGCATGCATATTTAGGCCTAAATCTGACTGAATCCCTCTTGTGTCTGCAGGTTCTGGCACGGCGAGTACAGAGTCTCGGTCAACATAAACGACTATCTGGACATCTACTGTCCCTTCTACGACGGGCCGCCCTCTCATGGCCGCATGGAGCGCTACATCCTGTTCATGGTGAACCACGAGGGCTACACCACCTGCCAGCACCGCATGAGGGGCTTCAAACGCTGGGAGTGTAACCGGCCCAGCGGCCCCGACGGGCCCCTGCGCTTCTCTGAGAAGTTTCAGCTCTTCACCCCTTTCTCCCTGGGCTTTGAGTTCAGGCCTGGGCACGAGTACTACTACATCTGTACGTGAACTGCTGTTATGTACTCAGTATTTGTGTACTGTTATGTACTCAGTATTTGTGTACTGCACAGTGTGTGTTTGCATGAGACTCCTCCCTCCCTCTGTAAACTGTATGTAAATAGATAATCAGGCTGGGATGATTGGGACAGTCCTGTTCTGCAGCCCACAAAGGAGATTGTCAGAAGTAAACTCTCATTTCCTTCTCTCGCTCTCCTCTTCTTCTCTCTTTTCTCTGTTCTCTCTCTCCTCTCTCTCTCACTCCTCTCGCTCTCCTCTCTCTTCTCTATGTCCTCTCATTCTCCTCTCTCTTCTCCTTTCTGTCCTCTTCTCCTCTTTCTCTCTCCTTTCTTCTCTCTCTCATCTCTCCTCACTCCTCTCTCCCCTTTCTCTTTCTCTTGTCCTCCCTCCTCTCTCTCCTCTCTCTTGTCTCCCTCTCCTTTCCTCTTTCTCCTCTCCCTCCTTTTTCTCCTCCCTCATCCGTCCTCTCTCTCCCCTCTCTCCTCTTTCTCCTCACTCCTCTTTTTCCACTCTCTTCTTTCTCTCTCTTCTCCTATCTCCTCTTTCTCCTCTCTCTCCACTTTTCCTCTCTTTCTCTCCTTTCTCCTCTCTCTGCTCCCTCCTCTTTCGCCTCTCTCTCCTTTCTCCTCTTTCTCCTCTCCCTCCTGTTTTCTCTGTCCCCTCTGTCTCATCAGTCCCTTTATTCCACATATTTCCTGTTCCTGTGCCTCGCTCATAAACGGTGCACTCAGCAAAGTGGTAAAAGTGACACCGGGCGGACTCTGTAATCATTTTGATATTAGCTCTATCGATGTTTCTCCCCCTTTCAACAAGTGATGTATTAGTCCGACAGACAGTGGTGGCTCGGGAGGCCGCTCCTCTGAGCACATTTAAGAACCATCATTCCCCCAAAAGCCAGGGGACAAACACTGGCTCACATTAGTCTTAAATATTGCTCTGAGCTTCTTGCCAGATGGATTCACCACATCTGTAGTTTACGTTAAAATCTGTGCTAAATTGACTTTCAAAAGCGAACTTGACAGTCTCCAAACTTTCCATACAGACGAGAGAGAACACGCTGGTGGCCTCGTTACTATAAAGCTGGTGTCCTATATGTATTGCACTGCTGGGAGCATATGTACAGGGCTAATTAACAAAACAGAGCCTGTTCTATTGTTAGGCCACACTAAAGACCTGCTCTTGAACCTGTAATTGCTTCATTGGTCTTGTCGTGAGGGTCTCCAGGCCACTGCTGAATAATGAGACATGCAGCTAATGTTTTCACAATACAGTCAGGGGAGCGTGCAACACATCAGTGAGTCTTTATATACATTTAATATTCACTGGAGTCATTTTGCAAGAGCCACCACTGAGGCAAGGCAAGTTTATTTGTACAGCACAATTCATACACAAAGTAATTCAAAGTGCTTTACAGAATAAGAAAGACATTCAAATCACACAAATCAAAACATAAATAATCACAAATAATCATCATGAAATTATCACCAGAACAGAAGAGACAGAATAAAAACCTTTCAGTCATATGCACAGCTAAACAGAACAGTTTTGAACCTGGATTTAAACATGGTCAAAGTCAGAGGTGTACAAACTACGGCCCAGGGGCCAAATGCGGCCCTCAGACCAGTTTTTATTGGCCCTCAGGCCTCCTGCTGAACAATTGATCATAAGCAGAACTTTTAACAGCAAATTAAACTATTTCTACCACTATAACCTCAAACATCACATCACAGTGTGATACAGACCTAAAATGAATGTGTTTCAAGCCTTATTAATACACTGTCAAAGCTGTGTTTAAAGCACCACACTGCCTTGATCACTGGTCTGTGGCCCTCCACTTCGAATATGTTTTGAGATGTGGCCCTCGATAAAAAAAAGTTTGGGCACCTCTGGTCAAAGTAGAGGCTTGTCTCACATCTTCGGAAGACTGTTACAGATTTTAGCTGTATAAAACTGAAACACTGATTCTCCATGTTTAGTCCTGACTCTGACACCAGCAGGAGGCCGGTCCCTGAAGACCTCAGAGTGTGAGATGGTTCATGTGGCACTAACATGTGGGAGATGTACTTTGGTGCTAGTCCATGGAGAGACTTGTTCACAGGCAGAGCACCTTTAAAGTCTACTCTCTGAGCCACAGAGACCTGAGCACAGGACACATGTGTGAAGTACTTCCTGGTTCTAGTCAGGACCCGAGCAGCAGTGTTCTGGATGTACTGTTCTGTCTTAAGGCTCGTTTGGAGAGGACAGAGAGCAGGACGTTACAGTATCTAACCTACTGGAGACAAATGCAGGATAAGTCTCTCTAAGTCTGGTTTTGACAGTAAACCTTTGATTTGTGCAATGTTTTTAGATGGTAAAAAGCTGCAGATGTTATTGATACTTAGTGAACTACTGCATATTATCATTATTACAAGACTCTTTGTATCTGACTTTTCAAGTACTTCACCTGCAGATGCTTCTAACAAGGATAACTAACAGTAATTAATAGATTTTTTTTCCTTTTCTTTACATTTAAAACAAAAATGATCCTTTTAGCGTTGAGTTGGCAAACTGTCTCCATGGAGATGTTATTGCTCTGCCTGGATTCTGGCTTTTGCCTACAAATAAAACAAAACTTTAAAAATAGGCATTATATATTTGACCTGTGTCTGACATTCTTGGAAAAGCTATAACATCTCCATAGATACACAGGAGGCAGACACTCCAGAAATGCAGAAGACCTTAAAAAGTCCCAGTGCAAAATGTTAAAAATGCTTTAACGAAGACCTATTGTGCTTGTGTTTGCTGTATAGTTATAATCTATGACACCCGTGGATCATTATGTTGTATTTTACGTATTTTAAATCACAGTAATTATATAAAACAACTTAAAAATAATAAACTATGTCGTCGTTAACCAGATCAGATCATGGCCGTGTAGCTGCAGATCACATTAGCGACATGACTGCAATAAGCAAACACATAAATCATAATTTTCTAAACTGAAGCATGTGGATTTATTCAGTCCAAGATCCAAAAACCCATTTGTTACAGTACTGACATTCTCGAGCAGTACCGCCATTCTTTAACCGTCTGATTTCAATGGGAAAAGACATTGTGCGGTTCTGCTCCTAACAACCGTCTGAAGACACCTCATAAATCCACAGAACTGTACAGAATTATGCAATCACTAAACCAACCCGAAAATGAAAAACATGAATTTCCCCAAAACAACATTATAAGTTATTCTAATACTCATTGTCTTCAGTCAAGACATAACTGTGATGTAAGCAGGAGGAGGGGTGTTAGGGGAAGCAGGAAGTAGTGCCATTTGTTTCGCAGCAGCAACTTCTTAAAAAAAAAAGCCACAGTCACAAATCGTTCAACCACAGTACGAGCGAAGGGGATGAAACAACAGACCAGACTATCAGAATAGCTAGAATTAGGCTAAAAGAGGTGAAGAGCGAGATAAAGAAAGAAGGTTTTCCACTTCCCAAATGTGTCAGAAAACCAATTACTAGTTATGTCATTAATTCCAGAGGCAGCATTTGGTCAAAGTGGTCTCTCGTTTTATCTAAAAGTTTTTGGAGAGGGTCAACAGGACCAGTGTTATTGGGTATGGCACAACACACTGGTCAACGAACATTCTTGCAGTACCATAGTGAATACGCAGCCCTGAAAAATCCTTTGCATATCACTGCTTAAGAAAATAAAATTGAGGACGAAGTAAGTACGAAGAGCAGTGGGTATGTACTGGAGATGGTGAAAATCTGCAATATGGCGTCTTTAAAGATTGCTCAGACATGCACGAATCACTCCAAATACAACTTTGGGCGAGTAAATGTTGAGAGGAAACAACTATAACATAGTTTAAAGCTCTGAAAAGGCTATTTTACATGATACATCTGCTTTGACAACCATTTTTGTGCAGATCTTTTTAAAAAAAACATGATTTATAAAGCCTATGACAACACTACCAGTTCAATTACATTCAATTTTAGCATATTATGTAATTACAGGCTTATGTTATTATGGTCTTTGCATACTCCACAAATTGAAATACGGCATTTTTATTTCTGTTATCTAAGACTTCTGCCACACTGCTTGGGCGTGGGTTACACTGTCTGCACTTGTAGATAAACCCACTTCTCCAGCCGCACAAAGTCACAGCAGGAGCAGATCTGCAGCTAAAGAGTCCTCGATATCTCAGCCATGAAGTCCTCCCTCCCTGCTCCGAGTCCCGCTTTTGTCTGGAGCTTCATGTATGTATCCACAGACAGGGCCTCATCCGACTGTATACCCGCTGACTATTAGCATTGTGTCAGCGGGACCCCCGGGGATACTGTAGTGAAAGTACGGAGCGATGTGTGCGTACGAGGGCTGAGTGCAAAAAGACGGGAGGGGGAGGAGGTTTTCGGGGTCAGTTGTCAAGTGATTGTGAGCCCGTGAAAAGGCCACGTCTATCAGTTTGACGGACAGGGATAGGGCTGGCTCCGGCGTTTCCCATGTCCGCACGCACACACATGTTCGAGACACACTGTTAGCGCGTGTGTGAAAGGAGAGCTGCGGCGTTGACAGGTTTGCACAACGTGATAGTCTGAGAGTGTCTATAGTGAATACACAAACTGTTGATTGATCTCGGTAGGTGTTTTTCTCGAAATGTTGGAAAAAAAAAAAAAGTTTGGGAGAGTGAGAATAAAATGTTACAAATACAGCTGTGAAAAAAGTGCAAAAATAATTCTGATTTTGAGATTGCAATGTGGAAGAAAATACAAACTGTAGAAATAAAAGGTCAGTAAAGAGACAAGACGATTTATTTTGGTCGATTGAGTAATAAGAAAGTGTCCAATTCAGTTTATTAATGTGAATAGCAGATTTAAAACAACTTCAGCTGAACAAAGTGCTTCAAAAGTCAACAAAAAACAAATATATAGATCACACGATACATAGGAAAAGAACATTAAACACCAACATATACTGGTCTAGCTTGTATTAAATGCCAGGGAGAAGAGGTGGGTTTTCAGTCTAGTCTTAAACTATCACACAGGTGAACTGGACTCAAATGCAACACGCAGAGAACAGTCAAACATCTTGGTAAATACGAGAGAAAGTGTCCTTCAAACAGGTCATTCTGAATATGATAAATCAGGCAATCAACAACTGACGGATGAATGTCTTATTTAATATCAATGAAAATCTCTTCCACTTTGGGGATTCAATAAGGGAAACAGGCTGGGAAAATAAACTCAGGAACAGGTAATTCAAACAGGGATAAATGCAGAAATGCAAATGACAGAGTATTACAGAGACAGAGCGTGAGTGTTGTTCTTGGTTGGTCAACAATCTAGCAAGGACTGACTGAACAGAAGCAGTATATATAGACTATCCTGGGCTGATTAACAAAACGAAAGGCAGGTAAAACAGGGAGGTAACAAAAGAAAGACCCGGAACAGGCTGGGAAATCGGAGCTGGACTGGAGATAAACATGTAAACAGGCAGAACTGTGACGCAAACTGTGTAAAAGACTGAGAGGATCTGACAGGTAGAGGGCGCTGTTCCATAGTCTGGGCGCTACCACAGAAAAGGCTCCGTCTTGAGCCTGAATCAGCCGACCTCAGGGCTCTGGGTGGAGTCTCAGGCTGCAGTAACTCAGATAAAAGAGAATCCATAAAGTGCAGACAGTCCAGTTTTAGTGTGACAACCGTCTATTATAACTATTACTGTAAGGGAAATTTAATATATATTTTTGATTGTATTTGTAACTACTTTAAAGTAACTGATATACTGCTTTTATTTCAATTTATTTTCATTTTACTTTTTTTTTGCTTTTTTGATAAAGTGAGTCATAAGTTTGTGTGTGGACATAACCTTCTAAAACCTTCAAATACAATTCTTTTTACCGAATTAAATGAATAAATAAAAAGCGGTCAACTTCAATGAACGTGAAGTGATCCAGTCGTCATAACAGCGGCGCTCTTGGAGGTTACGCCCGTGGTAGTATAATTAGTGAGCTTCGGAGCAGCATAATGATGAGTACTTTGACCATTAAGTATGCAGAACTGTTTTACCTCATCCTCCTTTCTCCTCCGTGATCTTTGACCTGTGTGATTGACGTGTGGTCGACATGGCGACAGCTGTGCTCCGCCCCTAACTCTTCCCAGCTGCCGTCCTGATGAGCTCGAGTGGTTTTCAATGGCCATTCAGAGATGAGAGATGAGACGAGAAGGAGACGCCAGTGGAGTACAGGATTCTTCAAGTGGCATTAGTGAAATTTCTGTCCGTCAGCGGGTCCTCGGTACGCTAACCCAAAGTGTCAATCACACAAACAAAAGATGCAAATGAAATGAAATGTTGGCCCAAATAAATATATTAGATGCATGTTTTCTATCTAAATATTAAGGATGTTATTATATAGATTTTACACACAGGTTAAAGCAGATCTATTCTGTAAAATCCACTTTTCAGAGCTTTTTTATCATGTCATAGTTGTTTCCCCTCTTCAGTTACTCACTCAGTTGTTTTTGGAGTATTTGTACATGTTTGATATGTTTTAATTGCTTATTTTCAAGACGCCACATTGCCAATCGTCCCTCGTTTTCACCTCCACTGGTCCACACCCACTGCTCTGTACTTACGTCATTCTTCAATTTTCTTTTCTTATTTTCTTTTTCTTTGGTATAAAGCAGAATTCAGTGGACATGTTTCTTTTATTAATTCATTTTAGATGAATATTACGATTTAAAATGTGCAAATTATAACATAATGATCCACAGGTGTCATAGATTATAACTATACAGCAGACGCACAAGCACAACAGGCCTTCTTTAATGCAGAATTACAAGAAAAAACTCACAAATATAATGATTTCTAGTCAGCCTTATACAGTATTATGCATGTATTAATTTGACTAAAACCTTCGACTTAAAGATGTATGATCAAACTTTTCTCGTGGGGACGTCACCACCTGCTAATCTGAATTGAGATGTGATTGCTTTGCCTGAAATGTTCCACAGTATAGCATTGAACTTATCTATATTGCATTTATTCCATTACAAGTGTTTTTATTGCTCAAAAATACCTTAGAAAAACATGCATTTTTACTGTTTACAGAGTCGCCTCTCCACAGATCTGACTTGTAACTTGGCTTAGTCGCGTCATCTGCTTATCTTCAATGAGATTTAAGTGATTTCGCTCGTAACACATCCCCATAAAGATCCTCCACCAGAAAAGTTACTCTGTGGGACCTGCATCTTTGAGAATAATGCTTTGCACAGTTTTCTTTTAGTTGTTATTTTGCACCAACCCGATATTTAAACTTTTGAAATATATCCATCATCTTCCAGTCTTGTGAAAGTCGAACATTTCACACAACAAAACACAGGTGCACCATGGGATAACCAGCTCAATACATCGCTTCATAGGGGAGCAGTTCTAACATGCCAGAGCGCCCGGCATCGTAGGCGGACAATTTGGGAAATTTGAGAGCAAAGAATTGAGCTACAGCTGCGGAGGTGAAGGGCAGACGGAAGGATGGGAGGAAGGAGGGAGGAGAGGGCAGAGGAGAGGTCAGCTTTATTTCCTGTGCGCTTAGGATCCTAATGGCAGACCTCACGGGTCACCACGGCACCGGGCTGGTCCAGACTTCCTCGAGGGATGGGAGCAGAAGGTCTCCACACAGCCCTGTATGAACTGTAATGTGCAAACTGTTCAACTCAGACCACCTTCTGCTCGGTTTCACTTCTGAGCGAGGTGGGACTAAAAACCTAGATTCCATTTCGTCTTTGAAGTTTGAACTTTTTCTCATTTTTGCGAGGTATTGAGAGAGGGCGGCACGGCGGCTTATAGGTGAGCTCGACCCTGGTCTGTGGGGGATTTGCTTTGGCTGGCGCTTAGTAAAGACATTCAGGTCGATTTGGGAGTCCATATTTCCCTGAGCTGTGAAGGAGAATGGTTAAACCTCAATGTTGTAGCTTTGCCTATAGCTTCACGCCCAATCCAAAGCTACACATTTTTAATACTTAGTTTGAATTAACATATAGATTCAGCAGCAGAGGTTGGTTTTAAAAGATTAATGACCGCAGCCACAAGGGGTCAGTAAAGAGACAAATGAATGGGTTTGTGTATTGATTCTGCATTGTGAGAAGTAATAGTGTTGTGTAGCAATTCATTTACCTCCAACTACAAGGTCCCTACAAGTCAAATGTATTTATTATTCTCATCCACTCATTAAGCACATGTTAAAGGTGCACTATGTAACTTACTGGTGAGGGGTACGCCACCTGCTTGTCTCCATGGAGATGATATTGCTGGAGTGTTCAAGTACAGGTGTTTCTATTCTTACTGTGAGCAGGTTCATCTCTCCACAGATCTTACCTGTAGCCTGGCCTGGAGGTGCCATCTGCTTGGCTCCGTAAAGACAGATTAGGTTAATGCCATACTGCGGAATGCTCGAGGCAAAGCAATAAGACTTCCATGGAGACAGGGGACGGACGAACCAGAAAAGTTACATAATTCATCTTTAAAGGGTCCAAATGTTATGTTATAATGTTGTTTCTTCATCACAAACAGACCTGGAGTTGTGTTTTATTTCATTCACACATGTTTCACACACAAATTCCCGCTGACAGAAACGGAAAACACTCTGTTCCACCTTGTGATGTCATCATGTGGTAATATAGGAAGTGCTCCACTGTGTTTTTAAACTCAATACACCTTCACTTGAATGATTTGGGTGATTCTCAGCTGTGGGATTGCTAATCTCTACTCAGCTAAAGATAAAAGGAGCTGTTAACTTGAAAACTACCACTTCATGACATCACAAGGTGGAACACGGTGTTTTGAGCCTTGGAGATGTACAGACTAATAATCAAGTGTTAGTCAAACATGTGCAAATGAAACAAAACACAGCTAGAGGTCTGTTTTTGAGGAGGTAACAGCATTATAACATGGATTAAAGTTTACAAGAGTCAGTTTTGCGTCGCTCGAAACCTAATTGCACAGTGGCGTTGGCCGTGGTGGTCCTGCACTTGTTTACATTGCCTCTGGTCTTTCTCCCGCTTTGCTACATTGAGCTAATACTCTCCTCAGAGCAATAAATGCCATCACAACGTAATGAGCTGCATTAATGTCAAGTACAAGCAAATTATGACGGGCCGGGTGCACCCAAACAGAAAAACACAAGATTTACAGTTGTATTTGTGGACTCTCTCCTTACAGGCATTTTTAGACCAGTCAGCACCTGATAGAGAGACGTATTATTCACCCTGTTATAGTTTATGTGCAGCACGTGTCCAGTTCTCATGAATACACAACAACACAGCAGGTTATTTCATGGGGCTCATCTTCAAACGGTGCACTTGTTTATACGATTTTAAATAGTTTCCGGATGCAAAAGATGTCCATTTAAATGCATAGACTTTTGCTCATAGTTATGCAGCTCCTAAATTAAATGAAAAGATTGAAAAGTACCGTACATTGCTTTCAATTGGCTCCGTCTCGCAATGAAAAAGGACAATAGGAGCTTTTAATTTGCAGCTCGGATCATTGTAACTAAACTGTGAGAATTTATGTTTAGGCCTGATTTTCTTTGTCGCAGAACAAATTATATTTATGTTGATTCGAGGTGCACTGTTTAACTTTTTCTACACTATGTGCCTGTTTCCATGGATACGCTATTGCTGCAACTGGAATGTTCCACAATATGGTGCTACTCCACAAACAGGTGGCGCCAACAGGCCAAGTTACATGTCAGATCTGTGGAGATAGCATAACGTGTCCAATGAAATAGCAAGAAAAGTTACAATGTGGAACTTTAATGACTTTCGGTGAACAAATGACTGGACAAATGGGATTTATCTTAACACACAGATTGATTTCTGATGGTTTTGTTTTGTTCTCAAAGACACAGATGGTGAATATATTAAAAAACCTGTGTATATCTAAATGATCTACTCTCTAAGTATCGCATTTCATTGTGTGACATTGCCAGAATATTACAAGAATATTACATAACATTACAAGAAACCGATGTCCCATAAACTGTTTTCCCCAAAAGCAAACCTCCCCAACACTGCTGTCAGCGTTTTCCCAAATTCCTAGGTACAGTTTTGTTGTTTTTTTTTTAATATGAGCAGTGTGTGGTGTCAAAACTAAGCTGGCTGTCCCAAGGCGTTTTGGTCGGGAACTTGTTAACCAACTTTAGCTCTGCAAGCACTATTCCCCATGGAGCTACAGTATTTAGTTGGCATTAACCCCTGTTTTTGCTCATATAGTGCCAAAATACAACTTAAAAACCATACAAAGAGTTCATTTGCAAACATAGATACCGTATAATTAAAAACTATAGTCGAGGAGGGAATTTATTTTACAAAATCCGAGACTAAGAAGAACAGACATTTTATCGAAGTTATCGCTAAAGTAACACATTTATTCAGCTACATGAAGCACAGACAGAAGTGGACACGTGTCTGGTTTGTTAACATAAGCTTTATTAACAGTTAATCACAGAACTAAAGCAGAAAAAACAAGCAACAAGTTTACTCTGGATCTCACTCCAAATCACTAAATCCACTGAATTCTTCATCCTCGGTGTCACTTCTGAACAACTTTGCCAACTCCAGAGGAAGTTCTGCTTTCTGCTTCCTCTTCCATGTGGCTCATCAGACTCAGTAGAATATGATTTTCTTATAGGCGGCATGAACAAAAGTCTTAAAAGTGTTTAAATGACCATAATGTTGAAATGTTAAATGTTCAGTGGTACAGGAATAGTAGATGCTGGTAATAAAAGCCTAGAGTGCCCTTGTGCAGTTGTGTAGTGACAGTAATGAAGATCTGAGTATAAGTCGCGCCCCCGGCCAAACTATTAAAAAAAGTGCGACTTATAGTTCAGAAAATACAGTAAGTGCCACTGGAGGCTTGAAGTTTACTCTCAGTATAGTGATTTTTTCAAAAGTCATGTATTTTACTGATATCAAAATATCCCTTCTTGGTCGGTCTTGGATGAGCAGCAAAACGTCTTCACTCTAAAACCTTTTGTCCACAGATTTTAATTTTTCTTTTGCTATTATTGTCATTGCTAATACCTCTAGAAGATGGTAACTTCATTTTTTTATAACAAAGATATCTGTTTTTGCTATTGAACTCTTCATATACTTTATTGTAAACCACCTACAGAAATAACTCATATCTTTTCTTTTTCTTATCTGCGGTGTAGTTTCATAATGCGTTTGCCCTTGCATTGCCAAACGAATCAACATGCGCTTAGTTGATAACATTATAATGAACGGATTTAATTTCAAACAATTAGCTTTACATTTATATTGTACATTATTGTCCATATTATACCCCAGGGCAAAAACAGCAGCGACCGCCTCCAGCTTTGCACCCTTTGTTCAAATGAATTAATGAATTGGTTAGTTAATTTTTTAAGAGGTGCCAACTGGCTAACGGTTCTGCCTCCCTCCTGTGTTATATAATAGGATTTCTATATGGTTTTTCCCTCTAATCAAATACATTTCTCCTGTAGTGAATAAATGAGTGTAAATTGCATGTGTTTTGTCGACCTGGCTAATGTGCTTTTGTCCAGGTTCACACAAAAATGAAATATAGTTGACCCTAATCAAATCTGTTATGTTACTTTTTTCCATATTACTTGTCACGATACTAAAATAAAAAAAAAACAAAACAACTTTCTTTGGACAATAGAATGTGATTTTCAACATTAAATGGTAGTTCTTTCTGTTATATTACCACCTGGACTTGTATTTGTGTTAGAATAATAACAATAAAATAGAGAACAACAGGCTGAATATCAGTACATCACGCTAACGTCACACATTTATATTTATTCAGCTATATCATATAAAGGCCATATAAAGGTCTGACTGTCTTAAAATATCAGTTAATCAGGAAATACACAGCCATTTTTCCACATCCACGCAAATACATGTGCAATATTTGTAACTTGACTAAGTAATAAATATAGAAATGGTTAATTAAGAAGATTAAAAATTAGTTGCATACGATTTTCTTTTAGGGGCATTTTGTTCAGTCTTTTTCAGATGTCCTTTAAATTACCATAATGTTGACATTTTAAATTTTCAGTGTTACAGGAGCAGTAGATTCTGGTGCACAAGCCTAGAGTGCCCTCGTGCAGGTGTCAGTGTGACAATAACGAGGATGTGAAATGATATATTTGAATAATTTCACATATAAGTCACATCTGAGTATAAGTCGCAGCCCCGAACAAACTATGAAAAAAGTGAGACTTATTGGCCAGAAAACACAGTACTAGTTTATGTGTTTTATACAGCTCAAGATCTTTCTAAAGAAATTCAGGAAAGGTTCATTTCTGTCCTGTGAATGTGACTTTTTAATATCAATACTTGCTCAAATGAGTATCTAGTTCCGATACTAGTTTTAGTATCGATTAGTGTCTGATTTCTTGTGCTTTTGACAACCCTAGTGGTGACATAACTATTTTTTTCAAGTATTTTTTCCCTAATGAGAGGAGACAAATTAAGGAATTACTTTTTCAACCAAGCTCATATAATATAATAAGCCACACAGGCAGTGGGCTAATAGATTTTGAACTCCATGCTAATCGAATAGAACCAAATGAGAAGGATATTAAATGACTTTATGAACGTCTTTCTAACAAATCAATCTTTTGTTTCAATCTCTGTTTTTCTTCCAGCGTCTCCTCATCCGAACCACGTGGGGCGGGCATGTCTAAAGCTTAAGGTGTACGTGAGACCACCAGGTAACTCGCACACACACACACACACACACACACACACACACACACACACGTTTCTATACTTTGTGGAGACATTACATTGACTTACATTAATTTCCTGCAAACTGATTCTAACCTTATCACAGTCACTACTTGTCTATCCTTAACCTATAACCTAACCTCAACCTATTTTAACCCATATATTTTGTTGAACTAATAATAAAAGACCTGATTAGGTAGTATGTCCCCATGATGTAATTGAAATGTACTCCTTACTTTGTGGGGACATTACATTTCCTGGAGACTGATCCTAACCTTAACCAAAGTCACTGCTCGCCTGCCCTAAACCCAAACTACAGCATATTTAAACCTGATTTTAACACTTTAAATCATGTTGTTGATTTAATAATAAAGGATTTACATCATGGAGACCTGATTATCCTCATGATATGATAAATCCCCATCTGAACACATAAGTCATGTTTACATACTTGTGGGGACATTGCGTTGACTTATATTCATTTCCTTAAGACTGAATTTATGTCATGGGGACGTGATATTTCTCCCCAAAAAGGAGGTAGTTCCCATGACGTGGCTTTATACAGTTTTTGGTCCCCACACTGTGATTAAAAACCCGTAAACACACATAGCATTACATTAACTTCCTGATTTTAACACACTTTAAATCATGTTGTTGATTAAATAACACAGGATGTACATCATGGAAACCTGATTTTTTGCTTGAAGGCAGATGCTCATGATGTGATAAATCCCCATCCGAACACACCAGTCACGTTTACATACTTGTGGGGACATTGCGTTGACTTATATTCATTTCCTTAAGACTGAATTTATGTCATGGGGACGTGATATTTCTCCCCAAAAAGAGAGTAGTTCCCATGACGTGGCTTTATACAGTTTTTGGTCCCCACACTGTGATTAAAAACCCGTAAACACACATAGCATTACATTAACTTCCTGATTTTAATACTTTAAATCATGTTGTTGATTAAATAACACAGGATGTACATCATGGAAACCTGATTTTTGCTTGAAGGCAGATGCTCATGATGTGATAAATCCCCATCCGAACACACCAGTCACGTTTACATACTTGTGGGGACATTGCGTTGACTTATATTCATTTCCTTGAGACTGAATTTATGTCATGGGGACGTGATATTTCTCCCCAAAAAGGAGGTAGTTCCCATGACGTGGCTGTATACAGTTTTTGGTCCCCACACTGTGATTAAAAACCCGTAAACACACATAGCATTACATTAACTTCCTGATTGACACTTTAAATCATGTTGTTGATTAAATAACACAGGATGTACATCATGGAGACCTGATTTTTGCTTGAAGGCAGATGCTCATGATGTGATAAATTCCCATCCAAACACACCAGTCACGTTTACACACTTGTGGGGACATTACATTGACTTATATTCATTTCCTTGAGACTGAATTTATGTCATGGGGACGTGATATTTCTCCCCACAAAAGGAGGTAGTTCCCATGACATGAGCGTACACAGTTTTTCGTCCCCACAATGTGATAAAAATCTTTAAACATAGCATGTTTGTGTAGTTGTGGGGACATCACATTGACTTACATTCACCTAACCTTAAACCATTGTCCCCTTAACTTAAACCTGAACCTGAACCTATTTTTATATCTGAACTTTAAGTCACATTGTTGATCTAATAATAAAGGATTTACGTCACAGGGACAGGATTTTTGTCCCGCATAAGGGTGGCAGGTTTTCCATGATGTGAACGTGACCAGTGCCCAGTTTTTGGTCCCGGCAATGTGATAAATACCCGCCCACACATAGACGCGCACACACAGTTCACTAAAGGTCCAGATTGGCTATCAGAGTCAAATTAGGACCCACTAAAAGGTCTGATTGGGGGTCTTGCAACACTCTCTGCTCTGATTCACAGTCCAGCCGACGTGCTAACACAAGTACACACAGAGAACACACAGAGAACACACAGAGTACACACAGAGTACACACAAAGTACACACAGGCTGAACAGGAATGCACATGCCACACTTCAGATCAAATCCCATCACATCAGAGGGGTGTGAGGCCGACCGCCTGTCCTTGTGAAAGGAACAGAGAGAGCAGAGAAAATGTTAGCGAGCCCCGACACGTCAACTACACTTATACTACTTCATATGGCCCAACAAATTGAAAATATATTTGATGATGTGCGTGATTTAATATAAAAATGTCGGGTACCACAGTGAAATTACAAATAAACAGTATATACCAGGGAGATTATGAGATGGATTCTGAAAAGCATTTATAAACTCAAAACTGGCATAGTTAACTTTATTAACGTTTTTCTTTGTATTTTGTTAAAAGTGCACTGTGTAACTTTTCTAGAGGACGGTAGAGATGCTATTGCTTTGCCTGGAATGTTCCACACTATGGCATTAAACGTGTCTATTTTGCATGTTTGAAGATTTATTGAAAAACATGCATTCTTATTGTAGTAGGGTCGCCTCTCCATAAACCTGACTTATAATTTGACATGGTAGAGGTTCGCAAGTTTAATACTTTGGACAAATCTGGGCAAAGCAATATTATCTCCATGGAGACAGGCAGGTAAGAGGTTACATAGTGCACCTTTAACATAAAATACTGACCATAGACTGTATAAAGAAATGCTCATCGAGGCTGGAGCAGATATAGGGACGAATTTGGCGCTGAGGTCCGCATTTGGAAATCCGACTTCGAGTATCATAGCAACCAAAGAGCCAATCTAGAGCGAGATTCTTGAAGGTAACGCTCCTTCCCGCCCACATCGCTGGTTTAGCAGAGAGCGGGTGCTTAGCAACGCTGTCAATCAAACCTGCTGCTAACACTAGCAGGAGCAACCTCGAGGAAAGAAGGCGCCTGATTTGTCTCTTATTAATTTTGACATCTTGATTTACAGACACAATAGTGAAATAAAAATACCAGGATCATGTAGAGGGTTCAATACAAACATGAAGGAGTCGCGCCCATGCTCACTTCCTATTTGCAATGTAGCGGTTAGCACGTTAGCTATGTCCATTTGCATATACAGCCCATGATACTGACGTGTTTTTTTAGCAATAATTCAACTGATTGATTTATAATTGAAAATAATATTTAGGCCTCAAATAAACTAAAGCGTTACTCACAGTCTCCAGTTTACCCACCCACCTGAGAACCACCGACACTGTTTTTCTTATCCCTGCTTCACAAAACATCTCCAAACCTCAAAGTTAGTCAGAGCAGACAACGTTTCACCGATATCTCCCCTAATTATTTTGTAATGTGAAAACTTAAACAGCCAAATGCCTTTTTAAAACTGTGTATACGAGTGAGCGGACTGCAGTAATGAAACATAATGAAACTCAGATCAGTTAGCTGTGTCTTTTGGCTTCTTCTTTCATAAACAACCCATCCCAGTCCAGTCTTTGAGATACATAGAAAAATAAAACAGTGTATACGTCTCTTCTTTTTGTAAACATAATCAGAGCTTTATAGTAAATTGTTGTAACATCTGGTTATCATTTTTGGTAGGTTGATATCGTTGTTGCCTTAATCCCAAATATTTTTTCCAATCTCGAGAGGGTTATAATTAAAGGATACGTGACGGAAGATACGCAGATGAATAAACATGAGGATTGTGTATTACAAGATTAGCACGATGTTATATGAAGCCTGGCCAGCAATTTTACCATCGCCATAACAACAAAGCAATTATATGGCTCCTTGAGATTCAAGTTTCAGTTTACAGACTTGGACTACAGTTTAATAAGCATGTGTGCTGCGGCTAATCAAAAGAATATCACTGGCAAGGGAACTTTCAGAGCTTTTTCAAATTAGTGAAAATATCTGTGGAGGATCTGCCACCTGCTCGTTTCATGGAGATATTATTGCCTGGAATGTCCCACAGTATGGCATTAACCTGATTTATCTTGCATCATTTCAAGTACACAAGTGTTTTGATCCCAAAAATGTAAAAAAAAAAAAAAAAGAAAAAAGAAAAAGTTTGATGGCACCTTCTGCTTGTCTCCATGGAGATAGTATTGCTTTACCTGGAATGTTCCACAGTATGGCATTAAATGTCTCTATCTTGCATTAATTTAATTACAGTTGTGTTTTATTCACAAAAATGTAAAAAAAAACCAAAAAAAACGTGCATTCATAAATTGCCATAGATCTGACCTGTAACATTGTCTGGTGGTGCCATCTCCTTGTCTCCATGAGATAGTATTGCTTTGCCTGGAATGTTCCACAGTATGGCATTAAATGTTTCTATCTTTGTATTAGTTTAATTACAAAAAAAAAATTGTGCTTTATCTCCACAAAAATGTAAAAAAAAAAATAAAAATAAAAAAATTAAAAATGTGCATTTGTACCTCTCCACAGATCTGACCTGTAACATTGTCTGATGGCACCAATTGCTTGTCTCTATGGAGATAGATAAGTTTAATGCCATACTGTGGAACATTCCAGGCAAAGACAATTCAGTTCATCTCAATTTATTTTTGTAAAGACATGAGAATTGATTTAACCAAGAGAAAGTTAGAAAATCAACAATGAAACAGAAACAAACAAGCAAATTAATGAAAGAGAAGCAGGTGAAAGACCCTCCAGCAGAAAAGTTACATATAGCGCCTTTAAGTTTGTATGGCCACAAAAACAAACCCAAAAAGAAACACTTCCCTAAACGCCATCACTGCAAATCTTAGCAGTTAAATATGTACAAACTCACCTGTAATATGCAAAGAGAGTGTAAAGAATCAAAGGCCACTGTACTGACAATAGCTTTGGTGCATTTGAAATCAAAGCAGGATCGTATTAAATATTAGACTCATGACAAAAAACCCTACTAGATTTACTTTGAAATATTCCGTATGCCCTCTGCCTCCCCAAACCTAAGCTCAGATCATTCAGTTTCGACATAATTGAATGAAAGCTTACTGATTGTGAAAGAAGGTGCCATTTAAATTCAGCTGTAAGTCTTCCCAGAGGCTGATACGAGCAGCTCTTTCTCAGCCTATAAACCCGACTTCAGCTCTGAACCTGCGTAGTCTGTGGTAGTAAGTCGTCTCCCTTGATAATGACACAGCTTTGAAGCAAAACCCATAGACTCATCCTGCGCCGCTTTCCAGGCTCAGATCTTTCCAAATCAGGCTAACAGGAGACCGACCATCCCCCTCTTCTTCTTCTCCTTCTCCATAAATACTGAAATAACACTCTTTTTTCAGATTTATTATGCCCTTCCTGCTGCTCCTTATTGAAATTCAAAGCTTTTGGTCTGACTTTGCAACTTCCATCTTATCTGTGAAATGTTGTCGCTAAAGTGTGCGAAGGGCCGTGTATCATATATGTGTATGTGTGTGTATATATGTGTGTGTATATATACATGTGTGTGCGTTTTTGTGCTGTTCCAGTTTCAGAGGCTTGGTGTGATTAAACTGTAATTAGGTTGGTTGAACTCCTGCAGAGCTGAGTTGCAGCCGTCTCCTCCCTCTCCGCCTCTATCTCTTTTCCCAAATAGTCGCTCAGTTTTGCTTTATTCCCCTGTAACATTACACATCAATGTTTTGTGTTTAAACTTGCAAGCAGAATATGCATTAACAGAGCTCTTTAAGGGCCCATTTGCGCTATTTTCTGATCTATGTAATTATGTTTCCTCATCACATACATACTTGGAGGTGTGTTTTGTTTCATTCACACATGTTTAACATCCTTTTTTGCATTTATATGTTTTAAATACAGTGGTCCCTCAATATAACACGGTTCACCATTTGCAGTCTCGTTTTTTAGTTCAATTTTGCTTTTTTTCACTGATTGGCTGAGGGACTGTAGACCATTGTGTTCTGCGTCCTGATTGGCTGAGGGACATTAGACCATTGTGTTCTGCGTCCTGATTGGCTGAGGGACTGTAGACCATTGTCCATCAGTCTCCTTCATGTCTCCTGTACAGTACAGAATGTGTCAGACAAATTTACATAAATGTTGGATCGCAGTGTGACTCTGAAGTGCTGTATGTTTGCAAGTTTTCTCCCCAACAAAACCCACAATGTCGATGAAACGTTCTGCACCGACAAAGGCACCGACGAAGGTTTGAACTTTGAAAGTGTTTAAACAAGAGAGAAATGTGAGAAAATGTTAATGCCTGTGTGAGAAAAGTGTATAAAGTGTGTGGTGAGGGGTTTTACAGCCGCAAAACATACAGAATAATTGTAAAAAATAAAGCTGATACTTTGCCGATTTCGCCTATTGCGGGTTATTTTTAGAACGTAACCCCCACGATAAACGAGGGACCACTGTAGATCATTATCAAATCTAAATAATTTACTTTGGATTAACATAAAATAAAATACACGGAAAATGTCACTTTATATAATTGGCATTTATTGGCTTAAAAAGAGATTGTTTTTTCATTTTTTTTTACAATTATAATTTGGCTAGCCTTTCTTTTTTAATCACTTCAGAAAACAGCAATTAGCATGAAATTTTGTTCATTGGCTTTCAGATTTCAAACTTTTAGCTCCATTTGCCGATACCTCGTCGAAACATGTTTCAGTCTCGTTCACAAATTGGTCAAAGTGAGATCTTCATGTTTACGTCTGACTCGATGTTCTTGTGATTTGAAAAAGTCCTGTCTTGTGTGTCTGTCCCTCACAGTTCAGTCTTGTGTCTTTCCCCCTCTTCTCTTTCTTCCAGATGGATCCGGATACGACTCTCCGGAGCCCTTCCTCACCGACGGGGGTCCGAGATGGCGGCCGGGCCCCTCTGCCCTCACAGCCACATCCTCTCTGCTCCTGGGACTGCTCCTCTGGCTGTGACCCTGTACCTGACGTCCCACCCCAATGAGCAAGTCTATGGCTGGGCTGGTAGTACCGTGAGAGAACCACCACCCCTCAGGGAAGTCTATTAGCCCCCTTGTTCTTTTTTGTCCTTTTCCTGCCTCACCTCTCCACGGACCCCCCCTTTCCCCCCAGCACTGCCAGCCCCTTCCCGGTTGAGACATAGCTCCGCCCCGTGTCGGATTCCTGAAACTTTGGGTCATGTTGCACTCGCAGATGAAGAACACAAGCGGACAACTGCACTCATTTTAAAGATGGGTACTATTTGACTGTATTTGACTCTTGGGAGGGGTAAGACGCTCGCCACAGCTATGATTAAACTTGTCGTTCCGTTCACCCAATCTTCCAAGAGGTTTTCGCGATAGGCCTGGATGCACAAAAATTGGATTCTGGCTCACGTTGCCATCTCCGTCCTCAAAGTTCGAATTGGAAGTGGTCAAGCCTGTGATGTAATTGTAATTCTATACCATTTGGATTAATTCCAGCGATCGGGATGAGACGGGAAAAGTGGTCAGGGTTAGGGCGAAGCCAGCTATGAAGCAATTCCCACAAAGATAGAAATAAATGCGGGCAATTGGGAAGTGCAATATTATATGCATCGCTGTTGGTTATTCACGTCACTATATCAAATTGATACAGATTTTTAAATAAGAAATCCCATATTGTATCTGATATCCAATGTTGCTGGCTGATTTGTTTAGTTTCAAGGTTTTTTGGAGGTTTTTTACCTTCTTTTTGTTTTGTTCTTGGGCTTGAGAAAAATGAAGACGACGCTGGAAATCATGATAAAGTCAAGGTAAACTTTAAAGCAGGGGTGTCCAAACTTTTCTCATTCAGGGCCATATATAAAAACACAGACAAAGCTGAGGGCCGATTGAGGGCTACAGACTGGTCACTAATACTGTGAATACTTCAGATCTGTGTGTTTATTACAAGTGAACCACTAGACCTTTATTCATGCTCACATCCTCAGTGGGACACATTAAATATTTGAGATGGGCAATAAGTAGATTTTCAGAAATGTGCATTAAAAAGTTCTGTTTAAGGTAATATGGGCCAATTCACCTGGGCCAAGAAAAATTGGTCTGAGGGCCACATTTGGGCTCCGGGCCACAGTTTGGGCGTGCCTGCTTTAAAGTTACATTATGTAACTTTTCCAGTGGAATATCACCCACCTGCTCGTCTCCATGGAGATGTTATAGTTTTGCCCTGAATGTTCAACAGTATGGCTCTTTTCAATCTTATATCTGTAGCGAAAAATGTATATTTTAAGGTATTTTCAATCAATAAAAGTAATTGCAATTAAGTAAATGCAAAGTTTATATATTTGGTGCTGTGGAACCTTTTAGGCAAAGCTGTAACTTCTCCATGGAGACCCACAAGTGATAGAACTCCTCTCCAGAAAAGTTATCGTGCATCTTTAATGGGCCTAGTATACCACACAATTCTCTGATCTATGTTATAATGTTGTTTCCTCATCTCAAACAGACTTGGAGTCGTGTTTTGTTTCATTCACACATTTAACACACAAACCTGCATATTTAGGCTGTTATTTTCTCAAATAGAAAGCACCTTGTCGTGAACAAAAGGTAAAAGAAACTGAGCATTTTGAGCTTTGGAGATGTAGACAGACCTAGACAGACATAAAAGGTGAAACAAAACACAACTCCAGGTGTGTTTTCGATGATGTAACAGCATTATAACTCGACTTAAAGCTCAGAATATCTGACTTTTAATGGTAAATCTATACTCTGCTTTTGACCATATGTCCAATGCAACTAGGAAAACCACATCTGGAATTGAAGCATCAACTTTAAGTCAATTTTATGAAGTGGAATGCAAGTTTAATCGTGGGTTTGGTCAGGGCAGGTAAAGGGAGGCTGTGGGTGGGATGGGGTAAGGTGTATATTTTCAGTGGTGGGGATGAGGAGGGTATTTTGTCTTCTACATGTTTCTAAATAAAGCATTTACCACGGCCTGGCTAGCACGGGCTTCTTCTGCACTGTCTATGTTAACTGGTCTGGGTGGCCATGACTTTCTCATTTATATGAATGTACCACTGGTCACCCACCACCTCTTTCTTGTCTTTCTATATTGTTTCGACTGTGGTCACTTAACTTCTATGAGAAAGATGGGACAAATGAACAGGTGTGGGGGGGGTGTGCAAGCATTTCGGGACAGGTTGCTTGGGTTGGGTTGTGATTTTGCCGAAAGTATTGACGAAAAAGAGACGACACGCTAAGTTGCATGACCACTGTGAAAATTCTTGTTTGTATTGATGATCTATTTTTTCATGGGGGATTTATGTCAAACACCTACTCCACCAGCGCTCTTCTTGCCCTCTTTGAAGACTTTTTAAAAACGGACTTAATTGAAAAACTAAAATTCAACAACCTGTCGCCGCTCACACGTTTTCTCCTGCCTGGGTTTTGGTCATTGATGGATTGGTTCTTGTTTGGGAGATGAATGGACCAAGGGGGCAAAACTGACTGAGAAGAAGCCCTCAGTACAATGGACATAAAACACTAACTTGAACTGTTATATAGGTCTGAAAGTTGTCGCGTTGTAAAACTGGGAAGCACATAGATTTGAATGGGATAGAGTGTGTGTAGTAGCATCACAGGACACACACGTTCACTCACACGCATAGAGATTCTTTGATGAAGTCGATGTGAGGTGGAATAGCATTTATTATGGACAAAAGTGTACAAAGAAGACGGCGCAGCGGATGGAGAGGAAGAGGAAAAGGAGGAGGAGTGTGTCATGGGACTTCTTTAATGTTAGAAAGTAACATATGAGCAAGCACTGTGAACACGCATTCAACATGGAAATCAATGTACAGATTTATACGCATACATTTGTAGAAACAGTTAAAGGCATTTGAGTCGGCCTCGCTCAGACCTGGAGTTAAAACGTGTCCGATCTGGTTACAAGTGGTCAGAAGTGTCACCTCTTAGTGTGTCTGTTATATTTATGGTTTTTAATGTCTTCTTCATGTTTGCAACCATCTGATATTGTAATTGTAACCTTAAGTCATGTTTATTAGCCAAACAAAAAATGTGTTGCTGTGTAAAAAACATAACTCAGTCCTTTTTTCTATTTTTTTCTGCTAATTTTTGCATCTGTACACTGTTAGAAAACTTTATTGAAAATTTAAAACTAAGAATTAAACATTTTACATATAGAAATATAGTATAAACAACTCCAAAAACCAGGTACTATTAAGTAAACAAAAGCAAACTTCGGTCCAAACCATAGACTGTATATACAAATGTAATTGTAATGAAATGTGTATTTTAATGTGTGACTGAACATGGAGCTAAATCTGGTACAAATCATCTCTTCTTTTGTTAGATTCATGAATTTGTACATAGTCCTCGACAAATAAAGAATAAAGACAGAAAGAAATGGACAGAGCTAACTCGCTAGCTACTGTGTTCCAAATAAGAAGTGCTTGCAGCTTCATCAAATCTGGCTCCAATTCACTTTCTATTGAAAAACTGTGGCCCCTCACGCTGTAGCTGCTGCTGCCAGGTCCGTCATTTTGGTCTTAAAATGTTCATCTTAACCCGCTCGCGTTAGTAACCGTCAAAAGCCTCACTCTGGATTGGCTCCTTGGTTGGTCGAAATCTCCAATTTAGCCTTGACAAGCTTCATTTGACTGGAGCCGAACGCTATGGGTGACATCACTGTCACTTAGTCCTCTTCTTTATACGGTCTATGATTTGTACACTGTTAGTAAAGTTTATTGATCCAATTTGTTACCAAAAAAAAAAGAGGAGGAATTCAACATTTTTTACACATTCAAATAGTATAAACAGTTCCGATAATCAGGAAAAATTATCCATCCTTTTTTATTCCTCTTATCCGGGGCCGGGTCGCGGGGGCAGCAGCCTAAGAAGGGACTCCCAGACTTCCCTCACCCTATACACGTCCTCCAGCTCCTCCGGTGGGACCCCAAGGCGTTCCCAGGCCAGCTGAGAGACATAGTCCCTCCTGAGTGTCCTGGGTCACGGGACGGGGCCCCGGGAAGTATTAAATAAACAAAAACAACTTTGGTCCAAACCAGCTATCACCAGAGTAAAAAGTACATTTTGTGAGTTTATAGACTTTTTTTTTTTTTGTATATTAATAGTTTTTTATGTAACCTCATAGATCCATTTTAGTTTGTCGCCTCTTTTTGACTTTGACTTCTGGCTCGGGTCTGAGTCACTTGCAAATGGCAGATAAAGGCGCACTGATTGGCTGAACTCCAGGCCTCTTTTAAAGGTGCTACGGCTGAGAGATCCTCTGTGTTTTTCATCAGTGTTTTAATTAATCAAATCTGTAATGTGAAATATTTACACACAATTGTAACTAACTGCACCTTAACCTTCCGCAGCAGTGGTTGTATTTGTATCTAAGTGAATTATTCGTTCACCATTTGGCACCATCACGTCGCTGTACCATAACTGTAACTTAAAATCTTTATGTTTTGGTAAATTGTCCAAACGTCTATCTGTGAATCTTACAATCAAGAAATGTAAATAATGTGTACTGTAACTTTGATAATGCACTAGAGTGAAATTCCAAACAAATGCAGTGTTTTGACTTGCCTACATTTTGAGGGTTGAATGTCTCCTGCCTGATAGCAATAATATCTCTGTATATATGAGACCAAATCTACTAAAACTGACCACTTGTAATCAAAATATAGTGTAACAAATGACTGATTTTAACTCCGGGTCTGTATGGAGGCCGTGAACATTGAGCATGGACATACAGAGACATGTAATACGCAAAAACACACACTAGGGGGAGCACTTCTGTCCCCGTCTCATCTTATTTTTGTAGCATTTAAAGTCACTGTCGATGACTTGTGTATGGGTTGGCGCGATGGGACATAGCCTGTGGAAGATTATACAAATGTGTCTTCTCTTCTTCTACTCCACTTTCTTCTATATGGTTTGTAAATCCATGGTCGGTAGCTGGTTAGGATGCCTCCGGTGGTCATGTCTGTTTTTTCTGTTTGTGGTTGTTTTTGTGGAAGCTGGCCTTTGGTTTTGAAAAGTCAGTCAAAAGTAAAACACAAGAGAGAAATCCAGGAGAGAAACACACAAATAAAGATTGTCTTTTTGTCTACTCTGAACAAAGTGTGGTGCAGTTTGTCTGTTTTCACTGCTTATTCGGATTTCAGCTGTGCATTTCTTTCACCATAGAGGAAGAGGCAGATGTGACCAAGTGGAATCGCCTGGAGTATGACGGTCTCTTGACATTTTGGAATCATAAAAGTTATAAATTTATAATCCCACAGGGGCTGAGACAGGCGCACTGGTCCGGACATTTCCAGGCTAATACTTTTCTATAGAGAAAGATAGAACTAGCCTGAATCAGCCATTCAGTACAAAAATACTATTAAATATTAGAGATTTTTCATACATCGAAAGGTACCTGTTTGACCTCTTGGAAAGGTTATTGCTTTTGTATGTAATGTTCCAAAATATGGCATTAAACTGGTCCATTTTCATGGAGACAAGCCTGTAGCAACACAATATCAGATCTGTGGAGAACCAGCCTTAGTCGCAGTTCAATACATCTTTGAGTTGTAAAAATACCCTTAATGGAGTAAGAGCTAAGCAGATATTTAATGCCATACTGTGGAATATTCAAGGCAAAGCAATGGCATCTCCATGGAGACAAGCAGGTGGTGTGCCCTCCACCAGAAAAGCTGCACAGGTTTGGTTTGTAAGTATCAAGGCACAAGGATCACAAGTAGCCCACCCATTTTTTCTTTGTTTCTGGTGGATTTTAATGTGTCCAGTTGCGGACAGTGGGTTTAATTTACATTATAAAGGTCCTTGCTCTGGTGTAAACACATAGCTGCCCTCACCTCTGCCCGACTCAAAAACTAATGTAGCAGCAGCAGATATTTTGTACTATAGATATAAAACAAATGTAATTGTTTTAGAGGGATATTTAGGCTGCTGTAAACACACAAGCACCGTGCCCAATAAAACTTGATATATTATTTTTAATATAAATCTATGGGCTCTTGGGGGCCCTCTGGTGGCCTCGGGGCCCTAAGCAGCTGCTCAGTCTGTTTATAGGCTGGGCCGGCCCTGGTTACTGCCCAGACTCATCAGAGACACATCAACACTCACCATCTCAATCTTCAAAACAGCTCTGAAAACTCTTCAGAACGACAAATAACTGTTTCTTTTATTTGTGTTTTGTCTTGAACTGTGTGAATTCATTATTTCATTCATTATTCATTATTATTCATTCATTATTATTATTTATTTTAATTTTTATTATTATTATTATTATTATCATTATTATTATTATTATTATTATTATTATTATTATTATTATTATTATTATTATTATTATTATTATTATTATTTTAAAACCACAACATAATGCATCATATACTGTTTTGTGCCATATTGTATTAAAAAAATATATATATTTTTCTAAAACTCCCCTAAATTTAATGTAACTCTATACAAACCTCTCTAAATGTAACTGAAGTGAGCCCTCACTGTTTGTGCGGTGGTTCTTATGGAAACAATATAAACATCAAATGACAGTGATGGATATAGTTATTTAACAGCTCACCAAATAAAGCACATCAGAGCACGGGGATGAAAACTCTTCTCACGAGTCCAAAACACAGCCGCACATTTTGACGTTTAAGCATTCAGAGCACCAGAGATGAGGAGACAAGGTGACTGCTTTTGTGACGGGAAGTTAAAAGAAGGATATGAAAAATGCATTTAAATACTTCATATGCAACCAGGCCATATACAGTGACAGAGTGGTGTTTTCTCCTGCTTTAGTCACTACGATTACAGTCTTGTCTCAGATACAGAGCTGGACAAACCTATAACCACTCACAAGCCATCGGATATAAAGTGGTATCAAATGAGTTCATGTGTAACAATTGTGAACACATTAAAAGTCACTAAGAAAAGAAAATGACATATTTTACCGACTGGTTATAGAACTGTATAACTATTACATTCAACACAGTCATAGATTTAGTAGTTTTAAAGTATTTCCATTGAGAAAAACTTGAGTGTCACCAGTTCAATTTACAGGTCAGATCTGTGGAGAGAAGACCCCGCTCACAGTAAGAACGCTTAAAGCTCTTATATGATGCAAAATGGATTCCTGTGAGCTTTTAGTGATGTTATAATGCTGTTACCTCCTCAAAGACATATCTGGAGTTGTGTTTTGTTTCATTCACACATGTTTTAGTAATCCTGGTTTATCAGGCTGTACATCTCTGAAGCGCAAAACAATCTGTTCCACCTTGTGATGTCATGAAGTGTAGTTTTCAAGTTAACAGCTCCTTTTTACCTTTTTGTTCAGTAGAGATGGGCAATTCCAGGGCTGAAATCATCCGAAGTGATTCTAGCGGAGATGCATGGAGTTTAACCCCCTGAGACCTGAGCTCTTTCATGGCTTTATTAATTTCTCTTTGTTATTTGGGCTGATTGGACATGATGAGTGTAAAAAAAAATAATTATCTTTTTACATTATGTAGTTTCTGAGAAAAATGATGTCCACATATGAGGGCATTCATTCTATGTTTTAATAATGTTGATAGAACATTTGAATAATGATTTGCAAAAACTATTTATTAAGTGCCTGAAACAGCGACATTTGTCCTGAGTAAAAACAATTGTGCCTCTTGGAACAATGTGGCTCATGTGAAGTGATACTGACACAGGAAGATATATGCCTTTACGAAAAATAATAAGAAAAAAAATATTCTGAACATTCTAAACTCTTAAAAATATCCAAAATTGCTGTTCTTGTATGCTGTTCTTCTTTTAAAAATTAGCATTGTGGCCTAGACGACCCAAAATGTGTTGTCCACATGTGAGGACGCCAGGTCTCAGGAGTTTACAAACACAGCGGAGCACTTCCTGTATTACCACATGACATCACAAGGTGGAACAGAGTGTTTTGTGTTTGAGAGAAGAACTCAGCCTAAATCTGCAGGGTTTGTGTGTTAAACATGTGTGAATGAAACAAAATACAACTCCAGTCTGTTTGTGATGAGGAAACAACATTATAACAGATCAGAAAACACTGCTATAGTACCACTTTACAACTACTAGGGTCATTTTAGTGGCACTTTATACTTAAACTTATTCAATTGAAAAGGTTGAAGTGTTTTTATCAATATTTATTTGCTATGCCATGCTATTACTGTAGTATAAAGTAAAGTGCAGCCAGTATTTTCAAAGCAAAGGCCTTTTTACATTGCACCGCTCCAGTCACTCTAAATAACAGACCTCCTTTGAATTGCTGTTGTAGACTACACACATTATTCTTTTGGACAGCTCCGTCAGGCTAATAAAAACCTAACTCCAGCTGTGATCGGCCTGCTCCATCTTTGGGACATGTCTGCAAATCTAAGCAGTTGTCTTGCAGTGCACCTGTGTCTACATCTGTGCCCATTCATCTATCTCCAAAACCTACAGATACACAACACATTGAGCTGTGCCGCTCAAAAAGCATGAAATTATTCAAATGTAAATCAAAGCCGTCCGCAGATGTGACAGCTAATCTATAAGCCTGAATACCAGTCTCCAGTCTGTCAGATTTACAGAAGGGTGGTCCAGCTCGGAAATAAATCACATAATTCCCCCCAAAATGGGAAATAAGTGTGTGTTTTTAGCCGCCATCTTGGGGCTGTCAGCAGAGAGGGGCAGTGTCCTTGAACACGATACAGCCCAAAGATGAAAGTGCATATAAAATGTTTCCTTTTCCCTGTAGTTCTGTGACTCTTTCTGTCAGATCTGGACATGAATGAACAAACTAACAATAAAAAGTACGGTCCATGGGGCATTGTGAAGGCTACAGCAAGAACTTGAAAAAAATATCAAGGGATGGAAGAAGTTCTCGAAACGTCTACTGAAGTTAAAGTCCAGCGATACTGAGTTGAATAAAGACTGGGGAGAGGAGAGACATGTTTTAAGGAGCAGAAAAATGCTTGTTACGCAGGAAACGTTCAATCCCAGTTCTGACAAATGCATTTTGTTGTGTCACTGGGCAAGACACTTCACACACTCTGCCTAAATATGAATCTAATGTGTGAGTTATTGGGGTTTGACCAGAGAGCAGTGGTGGAAGAAGTACTCAGTTTTGTTACTTAAGTAAAAGTACAGATGTTGGAGCATAAAAAACACAAGTAAAAGTAAAAGTATCACATGAAAAAATCTGCTTAAGTAAAAGTATTACAGTAAAAATGTACTGGGATTTTGATAAAGGTTTGTGCTCAGTTTTGTTGCAGCAGAAATAATCCTAACTGTTTTTATTCATATATTTTGGTTTGCTCAATAAAAAAATACAATAAAAATACTTTTACTTTTCAGTTCAGTTTAAAAATGTAGTGGAGTAAAAAGTACAGATACCAGCTCTCAAATATAGTCAGTAAAAGTAAAGAGTATCCACTTTAACCCTGGAGAACCCACAGGAGTCAAATTTGGCCGCTGTTAATTTCTGCTACCCAAAAGGAACAAAACAAAAAAAAAAAGTCAAACTTCAATAAAAAAAAAAATTAAAAAGCCCAGAGTGCCAGTTCTGGCCCCTGCATAGAGACACCTAGTGGATGAATATTGAACTAAAATGAGCCAGAGTGGTAGTGACAAGATGGCCGACCTGTTGAACTGGAAAACTACCCAAAAAAAATCATCTTCTCATCAAACCAGCGGTTGGTAAAATTTGGATTTTTTTTTTTGTTAATGTTTTTAGTAATAGCTTGCAGAATGTCTAGAAGTACATTTTATATTCTTTTTGGATACATTAGCATGCCCAATGGGTCAAATTTGGCCCTGATACTAAATTAGGGAATAAAGGGTTAAAATAGAAAAAGTGGATATTTCAGTGATTCTCCAGGGTTAAAATGTACTTAAGTAAAATAAAAATAACTAAAATGTATACTTAAGTACTGTACTTTACTACGTTTACTTTTACTTTCACCACTGCCAGAGAGGATGATGATGACACTGTTTGTCTCCAGATAGATAAGTTTAATACTATTCTGTTCAACATTCGAGGCAAAGCAATAACATCTCCATGGAGACGAGCTGGTGGCCCATCCGAGAAGTTACACAGTGCATCTTTAAATCTTCATCTAAAACCATTGTGTGCCTCTTTTGTCAGTGCAATACTAAAAGAACAGTGTAAATGTAGTTTTTTGGGTAAAAAACCTGGGCACATATGAATAATAGATGCAGTGCGTTTGGCCCTCCTGAGTAAAGCGCCCTAATGGCTGTGGACGTCTCCAGTTTCCATCAAATTGCTTCATATGAGAGCTTCAATCCAAATCCAGAGAGGAGCTTTACAGCGAGAGGAGACCAGGGAATAAAATCATCTCTGAATATTGAGACGCTTGGTCAGCCAATTCCCTCGTCCTGACAAGTATCGGGTCGCAGCAGGAGTAGCCATAACGCTAAATGATGAGTCCGACGGAGGACGCGGGCCAAGAACCTTTCGAGGGCTTCAAGATGGATGACAGTGGGTTCTAATGCATCGCTCTTACAGTTACATTTCAACATTTATTTATAGTTTTTTGGGATAAACTTAATTTCCAGTAATAGGATTTCCAACCACAGTTTCGTCATACTGTTAATTCAACTTGACTGATTACAGTAAGACTTGTACTTTAGAATATTTGACTTTCACAATCAAGTATTTAAAGGTGCACTATGTAAGTTGTCTGGTGAACATCAACTTGAGTCCGTGGAGACGTAAATCCTTCCCTCGAATCTTCTACTACACATGGGGAATCAGCGTTTCAGTTTTATGCAGCCAAAACTTGGAACAATCTTCCTGAAGATGTGAGACAGGCCTCTACTTTGACAATGTTTAAATCCAGGCTCCAGACGGTTCTGTTTAGCTGTGCATATGACTGAAAGCGTTTTTTTGGGTTTCTTTTTTTTTTTTTTTTTGCGCTCTTCTCTTTTAGTGGTAATTTTATGATTCTTTATGTTTCGATTTGTTGTATTGTGATTTTAATGTCTTTCTTATTCTGTAAAGCACTTTGAATTACTTTGTGCATTAACTGTGCTATACATATAAACTTTTATTTATTTATTTATTTTTATTTTTATTTTTTTTAAGCTTGCTATACATATAAGCTTGCTTTTTTATTTTATTTATTTATTTATTTGTTTGTTTGTTTATTTTTATTTTCTATTTATGTATTTTTTTACTTGCTATGCATATAAATTTGCTTTTTTATTTTATTTATTTATTTATTTATTTATTTATTTATTTATTGCTTTCTATACATATAAACTTGCTTTTTTATTTTATTTATTTATTTATTACTTTCTATATATATAAAATAGCTTTTTTGTTTTATTTTTTATTTATTTATTTGTATTCTTTTTTTTTTTTTGCTATACATATAAACTTACTTTGCCTTATGGACATTATCTACATAGAGACAAGCAGAAAATAAATAAATAAATAAATAAAGTTTTACAAGGTATTTTTGTACATTAAGCACAATCGCAATAAAACAGCTGGTAAGAGAGACATTTTAGGCAAGTAAAAAGAGTCACATTGACCTTTTTGGCATCATGATAACATGGATCTTTCTCCACTGCTCCTTATGCACAACTAACCGTTTTCCCCATTGGATCATATTAGTTTTCACTGATTGTGACGTTCTTGGTTGGGACTTGAATTCATTTGTGATGTTGACTTTTGCACAGAATTCAAAGCGTGAAGTTCAGAGCCAGACTTTACAGATGGCCCCGCGCTCCTCCCCTGTCATCTCCCTGTTCCCATAGACTCATTATTAGAGGATACAACCCATCTTTTCTCCTCTCGCTGTTGTTCCTTTGTCTCTGCGTGTGGAGCTAAGTACCATGATTTAGGAATTATGGAATTAGGGCACCGCTCCCATGTCTATTGATGAAGAAACCGCAGTGATGAAAGAGCGTGATCCTGACATCTGCACTGCCCATAATGCCTTCATTTAATCTCTGTTCTTTTACTTCCTTTTCCCCTTCCCGTCCTCCCTCTATCCTCATCTCCACCGCTTTCTCACATTAAAAGTAATTACAGAGGAATTACTCATTTTGGACTCTTCAGGCACCGGTGGACGGAGCGTGAAATGGTAAAATAGTAAAATGCAGGGGCGTAGAGCAGCAGACATCAGGGGAGCAGGAGCCAGAGGGGCCCTGACATTAATTAAGAGCCAACAGGCAAAAAAAAGCACCATCATTCATAAAATAAAAGCGTGCAGCTCAAAATTAAGAGAATTTCTTTTTTTTTTTTTTTTTTTTACATATTTCATTTTAACAGCCTAACCTCTGACAGTCTTTCAAAAACTACATTTTCAATTTTGTCAGTTTTAATGTGTTCAAGTTAAGATAAGATTGTGATTAGGACAGTGGTGGAAAAAGTGCTCAGTTTTGTTACTTATAAAAATATAAAGGAACAAAAAAAACAAAAAAAAAAAAAAAAAAACAGATAAATACAGATATAAATACAGATATCGTAGCAAAAAAAAAAGGGGATGTGAAAAAATGTACTTAAGAAAAGTATTAAAGTCCCCATTTGAAACTGTGATTAAAGATGAAAAGTAAAAGTATTTTTGCAGATATTTTGTTCAGCAAGGATTAAAAGAATCAATGATTTTGATTGCTATTTTTGCTGATATTTTTGTTGTTTTTAAGAAACAACATAAAATCAACCCTCAGCCTTTTCTTGCAAGATTTTCTTTGTATATTTTTGCTGTTTTACTTTTCAATCTTTTACATTTATATATTGTCCACAAGTCCAGTTGATAAATGTAGTGGAGCAGAAAGTACAGATACTGCTCTCAAATGTAGTGAAGTAAAAGTAAAAAATATCCACTTTAAAATCTACATAATGTAAAGTACAGACACCTAAAATGTATATTTAAATACATTACTTCTTACTACTTTTACTTCGTTATGCCCCACCACTGGATTAGGTAACAGTCGACCTGTAGATTTTGTTGATCCACAAAGTAAATGACTTGGACACACAGCTCACACATTACACTGCACCAACAAAGTGAAACTAAACCAACAGTGAGTAGAAATAGCAGCGGCAAATACAGAAAGACTTGTGTCAAATAAGGTAAAGTATAAAATATATCTCAGCCAATAATTGCCTATTTATTTGATGAATTATCTTAAATGTGTTAGAATGTGTCAGTGATAAGCAGCAGGCTGATATTATAGCTATTGGCTTTTGCTAGATTTGTTTAAACAGAAAAAAATGTTTTAAATAATAAATAATAATAATAAACTGTGCTTATAATGCACTCCTCATTCCATAGAATCTCAGTGCTGCAATAAAACAAGAACTTTAAACCAATATTACATTTCTATTCTAAATGCTAACAACAACAACAATAAGCTTTTCTAAATAAAAAGCTCTTTAGATTAGCTTAAAAAAAAAAAAAAAAAAAGCTCTGTGTGGCTCTCAGCTGGGCAGGGAAGGCACTTTCAGAGTCGTGGTGCAGCTGAACAGAAGCTTGGTCCCCTAATGTACGGAGCCTCGTGGGGGGGACCTGAAGCAGCCACCTGACGTTTTTTGACTAGTCGACTGCACTAATGTTACACAAACAGCCTGTACTTATGTTTATTTAAAGGTTGATATTTGCCCTGTTTGCTTCCTCTGTAGTGCCCCCCTGAATAGCCTACCTGCCCCGGGCCCTCTCCTCTGCTCCTGCGGCCCTGCGCTGGTGAAATGGTGAAGCCTCAGTGTAAGTTCTAAGTGTGGACCAGAGCGGTGCTTTGACACATTCACTCACAGAGCCGTGCACACTCAGAGCAGTCCAGATGGAGCGTGTGTTAATGCTGAATAATGCAGGCTATGTAGACTCTATTAAAGATACATGTGCGCAGAGATGGGCCCGGATCAGCACTGGGTATTCATTCTGCAAAACCACCAAGTAGCTATCATTGTTGTGGAAAACCTCTCTTTAACTTCAGCAGAAAATATTTAGTTGTTCTCCCAGACAGAAACATCTTTTAGACAGTGCTATTTGATCAGTCTGCCTGGCACCCTGCCTGCCCGGTGTCTTTGCAGTCACCTTGAGCGGCTTTCGTGGTTTCAAACCATAAAACTTGGGGAATTACACAGCACATTCAGCGCTGGAGGCTCGGATTTCAGAGTATCTCTTAGAATCGCGGTGGAGAGAGAAAAACATCCAGCGGAGTGTTCACAGAGAGGGAGAGCAGGGGGGAGGAGGAGAGAGAGGACTGATGGAGAAGAGAGGAGAGACGAGGAGGGAGGAAGAGCAGGGGAGAGGAAGAGCAGGGAGGGAGGAGGAGAGAGGGAGAGTAGGGGAGAGGAGACGGGGAGGGAGGAGGAGTGAGGGGACTGAGAGAGAAGAGAGAAGAGAGGAGAGAGGAGGAGAAGGGGAAGAATAAGGAGAGAGGAGAAGGGCGAGGAAGGAGGATAGAGGGGGAGAAGAGAGGGGAGAAAAGGTTGCAGGAGAAGAGAGGAGAGGGGGCAGAGAGAAGAGAGAGAGAGGAGGAGAGAGGGGGAGAAGGGAGAAGCGAGGGGCAGAAGAGAGGAGAGAGGAGGTGAGAGGGGCAGCAGGGGAGAGGAGATGGGATAAAGGAGAGAGGGGAAAGAGGTAGGAGACAGAGGGAGAAGAGAGGAGAGAGAGAGAGAGAGGGGGAGAAGGGAGAAGGGAGAAGCGAGGGGCAGAAGAGAGGAGAGAGGAGGTGAGAGAGCAGGGGAGAGAAGATGGGGATAAAGGAGAGAGGGGGAAGAGGTAGGAGACAGAGGGAGAAGAGAGGAGAGAGTAGGAGAGAGGGAGAGAAGGGAGGAGCGAGGGGCAGAAGAGAGGAGAGAGGAGGTGAGAGGGGGAGGAGGGGTCCGGGTGAAGGGTAAATGCTGCTCTCATGTGGGGAGAATGAGCAGCGCCTCTCTGTGGATTCAGATGACACGCGCACACAGGACGTGCGCAGCCGCTCATGCTGAGTTCAGGGCGAAACCGAAACTACAGCTACAACGCCACCAAACTCCCAAAACTACACTGAAGTTTCTTTGTAGGCTGTGTAGGAATGGGATGGGGATATTTTAAACTCACTTGAGTAATTTTGACTCAAGTTTAAAGACATATTTCTAGCTGTAGGGCACATACATTATTTTTGCAGTTTTATATTATACTAGACATGCATCCCTGTGTCTGTTCATTGTATATTGAAATAATAAGCCTTAAGGAGTTAGAATTTTATGTAAAAACAAACTACTTTTTGTTCAAACTTAACATATACATTAGCATTTACAGTTTACAATTTTAAAAACATAGCCGATATGTTTTTAAACTTGTAAACTGTAAATGCCGTGATAGTATTGATTGAAACAATACACAAATAAACAGGCTAAATGAACTGAACAGTTTGATAACTTAAATGGGTATGTTGTTTTCTTATTTAAGTTCCGAGCCAATAAATCTCATGTTTAACACGTGTGGCGACAGAACGAGCGCCTTCAAACGCGCAGCTCGTGTGAATGTTCACTTTTCCCACCGTCCTTGAAGGCCTCTTTGACACACTTCGGAAACTGAAGGAATCCATCCGCCACATTCAACTCCAACAACTTTACATTCCGCACACAAGGAGGAGTTACGAGGACAGGTTTAACCCAGGAGGACTCGGTGACTACCCAGGTAAAACATCTCCTCCTGTTTTACCCATGGACATTTTAGTTTTGGCGGTGTTTCTAGTTAGATGACAGTAAAAGCGGAAGGAACTAGCTAACTGACTAACTTAGCTAGCTAAAGTTAGCATAAAGTTGCGTGGGTATTAAACTGTTCACTGCATTTGAGATCAGCGGCGTCTTTAACAATGTAAGACACATTTATTTCAATTTGACAGCTTGATTTGACGTGTTTAAATGCTGTGTTTGAGGTTAGATGTCATGTTTTGTTGGCTGGGCGCGTGGTGGCACTTTTCTCACGTCACCTGTTTGTCAAGTGACCCACGTTAAAGTGTTACAAAGCTCTTTATCTTTAAAATAAACCTCTGATCCTGTAAAATATAAAAAAAAGTGTACATGTGTACTTCCAGTTTTACAAGGTTAGAGAGCGGAAATAACTACTTGAATGTCATAGAACGTAGTAAACGTTTTAGAGTTTCCTCATTTTGGCTGATATTGGACTTTTTGTGGGTTTCGATTCACATTTACACTGCAATAGATTAGAAAAAAAGACACATTTAGTCATTACAACTTTGGATTTCAATGTTTGGGACTTAGATCCTCTTTTTAAGTCTAATTAATATGAATATATGCTACTAATATACACATTTGTTAAAGCTATGCACAGTTAACCTTGTATTATGATGTAATACAATGCTTTATTATTGTTCATAATCTGTGCTCTGTTTATTGCAGCTTTATGTACTATTAGCTGATGTTTATGAAGGCATAATAACATGGCATTGCTCGTTGAAATTGAAGTGTAGAGAGTAAGTAAGTAAGTAAAAGTAAGTTTGCAGTTAAAACAATGATCATGCTACTGATATGCGCTCATACAGGACAAAAGGAGTCAGTTTGTGTGGTGTTGTCTTGAGGTGGAGAAACAGGTTTGGGAGGAACAACCAGAAATGCTTCCCTCTGTATTTCAACCCTTAAGAAGAGAGCTGTTATAGAGCCGTGACCCAGAGACTACAGATGTGAATAGTCCAGTGCTATAGGGCTGCACGATTAGAAATGATAATTCAACATTTTCTGACAAGCACTGCGATTAGATTTGCAATTTATGTTTTAGGTCATAAGGGTCTGTTCAAAGTTCACATTTTAAACCAGAAGAAGTGACAAAAAGACTGAATGAAGATGAACTGACGAACTAATACAAGAACATGTTTAGGTTTGGGATGATATTGAAATCTGGTATCGTGATTATCTTGGTTAACATAATTGCGATTAACGATTATATCACAATAATTAGTAGGGTTGCTGACAATTTCAAAATGTTATGGATATAATTAATTATAATTTTAGTATTATGAACAAGTTCCATATTTAAGCAAAGGGATATTTTGTTGTTTGTGGAAGAAATTATGGTACTTCAAAAACTGCAGTCCTGGCGATTTGCTAATTGCATCTGTTCAAATTAAGATTTTGATTTGATTATGATTAATCTTGCAGCCCTATAATGCTGCATGTGTTTTGTGGCTTATTTGGTTTCTTTGGTAATTGCTGTTTTGTTATTGAGCCTAAACCTGCAGTGTGAAATGGTGGTTGGCGGATGTTGTGAGATAGGCACAAATTGAAGGAAAATATATTGTCATGTGTGGTTTAGGCTGCTCATTCCAAAGACAACAGCTGGATCAATACACAGCTATATGGAGGTTGATTTACTGACACAAGGAACTGATAGCCACTTAATACTGATGTTTGTTCACCCATGTATTGGCTTCAATCCGTGTGGTAGTCGTGGTAACATGATTATTTCACTTAAAGGTCCCATGTGACACTGTTTTCTGATCTATGTTATAATGTTTCCTCATAAAAAACATACCAGGAGTTGTGTTTTGTTTCATTCACACATGTTTAACACACAAATTCCTGCATGTTTAGATTGACACTTCAGAACCAACACTCTGTTCCACCTTGTGATGTCATGTGGTAATACAGGAAATGCTCCACTGTATTTTTAAACTCCGTACACCTTTACTAGTATCATCTGAGTAATTTCGGATCTTATCTATTTCTACTAAACAAATGGTAAAAGGAGCTGTTAATATGGAAACTACTGCTTCATGACATCACAAGGTGGAAGAGAGCATTTTGAGTTTTGGAGTTTGTGGGACAGACTAATAATAAATGAAACAAAACACAACTCTGGGTATTTTTGATGAGGTAACAACATTCTTACATGGCTTTAAGCTCACAAGAGTCCATTTTGTGTAATATAGGATTTTTTAGAGATACTTAAGTGACTTTTTAACCTGTGTTATGGTAGTAATACATCGTCTTGTAGAGGTTTGGATTGACCACCAAAAACTGCAGGTGTGTGTGGCAAGAGATACGTCAATGTAAAAAAGTAAACAAAAGAGCCACAGAACAATCTGATAAGCTGCTGGGTCACTCACTATTGAGAGTCAGAATAGTTTTGAATTAAGTGTATTGTTAAGCTTAAAATCTTCACTGGGTTAACATCGGGCTTAAACTGAAAAATATCTGAAATGTAGTAGTGTTTCCAGTTATTGTGGTAGAAGTATCTCAAAAGTAAATAGTATCTCAAAAATGAGTTGTAACCTTTAACTCAAATTTGCTGTAGTGATATGTGTGGCAATATGTTAATAGCGGGCTAGTTTGACTTTTGACTAGAGGTTGACGATGCGATTATTTAGAATACAGAGCAACCAATGGCCGATAAGTTTTGTCGATATTTTTGGGCAGGTTTCAATTATTTCCCTAAAATATGTCATTTAAATTGACCCTGCTGCTACCCTGCCGTCCTTGCCTTCACTGGAGTCTGGTGATTCCTCAAAACGCAGTTATTTGGTCAAACGTTGTAGTTTTTTAGGGGCTGCTATGACTGCCATATTCTTCTATTGACTCTGTTGTAATTAGGTGTTATTTTTTATCAGTTTTAACTTCTTGTTGTGAAGCATTTTGTGACTTCCTTGTCTGTGAAAGGTGCTATATACTAAACCCGAAGCCCACAAACCTATAAGAGAGCTGTGTAGCCACGTTTGATGCAGATATGCTAGAAAGTCCAAATATCTGCCATATCGACCTAGCTCTACTTTTTAATACATTTTACTATGACACTTGTTTGTTGTATGTTTTTATTATTACACCGGTTACCATTTTGTGTGTTTTTCTTTCTACTAACTAACGCATTGCAATAATGAATTTAAAGAACAGATTTTGAGTTCTTTTTACAGCAAATGTGTTAATTCTCCAGTTTATACAGCCAGTGCCAGTAGTCAAAAGTCACCAGTAAGAGCGGTGTTGTAAGTCTATGTGCGGACCAAGTGTCCTTTTTCAGTGTAAAAATGCCGAGTCAACACCATAAAATCCTGTGAAGAGTGTCCCTCCGGATGTGTGCTCGCCCCCCTGCATGTCCGACAGGGAAGGACGGGTTCACAGGTTACTTTAGAAACAGGAAAATGTCAAAAAGTCCAAAACACAAAAGAGGAGAGAGTAGCAGTGAAAGAGTAAAGTTTAATACGGTTTAATTCTGAGAGGTGACAAAAGGGCTTTTCTGTAGCGGCAACAAGGAAACCACTGTGAAGGTTATAAAGAGGAAATGTATTGTGTATTGTATTGTATAGTGTTGTAACGAGACTTTAAAACTTGATTTCCGATGCCATGATGATAATAATCTATATAAACACTCTTTATATAGACAATAGACAATATCTCTAATCGTCAGAGCTCATCTTGGGTCTCTTTATTTGAGATCTCCACAGTCAACCCTCTGTCAGTAAAAGCATGTGGTTTGGGGCAGAGTTCAGAATTTGGGGAAATAAATAAGACTCTTTTTGTACTGAATGGCATGGATTTCAAAGTGTTGTGTACATTCAGTGAATATTGAAATTTTGCCATGCCATTTTAATTTAATTTTAGTAAAAAGTCTAATATATTGCCCAGCCCTTATCCAAATGACTGTGTTAAACCATAATACTTCATCTAGGTAGCTATTCCTTACACAGTCCTTTCACACAGTTTGAGATTCTGGTCTATTTCAAACCTACGAACTCTTCACCCAAAGGACAAAACCCTGATCCATAAATAAAGTAATGTGGTCTACGCCATTCAGTGTAGTGAAGAGTGCAGTGAGCGTTACACTGGAGAAACTAAACAGCTGCTCCATAAGAGGATGTACCAACACCGTCGAAAGAGCTCCTCAGGACCCCAGTCTCCTGTGCATCTCCAGTTCAAAGCCTCTAACCACTCCTTTGAAGATAGTGAGGTACACATCTTAGCCAGAGAAAGGAAATGCTTTTGGAGGGGAGTTAAAGAAGCTATTTTTGTTAGGAAAGAGAATCCTTCCTGAACCGGAATTTGGGCCTGAGACATCACCCATATATAACTCCATCCTGAGACCCAAAGCAAGCAACTCATCAAGGTTGAATTTAGGCCATTAAAGCTGAAACTGAAACTAAACATTAGCTGTTTACAGTTTCAGTTTAGTTAGCTCCTCCCTTCAAATAGATATAAGGCAGTGTCCAGCAGCAATCTGACCAGAACTGAAGAAGCGACTTGGATGAGCAGCGAAACGTCTTCACTCTTACAACTTTTTGTCCAGTTGATAGATTTAATTTTGGCTTTTACTATTCCTCCAGGTAGGTTCTATAGTGGCCCATGGGTGTAGCCTAGTAATTATCGGTATGTAGTTGATGTAGTCCCTCTATGGCTGTCTGATCCAAAGTCATTTTCTTAATGCTATTTCCCTCATAAATGGGTGGGATGATGCTTTAATTAGACGTTTGTGTTAAAGTAGATTTGGATGGATTGACTAAAATGCTAGTGATTATATTATATACAGTTAAACAACAATATCATTTGAATGCTGTTGCTATTGCTGTATTCTCCATTTAACGAGCAGGACTAGTTACCTGTGTGTTCTTTAGAAATGGGACTTTTAGTTTAGATGTGTTTTTGGAATGTTTAATGTTTTGATTATTTTTACCTATGTAGAATAGCATCATAACTGTCTGTATAGTGACTCTGAATCCGTATCTTGACTTGAGTTTTGAGTTTTGGTCAATCACTTGGATAGAAACATGTCTCAGGTTTATGCCAGCAGAGAACAGTGACGTCACATGATTTACAGTAGTAAGTGGTCAGTAGCAGGTCATCAGGCTAAGATTAGACTTGTACATAGCAACAGAACATTGAGCACATATCAGTGTAATTAAATGAAATGTGAAAGTGTACAGTACAGGCTACTGTTGTTTCGGTTTTAGGTCAAAGGAGATGTGAAAGTGCTTTTGAAATGTACACTTTTGCATAATTAAGTTTCATTTCAAGTCATTTACGTACATTTGATCATTTGTAATTTAGCTCAAATATTCACAAATGTGATTTATTTATTTATTTTTTCTATTAGTTGGTTTCAGCGTACTGTTATATGCTACATTTTGAGGATTTTTCCCCATTCAAAAGATATACTGTAGCATTTAGTTTAATTGTTAATCGCTATGGCAACTGTGATAATTTTTCATCATACTAAAAGCCACGGATAAACTAACATAACTGTTATTTTAACCTTTGATCTAACAATATATAGACCATGTTTATTTCTATTGCGTCTCAGCAGCTAACCCAAATACTTTGCTCTCAAACTCTCTCCGTAAATCATGAAAGTTAAAAATGCACGCCACAAATAAAATATATAATTTATCTACTCAGCCTCAAGAGAAACATGGAGCTTTTGACTCCATTTGATCTGAAGCAACGCTGGCTGCATAAATGTTATTAGGGTTTTCTTTGATTTCATTTGAATTAAAGCTGTCTCTGTGTGTGAACAGATTCTACAAAAAGTTTCTGATTAATTTCTCTCTAATACTTGTTCATAGTTAGTTTACATTGCTAACTTTAGTAATGTGGCATTGTCATTATAAATACAGTTTCCCATCCACATATGGCCCGGCAAAGAGTGTCATTTGGTTATGTTTTGCATATTCTGTCTCTCCTATTGGATACATGACTACACTGTTTTGGTGCATTAAAAACTGGAAAAAGCAGGTTTTGGAAAAGTGGAATATAGAATTATTGTTGATCTCAGTGCTAGTACAGTACTATGGTTGACTTTTTTTCAGCATTTGATTTACAAAATATTCAAATATTTGCAGGGCTTATCAAATGCAGCTTAGAGTAGGGTTGTAATCGACCAAGACAACAGAAGTCCTGCTGATCGATTAGTCAGCTCAAAAGAGGACGTGGCAAAAGTGCTCAAAACCATTAAGTATCTTTATGTAACTGACCCAAACTGCACTTCCAAGACTACACCTGCACGTGATTTCATGCAAAAACACCTATGCAGAAAAAAGTATTAGGAAATTAGTTTAATCTGCCTTTGTACATATAAATACTACAAAAATACTGTTCAGCTAACTCACCCGCTCACTCATCCTTTCTGCTGTTGTCCCATATAAATCCTTATAATCTAAATAAAACAGTCAACTATAGAAATTTTGGTTGACTAAGATGCCGATTAATTGACTAAATAACTAAAAGAGCAAAGAGTTAAAGAGCAAAAGCAAAGAGTACTATTGTTTTTGACCAATGTGCCTGTTCTTTAAACCTGAGAATTCCTGCCTTAAATATAGTAGTCATCAAACTAGCTGTGTGTTCTATAGTTTTACAATGTTGATGTTTGCGCGTAAAGACCTTGTTTCAGCTTATCTGGTTTAGTAATTCAAAATAATGTGTTTACCCTTTCTTTCAGGCCACAAAACATAGAGCTCGGAGCTACGGGAGGAGCCTCCAAAAACGACAAGATCAACATGGACGACATGACGGTGGAGCAGATGACCATGAGGGCCAACCAGGTCACAGACGAGGTACGATCACAACACAAATATTAATAATTAATATCTTATTATTTTAAAGCCTAGTTTCATCTTGTTTTTCTCCTGGTATAATCCTGGAGTACACCTGCTGTTGTACTTCCTGGTACTGCTAGGTCAGGTTTTGCTTGATTTAGTCATGGTTCAGTTCTCACTTCTCTTTTACACTTTCTTAAATATGCACTATAATGTAGCTTTTCTGGTTCAACATCTTCATGTCTCTTTTGCCTGGTATGTACCACACTGGCTATAAACCGACTTATGTTGCCATTATTTCATTGCAGATGGTTTATTGCTCAAAAATACCTTCAAAAACATGCCTTGTTACTGTGGGTCGAGCTCGCCTCTCCACAGTTCTAACCAGTAACTTCACCTGCTTGTCTCCATGGAGATAGAATAATGCCATACTATGGAATATACCAAGCAAACCGGATCATCTACCAGAAAAGTTACATACTCCATCCTTAAGAAAAGTCTTTCATGACAGGATAATGAATAATATTATGTAAAATTATTCCATTTCACATTTAGGCTCAATAGTTTGTCTAATAAAACACTTGAAAAGCTCGGAGGTGGGGTCTGTTGTAAAACATATGGCCAGCAGCTGTGTTTGGAGCCATTGTGTTAGCTCTTATTATTTAGCTTCCTCTAGCGACGTGCTCCCCAAACACTTGAGTTTGCCTTTGTTTTCGATGACCGCAGACGCCTTTGTTCTTAGTAGTGCCGGTAATCTACATGCAGTATACACGGGCCTGCGAGGGGCGAGTACTGACACCAGGAGAGAGGCTGGGTGGAGCACAGCTTCAGGGACTCATGTAACCAGCTCACAAACACGTTACAACAAGGGACAACTAATCCTGTGAGACGTGGAGAGATAACATGGGACTAAACTATAATACAAGTGACCAGCGCTAGAGGCAGGGCTCACAATGTGCTGAAGTAAAAATACTGATAATGCCACTCAGTTGTTATAATGGTAATAAACTAAACATCTAGTAATAAACCAAATTAAGCTTCACTACTACAATGCTGTTTACCTTCACTACTATTAGGCCTGTCATCATAATTACTATATCGACTTATCGTTCAATATATGAAAGTTGGAACAAGAGTTTTTATTGTTTGTAGATTTTCTTTTTGGTTACTTTTTTTTTTTTTTGCTAGATGATATGATTTAAGCCGTCAAAGGTTGAATTAATAACTTCTATGACTCATTACAGACGCAAACTAAGTACTAAAGTGTTATTTATTTATTGCAGCTCATATCTTTTGTTTATTTATTTATTTATTTATTTATTTTAATAATGTAGATTTTGTTCTTGTGGTTTAAATCTGCTCTTGGGTTATTGTCTCAGTGGCATAAATTAGCTTGAATATTATCATTTATTTACTTCAGCAATATATCAAACTTAAAAATGTGTTACTGTGACAGGCCTAACTACTAGTCTGCAAGTGCAAAGACTGCTACTATTCATGGGTTTCTGGTTTAATCCTGACTTGAAAGATTTGGCATGGCAACGGTCCTCAACTAATATAACACAATTTCAAATCCAAATATATCTTTGAATGGGCAAAGGTCTTCACAAAATCCTTCAATTTGCCTGAAACCCATGAGTTGTCGCCTTTATCAGTACCACTGTTAGTAAATGAACATCTGCTCCTACTGTAATTACTACTACCATGAATACTACCACTGTAAATGTTATTACTCACCTTGACTTCAATCACAACATCACAACTTATTTTAAGGAAAGTGTGCTACCCAAAATACTCATTTAGACTGAAAAAACCCCCAAACATTATGACTTAATCAGAAAATTACCCACTAAAAATATTGGATGTTTAAAAGCCCTATATTACACAGAATGGATTCTCATGAGTTGTTTTTTGTTTCATTACCGCATGTTTGAGTAATCCTGGAGCCCTGTCACATCTCCAAAGCTCAAAAATGCTCTGCTCCACCTTGTGATGTCATGTAGTGATAGTTTTCAAGTTAACAGCTCCTTTTACCTTTTGTTAAGTAAAGATTGGCAATTCAAGGGCTGAAATTGTGATGATTGTAGTGAAGGTGTGTGGAGTTTTCAGTTTAAATATTCAGGGTTTGTGTGTTAATTATGTGTGAATGAAACAAAACACAACTCCAGGTCTGTGTGATGAGGAAACAACAGTATAATGACATAATATAGGCCCTTTAAGAAAAAATAGGCCTTTTGTTAAATCCATGTCTTTATTTCCACAAATATCATAAAGTAACTGGCAGTCTTCTTATTGACATTGGATTACACATTAAAAGCCCATAAAAATTACCATTTGGCTAATTGTATAGAATGTTGTGTCAGGTGTGGAGGAAGGTTATGGCTAATTTAGCATATGGTTCTCCTCTGAGGCTGTGACGGCGCAGCGTAGTCAGCCATGTTTAAATGTTTTATTATTACGCAGATAAGTGTTTAATCAGCGCTCCAGGGCACATTACGATTAGCCATCTGATGCTAATGGCCAAAATAATGAACTAATGCTAATTCAGTAGCTAGCAAGCATCTTCACCTTCAGCTAATTTTGCTAAACGCCTCACTGGTTAATATGTAAATATAGAAAGCTAACCATTGCTAATCTCACAGTACTATAAAACTGTAATTAGATGCAGTTTCTGATACAAAATTAAGACTGAAAATGAGACTCAAACGGGAAGACCTGAAATATGAGCAATAACCACTTTTTTTGTTTTGTTTTTTATTCAATAATTATATATGTCGGTGTCACATTACTGCTATATTTCAGTAATACAAAGAACAGAAAAGTAGTAGTACTGCCATTGTTAAATAAAAAATATGAACTACTTGCCTGCCACATCCAGAATGATATCTGTCTTTATTTTTTCTACAGATTGATATCAGTCTGGTCCTCATGTCCTCCTCTGCATCTCAGTCCCAGTCAAACGTGATCGTGCAGTCAGATAGATAGTTTTTTGTTAGTGACGTGTAACGAGAGAGCTCATTGGTCACCTGTGATGTACCAATAAAATAAAAATTTTGTGTTTGTTTTCAGTGGTAAGTTAGAGTTTAGTCCTTGCAGAAATCCACAATGTTTTTCAGCCCCCCGTGAGATTCTTTCCTTTATTTTTCCGATACGGACGCACTGCGCATATCCCTGATTGACTCACATCTTCATAAAGTTTTGAAGAAGTTCATAGTCTGGATCCCAGGCAAATGGAAGACACATGTATTAAAATGAAATGCATAGAATTGCAAAATAGTAAGTGTTGAGTATTCTTCAGACTGGCTGCACTATGAAGCAAAGGATCATGGTCTACAGCCTTGTTTCCATATAGAGGCGGTGCAGGGCGGAGTGGAGCGGCCCCTGAGTGTATCCCACAGCAACAAAACAATGCATTTTAGACCCAGGAAATTACAATGTGGTATCGTAATAGTCCATGATGATATTATTACATCTCAAAAACACAATTTCCCTGCGTCTGTTTCTTATGCTGCTGTTTTTTCCCCCTGTGTTGTGTTTTGTGGCTCTTCAGCTCTGTGTCCTTGTGTAACCAGCACTCACATCTGATGCATCTAAACTCACTGCTATCAGAGCCACATCATCAGCACAGGAAGAGTCTTTGGTCTCACACCAGAGTAGTGGGTAGTTTTATAGAGTTATTTCTGTAATTCTGAGCCCTGGCTGGATGTGTGTCAGGCCTCCAGCAAATTGCATTGTTTTGTTTATTAGTTATGGGAAGGGTAGTGCATGTTTGGGTGATATTCTGGGGGATGTTTACACTTCATATCTGTACAATCTCCCAGTATATATCACGCTTATACTTTTCCTATAGATTTTTTTTTTTATTTTTTTAAAATTTGAGCAGCGACGTGTTAAAGAGGTAGCTGTGTATTCATACATCATCATAAAAAACACACTATTTTAGGTCTGAGAAAAGCAATGCTGTCAGTTTTTGGCAATTAATTGGGCACTTAATTACATCTTTACTTCAATTTGTGAGCCTTTACTTTCATTTGTGGGCCTTGATTTTAAAGTATTGATATAAATAATGTTGTACTGGCCACAACAACAAGTCATGGGATGGCCCTGTCACGATAACAAATTTTGAAGTGCGATACAGTATATTGAGTCTGAAAATATCCCATTAAATGATAATATTGAAATTAATTTATATCACTTTCACAATAAGCTTGAAACAGGATCTTCACAGTAAACCCTTTTCTAATTGAATCATATTAAACATAATGTGGCCAGCAATATAAAAGTAGAGCAATGAAACACTAAAGCAGTTAGTCTAGCATCTATAACATGTCGTGTAAGTTAATTATTAGACCATTGATAACTCAAATGTCATCACATAGGCCTAATACCACATGAAATTTAGTGCAAAAAAAGACAAGATAAATACACAGCCTGGTCTTTTGAACAATCTCTACAAAGTAAACACGGCTTAACTATTTTATTAGGTTTTCATTTTTTGATTATTTTGAGGAGAAAATACCCTAACTGGCAACATTTTGTGAGCACAGACCTCATTAAGGCATCGTCTCTGTATTGTGGGGTTTGATGTCCAAAATAAACAGATCCAATGTTCTTTTTTATCTGTTGCTGCGGAAATCATCACTGTTTTCTGTCATCGTTTGTGCTCTTGCATTGTGGTCCAGTACATCAAAGTCGTCCATGTTTGTAGCACGTCCACACTCAGAGAGAATTGGGTTCAAATCGGATATCATGATTTAATTAGCAGTAAAGACATAAACATTGTTGTTAGGGACTGTATGTTATTTCTTACTTTCGTTCTTGCTTTTTTTTTTTAATTTCTCCAAATTAAATTAATAGTTTTATTTTGTTTGTCGGATAAAATGCTACTTCTAAATGCTTTCTCTTCCTGCGCCAGCACATACCAGTCTTAACTCCATTTAATCCGTCCCAAAATTGTTTTAAAAATACCTCGGCGTTGTCTGCTTCCCAAAGTCCCAATCTGGAAAACTTGGCTGCCTGCTCCATCCTGGACTTAATTAGCCAAGATCATGGATATTTCAGTGACATAATGTAATGTTTACCAACCACTCCGGCAGTGTTCTCCCTCTGATCTGGCCACTATCTCTTTGCCAATTCTCTGTCTGTCTGTTTCCCTGATTATTATATTCACACAAACATTACAAAGAGAAGTAGGAGGAGGAGGAGGAGGAAGAAAAAGAGAAGGAGGAGGAGAAGTCTTTCCTGTTATGGTTCATTAGAGATGGGAGAGTGGAGCCATGCCCCTAGTCATTTCTGAGTCTCTTTTTCAGACGTGTCGCTTTGGGCTTCTTCTAAGAATAGAGCCACACAAACTCACCTGAACTGACTGCACTCCTCTGTGCCCAGTTCTCCTTTCCAATGACTTCTGTCCTGTTTCAAAGTGGTTTAGAAGCAGGACAGTCACATTTAATATATTTGGATTTTACACACATAGGCGCACAAAAATGTAATTATTTCAAAGAAGCACGTGTTTCTGGCTTTATAGTAACATTCATATTTTTAAAAGTGCAACGTGCAACCTTTCTGCTTGACTCTATGGAGATGTTACTAACTAGCTTAAAATGCTTCACATTATGGCATTAAAGTTTTATTTCACTGGAGACAAGCAGGTAACCTGACCAGGTCAGATCTGTCGAGACATGTGCCCACTCACACTAATGCATCCTGTTGGCTCCACAAATGCAATAATTAAACATAATAAGACCCACAAATGTAATAAACTCACTAACATAATAAGCCCCATAAATTTAATAAAACTCGGTGTGATAAACCTACAAATGTAACAAAACTCGACTAAATAAACCCACTAACATAATAAGCTCCACAAATGTAATAAAACTCAATGTAATAAACCCACAAATGTAATAACCAAATTTCCCGCAAATGTAATACAATGTTTATTGGTGAATTAAGGATGAATAGTTGCCAATTATAATATATTATAGACCAATATTACACATGTTTTAAATGTATTTGCAGAAAGTCATGAATAAACTTGGACTTAGACTTGAGAGTAAAGAGTATTATTTGAATATCAATGTTTTATATTGAACGTCTTGGTGAATAATAAAGAAATAAAATAAAATAATTATAAATACAAACATGAATAAATAAAGTAATATTTTCCTGCAATAGATCAACAGTTTTCCTTCTGAACAATTGGACACAGGTTTACACTCTTGTCAGTATGAATGAAACTGTATTTTAACTTTAACATTTGTGCATTTTCTTGGTATCAAAATCCTTCTTGTAATTCTCAACATCAGTGCAGAACAGGAGGAAACTGAAATGTGTTATTCAGACATACTCATGATCTTTCTTCATTTACTAGAGATTAGATGACAGATGTATTCTGGTTGTTAAAACAAAAAGCTCTCTTTTAATTAAACATTTTACTATGAATTTTAAAACTTAATGAAATGGGAGTTGAGGTATCCCTACATTATAATCTTGAAACTCACTTCTTAAAAAAGTCTTTCACAGCACAGTAGGTTTGTCAGAGTCGGTATCGAAACTTGGACACTAACATGGTACAGGGTCGTCCATGCCCGGAACCATCCACTATTTTTGGAAACAAGATTCTTTATCTGTTGGGCTAAACGTCCAGCTGCTCTAAACATTTTAAGGATTCTGATATCAGTGTCATTCTGCGGGCCTATGCTACGTTGTTCTGCTAGCTGTGGCCTAATGTAAATGGAGCCCGGCCGTCTCTGAACAATTCACAGTACCTGCTATGGACTTCTCCTGACTGAGAGTGTGCTGTCTAATATAGGGATAAAATCACCTGGAAGAGAAGAGAGTTGCTGGTGTCCAAGTGTTGGACTGAGACATTTCCTTTGTTGTAGTGTAGGTTAAGTGGCTGCAGACAATTTGCCACGAGGAGCTGTGCAGAGGAGCTGTGCAGAGGAGCTGTGCAGAGGAGCTGTGCAGAGGAGCTGTGCAGAAGAGCTGTGTAGAGGAGCTGTGTAGAGGAGCTGTGTAGAGGAGCTGTGTAGAGGAGCTGTGTAGAGGAGCTGTGCAGAGGAGCTGTGCAGAGGAGCTGTGCAGAGGAGCTGTGCAGAGGAGCTGTGTAGAGGAGCTGTGCAGAGGAGCTGTGTAGAGGAGCTGTGTAGAGGAGCTGTGCAGAGGAGCTGCATGATCTGCACAGCCTTAAAGTTAATATTTGGCTAGATATCTGCAATACTGGCCTACCTAACTCAGGTTTTATGAATGTGATAACAAGTGTATCGGCACTGATATCTTTCAAATGTTAGTATTGTTCAGTGCAAGTGAAAGTTGGTTTAGAGCAGTATGCTTCTCAAACTGTGGGTGAGAGTCCAAGGCTAAATCCCCTTACACACTGAAATGTGGACAGATTATAGGCAACCAATTCCATCATGTAGATTTGGACAGTAATATTAGTAGCAAAAGATGAAGTTTAAATCTGTCAACAGGACAAATCGTTGTAAGAGTGAAGACATTTTGCTGCTCATCCAAGCCGCTTCTTCAGTTCAGTTCAGAACTGAAGAAGCGGCTTGGGCATCTTCATTCTTACAAAGATTTGTCCAGTTGGCAGATTTAAACTTCATCTTTTGCTATGGATCAGACCTGGGTGACTGAGGATTTACACAGACAGTAATATTACAGCAGTAGTAATTATATTTTTAGAACTGTAACTAGCAGTGCATAATGTAATCCATATTCACACTTGTGGTTGATGGAGTTCAAAAAGAGCATAAAACTAACTGTCTTTCCAACATACCCAAAGCAGTGTGCACTGTTGTTGTAGCATGGATCAAACTGTGAACAAATTGTATGGGATCATTCAGATCCAAAAACTCTTGAATATGTGAAGTTTTGTACTACTGGTGTACTTTAGCTTGTTCATGTCAGCTGACTGAGTAAAGTAAAGTCTGAGTTTTACAGCATAATGTTTGTGGACACAGCTACTGTTTAAGATAGACTTTGAACAAGACATAAAAACGATTAAACAAACTAAACAAACATGTGTGTAACCATTCGGAGTGCTTACGTGCACATTACGTAAGGATTATCAAAAAGCTTTAGACTGGATAGCGTGACTTTAAAGGGTCATATTTTATTATTCTCTCTTCTGTTCTAATGTTGTTTCCTCATCACAAACAGACCTGGAGTTGTGTTTTATTCACATGTTTAATACACAAACCTGCAGATGTAGGTTGAGTTCTTCTCTCAAACTGAAAACACTGTATTCTACCTTGTGATGTCATCATGTGGTAAAACAGGAAGTGCTCTACTGTGTTTTTAAACTCCACACACCTTCACTAGAAACATTTAGATAATTTCAGCCCTGGAATTGCCTCTTATCTCTACTGAACTAAGGTAAAAGGAGCTGTTAACTTGAAACCTACTGCTGCATGACATCACAAGGTGGAACAGAGCATTTTGAAAGTTGGAGATGTAGACAGACTAATTAACAATAAAGGGTTAATCAAACATGTGTAAATGAAACAAAACACAACTCCTGGTATGTGTTTAATGAGGTAACAACATTATAACATGGTTTAAAGATCACAGGAGTCACTTTTGTGTAATATATACTACACTTCATTTGCTTGTATTTAAATTAACATAATATGAAAGATGGTGACTTAAAATCACTTGACAATTAGAAATGACTGAATCCCTCATGCGTACATTCACCGGCTGCTATAATTTAACTCACCTCGTGTTGCGTATTCTTCCCATGACATCATCTCTTCAGTAGCCTCAGAGCAAACAAAGGAGTGGTTAGTCATTTTGTAGATTAGCAATGAGTGGCTTCGATGTGACAAGTTAAACACTGTAAATTACTGTTTCAAACCCCCAGAGGGAATGTTTGAATTAAATATGGCCCTAGGGAGTCCCATACAATTGTAGATCAATATAGAGTACCAGTATGTCCATGAATATGCAGCCAGTATGTAGTGCACCACAGATTACTGAATGCTGTATTATTCACAAAGGAACCAAAGGGAACCAGAGTGATGTTGTGAAGGTCATTATTAAATATATGAACTCTAAAAAGTCCCCCGATACAATAATCAGGGATAAACCTGTGTACAGCTATAAATCTGAGATGGTGTATTTTTAGAGGGTGTTTGTACTTTCTTTTTGGCCTTGCATAGATGACATTGTGCACTGAAAAAAATAGAACGACGAGAAGGGAAACTGATAACTTGCAATAGCCAAATTCATCGACTGGCAATTTATTAAGAAAATAAATAATAGGTAATAAATAAGTGTTTTTTTTGGTGTTTTTTTTAAATTACCCATTTGTGCTTTGGTGCTGTTCCAAATGAAACGACAAACATCAAAAGTCAATTGGAGAAATGTAAATATTGTATGTAAAAAGTCTAAAGTAAAGTAAGTATGAGATGGCTCTGCAGCTCCATCTGTCCCATTTTCTTTGTGTTTCGTTTTTGTTTTAATGCTCGCTCTGGTCAGATTGTTGTTGGACACTGCCTTATATCTGTCTGAAGGAAGGGACTAACCACACTGAAACTAACACACCTATTTGTATTCAGTTTCTGTTTGTTAGCTAGGTGTATTGAACGACACCGAGTATGAACTGCGCCTGAGCCACATTTTGCATAATGGTTCAGGCCCCTAATGGATGCTCTCAAACCTATTAGCATACTGGCTATCACTGTTGTTGTCCTTGTTTTGATTCAGGTGTGAGGATGGAGTTATAAATAGGAGATGATGTCTAAGCCCCCCATTCCTGTTCAAAGATGGATTGTCTTTTCTAACTAAAATAGCCTCTTTATTGTATGTAGCTACCGTATTGCTATATATATATATCGCTAATAATATTTGATACAAATGGGGGGCACATGGAATCAAAATACTTAAAATTCTGTTTTGTTGTTAGAGTCTACACCGAGTTCTAGGGTCTAGTAACTAAAAGAAATTATTACGCTGAGTATTTGTGAATTTACCTTTTTGTAATGAAAAATACATGTTATCATAAGTGAAATATGGCTTCACTTTTTTTTTTGGCTATCTGCAACTGCACACAGCCAAAAATTGTGGATCACTGATTTTAGTGATATGCTGATTTTTGATATTTTATATTCAAAGTATCCTACAAAACCCTTCTTTTTTTCTTAAACACATTTGATTCAGTAGTGTAAGGAGCACTGGTTATGGGATTAATATCTGAGAGTATGACATCATTAACCACGAATAATAGTTAAAGTACAAAACAATGCATTCTCCCCACATGCCGCAAAATTTTCCAATCTGTGCAGCCCTGTTCTCCTCATACGTGCTTCACTAACTATGTCATTTCTTCACAGTCTCTGGAGAGCACTCGTCGGATGCTGCAGATGGCTGAGGAGGTGAGTCTAAAGTCTAAAACGAGCCCAAATGTTCTCACTTTGTTTCACTTTGACCTTTTAAGCAGATTTTTCAATGACTATTTTCACATAAATGTCATTCTGCCATGTTTTACTCCCAGTGAATCTTAAGTGTTGTTTTTTCTTGTATTTCTAGAGCAAACAGACAGGAGCCAACACCATGGTGATGTTGGATCAGCAAGGAGGTAAATAATAAAACAATAATAACAATACAAGGGATTTGGTACAATATACAATTTAGTGACAATTTAACCAGTCTACAAATAAAACTATGTAACTTTTTTGGTGTATGACATTAAACTTTTCTCCATGGAGATGAGCAAATGGCACAACCAGGCCACATTACAGGTTAGATTTGTGGAGAAGCGAGCTTATTCACAGTAAGAATACATGTATTTCAAAGTATTCCTGAGTAATAAAATACCTGTCTATAAACACATTCTAACTAGATAGATTTTAATGCCTTACTATGAAACATTTCAATCAAAGCAATAACATTTCCATTAAGACAAGCAGGTGGAGGATCCCCAAACAGAAAAATTACATGGTGCGGCTTTAAAGGCAGGACAGAAGCTGTTTTAAATACAATACAAATTTATAATACATCAGACTTCTATAACGCTTTTTGGACATTCAAACAATAAGAAAACGGTAGAAGACGGCAGTGGAAATCATGGGAGGAATGCCAGATTGAGCAGGTGAGTTTTTAGTCGTGATTTGAAGTGTTGCAGCGAGTTCCTGATGGGTTGTGGGAGTGAGTTCCAGAGGGCGGGGGCGGCGGGTCTCCCACGGTTCGGTGCTTTGTCCTGATGAGGGGAGTGAGGAGGTTGGCGTCGGCCGATCTGAGGCGGCGGGTGGGACAGCGCTGATGGAGGAGGTCGGTGAGATGGGGGAGGGGTCAGGTTACAGAGGGACTTGTAGGTGATGAAGAGGACCCAGGAGGAGCCAGTGGAGTTGTTTGAGGACAGGAGTGCTGTGGTTTTTGGAGCGGGTGTGTGTGAGGCAGTAGTCCTGTCTGTTGCAGTGGCGCACATTCATCACCTCCAAAATATTAAACATATACAGTAAAATATATACAAAAAAATACACATTTGTTACAGTACGGATCATAGACTGTATATATAAATGGACATAGCTAACATGCTAGCTATTATGTTCCAAATAGGAAGTGAGTATGGGAGCGTTTCCGGCTCCAGCGACTCTCTGCTGTGATAAGCCTCTTCATTTTGGTCTTAAAAGATTCGTATTAACCCACGCTACATGATCCTGATATCTAGTTCTCTATTTTGTCAGTAAATCAAGATATGAACATTAATAACAGACCAATGAGGCGCCTTCTTTCCCTGAATTTGCTCAGATTTGATTGACAGCATTGCTAAATACTCGCACCCGTGGTTTAGTAAAAGGGCGTTACCTTCAGCTCTTTGGTTGTTATAATATTCCAAACATGGAAGTCGGCTCCAAATTCGCCCGTATAACTGCTCTAGCCATGACGAGCTTCATTTGACTGGAGCCGAACGCTGTGGGTGACCTCACACTCACGCCTTCAGTGCACTTCTTTATACAGTTTATAGTACAGATACAGAACAGCACAGTGAGAACGTGCTCAAACTGTGTCTGTCTTGTAGTAAATTCACACAGGATTATTTACTACTGGTTTAATTTGCAGTCTTATTTTAGGACTACACTTTAAGTATTTTTTTCTAGGTCAGCGCCTACATCATTTCTATATTTGCAGCAGCACTGAGAAAAATCTTGTTATTTATTCACAGAAAGTTTGTGTAGAGTTGCACAGAGGAGCTGTCAGAGGTGTCAGCACAAGCAAGAAACACTGCCACACAAACTAGTCTGTGGTCAAGATTTCTATTAGTTTGTATCTTTAATTATAATTATAAAATGAATACAAGTTAAAGCAGAGTTAAAAGATGACACAGTTAATTTATTACTCAAAAAACTAGGCTTCTAAATCTGTAATTAAATGTGATCCTTTCGTTTTTGTTTTTTTTTTTTATATCCCAAACATTTTTTTTCCCTTGAATTTATTGAAGAAAAAGCGCTGTTTGTCAGAATCTGTATATTTATTTTTTATACATATGCAAATGTCTGTCTGCTTCCTGCTGTGTGACCCACTTTAGTCCTCACAGGAACTATTCAAGTTAATTACGTTTTTGGAAACCTTGATGAAAAATAAGTTGATACAGAGAGAGAGAGAACACCCAAGGATTCAGCTCTGATGTTAAAATCAAAGCATTATATCTTATGAAGTTTTTGATCAACTGCACACAGCATATCTCAAAATGGATTTCATGTTTTTGTTGATATTAAAGAACAGATTATGCCAAAAAAAAATGAAAACAAAAATCTTTTAACACAGGTTTCAGTAGTGGCATAATCTGTCTTATTATTATCTTACATCTTTTGGCTTGCATCCAGTGATGTTTTATTTATATAATTATGAGTGCCATTAAAAATGGCACTCATAATTTTAAATACATAAAATAAAAACATCTTGCAACCTTGCAAAATGGTCTGGGTTGAAAATATTCAACCCAGACCATTTTATCAATAAAATGGGCTCAAGAAGTCAACAATTGCGTTATACATTTTTAAAAATACCTCCCACCTGCACTGGAGACCTGGTGAAGCCTTGACAAATCTAATGACTCTGTAGCTAAGTGTGTGTAGTGTTAAAGTATGTTGTTGTTTGCTGTGTGCAGAGCAGCTGAGGCGTGTGGAGGAGGGCATGGACCAGATCAACCAGGACATGAGGACGGCCGAGAAGAACCTGACCGACCTGTCCAAGTGCTGTGGTCTGTGTGTGTGCCCCTGTGACAGGTACAACGCTGAACACTCACACTCTGCTCCCCCTCCATCCATCTCTCTTCCTCACCGCGTCTTCTACCTCATTCTATCCCTCTCTCTTCTCACACCTTCTTCCTCCCCTCTCTGCCCCCCTCTTACCCAGGATGCTCCACTCGCCCATGCTCTGTATTTATCTGTACCAGTTGAGTGATTGTCTGTTTGTTTTCCCCTGAGTTTGAATATATTTTCATCTCATTTCTCAAACTATGGACTGCTCTTGGCTACACTACCTCAGTGATTCGTTTTTGCATTGCCCTTTGTGGCCATGTAAAGGTGCAATTTGTACTTTTTTTGTGGAAATCTCAAATGAATTACTACCTCTGACATTCTGTTAAGATGTATGGCAACCCTGAAGAGACAAATCTTATGATGTCAGGGTAATGTCTTATTTTTGCAAGTTTGGTGAACTTATTTACATGTACTTATAAACTCTTAGCAAATGTGTGTGAAACGTTAGCTTCTAGTGTGTTTTAAACTATGGAAGTGATTAGGCGGTCCAGCACCTATTTGTTTCCATGGAGATGCTATTCCGTGGTATGGCATTAAACTTATCTCTCTTGTAGTTATTTAATTACAGTTACTTTTACTTGAAAAACATGCATTCTTGCTGAGTGTGGTTCGAATCTACACAGATCTAACCTTTAACTTGGCCTTGTGGCATCGTCCACTTGTTTAATGCCATACTGTACCATATTCCAGTCAAAGCAATGACATCTCCACGGTGACAAGCGCAAGAAAAGTTACATAGTACACCTTCAAAATTTCACCTCTCGGCATCACAGCAGCATCCCCACGTCTTGAGTGTCATTTGAACAAATATACATTGTTCAAATGGTTTCCAACTGACTGAACTTGCAGTGAAACCTGTTTTCATGTAGTTTGTGCACGTAGTACAATTAAAACTTTTTAAACTCAAGTCAAATCTCTCCACAATGCTTTCACTTTGAAGAATGGGATACTTTGATGAATACCTGCAAATAAGGTAGGCGGTCTATGTCTGAAATGTTTTGTTGTTTGGAGAAAGCTGCCATTGTAGACACTTTGTTCTGTTGTTACACATATAATTTATTCATACTTTCAGATAAATCAGTGCGTGTTTCCTCGTAGGGTGTCATCTATTGAACACGACTCCCGGTACAAGAAGACCTGGGGGACAAGCGATGGAGAGGGAGATAGTAACAGCTCCGGGGTGGTCTCCAGGCAGCCCTCTGGAGTCCGCAACGGGCAGGCGGGACAGGTCAATGCGTCCCAGCCCTCCGGACCATACATCAAGAGGTAAGATTCAGCTTTTATTGTTCAGCTGCTGGATGTTTGGGCACTGTACAGATGTAGATCCAGGCAACCACCACTGAAGTAACTCACAAACAAGCTGTCACTGTTGCATAGGGCTGAACAGCTTCGGAAAAAAGAACTTATTGTTTTGGTTGTATTCTATATTACACAAAATAGACTCTTCTGAGCTTTAAGTTGTTTTATAGTGCTGTTGCCTCCTCAAAAACATGCCTAGAGTTGTGTTTTGTTTCATTCACACATGGTTGAGTAACACTTATTAGTCTGTCTACATCTCCAAAGCTCAAAATGCTCTGTTCCACCTTGTGATGTCATGTAGTGATAGTTTTCAAGTTAACATTTATTTTTAGTTCGGTACAGATTGGCAGTTTTGGGGCTGAAATTATCCAAATGATTCTAGTGAAGGTGTATGGCCTTTTAAAACAGAGTGGAGCACTTCTTGTATTACCACATGACATTGGAGTTTATTTTGCAGCCCTATTATTGTGTTTAGTATGTTTGACAGCCACACTCAGCCTTTTCCTTCTCTTCATGGATTAAATATGGGTGGCAGTAGCTCAATTGGTAGAGCGCTTGTCCTCTGAGGTTTGAATCCTGCTCTTGACATAAACATCATTGGTAGAGTGTTCACCGATTCACAGGTTGGCGGCGCAATTCCAGCTCCCACAGATGTATACTGTTGTAGTGTACTTGTGCAAGACTCTTAACCCCCCTCGACTCGGGTGTGTGCGTACACTGATGTATGAATGTGTGTGTGAATAGGTGAGTGGTTGCTTGATGTGAAGTGTAAAGTACCATTACTTTTTGTGGATCCCGACCACTACAAATCTGAACCCCCCATCTTCTAACCATCACGTTTTTTCCTTGATGAACTCATTCATATTGTTACACTTGACAATTTTCCTCCTTCTAACACAATAACCTTGAGGACAAAACGACACCACTCCACACCTCATTTTCTACCCCCCACATACAGGTGGCATAATGAAGCAATTATTTCTGTGCCAGTCGATGGTCATAATGTTATGGCTCATTTGTCCTTGTATTTCCAGAATAACTAATGACGCTCGTGAGGATGAGATGGAGGAAAACCTGGAGGCCGTCGGGAGCATCATTGGAAACCTGAAGAACATGGCTCAGGACATGGGCAGCGAAATAGACAAGCAGAACAAACAGATCGACCGCATCACGGATAAGGTAAGAGCTGTGACTGACGTGGTTTTCTCCTCTCAAACACCATCAAGACCGAGGTTTTCTGCTTCTGTTGGATATATACTGTATCGTGTGGATAGCATTTTATTTACACTCAGCTGCATACTCGGTTTAGTCATGACAAGTGATCTGTCCTAATTTTGGACATATATGGCATTCTTTACTCTGGTTGTCCAACAATAGTTTCACTTTTTGGGGTCCTGTGTGCTATTGGGTGAAAGCGTTGTGTAAATGACAGTATAAATGACTCTGGTCGTTTGCTCAGCTAGTTCTTAGGCACAAGTTTTTCCACTAGACACATTATAAAGTATGAACTATTTATTGCACTGTCTGAAAAACTATTCCAAAATTATACTGGCTTTATAATAAAAGAAGAGATGGAAGTAAAATCAGCATTGCTAATCTGCTGATTCCTATTGTGTTGTGTACTTTATCTAATATATCTGATATAAATGACCTGCTTTATTATTTGTGCCATTTCTTCATTCATATTCATTATACAAAATGCAATACACCCAGTAAAGAATTGCCTCGTGCCCATCTTAAATGGTACTTCTATGGAGCTCAGCAGTGAATGTCCACTGCTTTGGATGGATGTCATTTTGGCTTTGGAGTCTCCAAAAAGTATACATTAAACGTTTGAAAGTTTGTTCAGTGTTAATCAGTGATGTGATAGCTACCTCTTATGTTTCTGAAACTGTAAAGCCAAGTTTTAAGTTGTAAGTGTGTTTTTGGACTGAAAACGATCATGTTATGCACTTTAGTTTCTTCAGAAGAGCTGGTTAGTCTGTAAGGTGCTTTTTGAAAACTTTGCTCTGCTACTTTTGCCGTAAATGTGACTAAAAATTGATTTCAATGGAGAATTTGGGAAATGTTTTACAGCTAAAATATGATATAAATTAGGTTGACTTGTGCAAAAATATTCACTGTTCATGTGACCAACAAGTCAACACTGCACCGATTCTCTGAGGCTTTAAATGGCTCTGTAGTCCCTGTAGAATATTATTTGCTGTCAATAACTGCAGCCCCATACAAAATAATACAACCCCAGTGACGATGGCAGCGTCCCGGGTAAACTCTGGAATAAGGTGAATAAGAAAACTTAATGGGAAGGCCTCAAAGTGGGCCTGACTGTTGAGCTCCATATGCATCATTTTACTCACCGGACTGCACTTCTACTGATACAGAAATAAACTTTAGCTAATTATGTTGCATGTTTGTGTCTATGTTTCAGGCGGACATGAACAAAGTGCGTATCGACGAAGCAAACACGCGAGCCAATAAACTCATCCAGTAGAGGGCGATCCGCAACTCTGGGCCAGTCTTTGTCTCTCTGCCTTCTCACACCTCACGTTGCATTCAAGCACAGCGGCACATACCAACTTCACAATATCTTTGTAAACAATTCAGGAAGAATGTACACGGCAGCAGTGTCCTTAACCTTAACTGCACTAAGATGTAAATACAATACTTATATTTTATTAATTGTTAGCAGAGAGTATAGCCACATGTTCATACACTTTCTATAGTCATGCTGGACTTTGAAAGCAGCAAAGGCATAAACTCCACCAAAGAGGGAGCGCTTGAATGCCTCACCACTGCTGATGCTACCAAATACAAACCAGGTCTTTATTGTATCATATCATATCTGTATTTGAGTGCTTTCATACACTGCCATGTTGTAAGTGTATTGCAGGTTTAATCTAAAAAAGCAGCCTTAATACCTATTGGTTTTCTGTAATTAGATGTATTATGTAATGTTTTGCTTATTAAATTATTCCTAATCAAGCAAAAATGACTTGTGAGTAAAGTGATCTTTTCTAAGACTTTTTTTCCACGTCATTTTTGCCATTTCAGATGTTAATTTCAATATAGTGCTTGTTCTTTGTGACTATGTTGTGCACTGATCCAAGGTAACACTACGACCACCCGCCTAATACGCAACAGTATAGATAGTAAATGTATTTATATCATCAGTTTAAAGGTCCCATATTACACAAAATTGACTCTTGTGAGCTTTTAGCCATGTTATAACGCTGTCGCCTCCTCTAAAACGTATCTGGAGCTGTGTTTTGTTTCATTCAGACATGTTTGAGTACATCTGCCAAAGCTCAAATGCTCTGTTCCACCTTGTGATGTCATGTAGTGGTAGCTCTCAAGTCAGTTTTACCTTTATTTCAGTAGAGATCGGCAATTGGTGTATGGAGTTTAAAAACACTTTGAAGCACTTCCTGTATTACCGCACGACATCACAAGGTGGAACAGAGTGTTGTCGGTCCTAAATATGCAGGGTTTGTGTGTTAAACATGTCACAAACAGACCTGGAGTTGCGTTTTGTTTCGTTCAAGAGAAAACACATTATAACTAGATCAGAAAATATGGGCCTTTTAACCTACACAATTCACCCCATTTTCCTGGTTTACAATGAGAATCTACTTGTAAGAGTGAATCGGGTCCATTGGTGAACTGGAAATAACGGATAAATACAATTACTGTACATATTTAGAGCTGAAAATATAGTAAAAAGAAACAGATCATTATTTTTTTATTTAAATATGATGAGACAAGACGTTTTACTGAACAAGAAGAGTAATATATTTTGATGAAAAGTCTGTAAATATTAATTAAAAGTCAAGTTTGTTCAGATTCGTTTGATTAGTTCAACATCATTTTGCCCTCTTAGTAAGTAAGTCTCGTCCGTCTTCTTGCGTACGAGGCTGCGGCGGATTAGACCAGTGGTTGTAATGTTATGCTTGATCAGTTTGTGGTTTTCTCTATACTTAAATGCTGGAATTCAAAGCACTACCCCTGAGTGATAGTAATTTTGCTTTAATTGTAATTTTTGTGAAACGTAAATGTGCATATTTGGGAGAATGTTTTGAGAAATCCTTTTGTTGCTGAAAAATGGACGATGCCTATTCCACAGTTTTACCTCTTATGTAGAATTTGGGAAATATTGTCACAGTTTTCTTTTTAGTTTTGACATCGTTATTTATGTCCCTGTTTTGACTGGATAAATGAATACTCAAAACTTAGCCCGCGATCATTTTGTTAATCTAATTTATTCTCAGTTTCCCTGCTGTTAATAGAGATTTATTATCAGACCCAAGAGGAGATTAACAGACTTTGCCAGGCGCCGACACAAGTCCGGGAGCGCTTGAAAAATTCATTTCCCCAAGTTTGTAATTGCAGTTTGTGAAAGAGCATGAAAACAAATTTGCCAGTTAAGATGCACATGGCTTTAGCTTGTTGTTCAGCGCTGCTATTTTCACATTACTAGATCATTATATTATGTACAGAGCTGTGTGAAAGTTTGGTTTCAGAATGATACGAACAAAACAAAACGTGTCATAGCTAAAAGATAAAATACATAAAGAGTTGCGTTCACTTGCATTGCATTGTAGAATCCCTTAGTTATTTATTTCTGGGCCTGTCCACGTGAAACAAAAACTGGCACAAAGTTCAACATCTTCTCTGACAGCACAAAAAAGATATATAGTATATTTTTACCACAATAGCTTGGACCATGACCATCTAATCTTGTAGTTCAGAGGTGACTTCTATCCATGGATTTTAGATCGAAGAAACATTTGCACTGTTGACATATCAGCAATTAACAATTCAAAACTAAATATTGTAGCGTTCTGGTGTAAGGAAACACGCTGAAATACTTCTGATTGTTGTTTATTTTGTGAACACATGGGCTACTGTAGGTCGTAACCCAAAACAACCAAAACGGGAGCGAGGCAACAGCAGCAGTCTCGACAAACTAGAGCAGGGTGTCCAAACTACGGTCCGGGGGCCAAATGCGGCCCTCAGACCAGTTTTTATTGGCCCTCATGCCTCCTGCTGAACTGGCCCAATTGATCATAAGCAGAACTTTTAACAGCAAATTAAACTATTTCTACCACTATTTCATCAAACATCACATTGCAGTGTGATACAGACCTAAAACGAATGTGTTTCAAGCCTTATTAATCCACAGCAGCTCTGTCAAAGCTGTGTTTAAAGCACCGCACTGCACTAATCGCTGGTCTGTGGCCCACGCTTCGAATATGTTTCGAGATGTGGCCCTTGATTTGAAAAAAAAAAAAAAAAAAAAAGTTTGGGCACCTCTGATTTAGAGCCAGTCTCCGAAACAGAGCAGTAACGTCAATGTGTCGACATAGCAACCAAGTGTCAAGAATAAGAGGTGTCGACTCTGAACTAAACACAAAATATCAGATCATTTCAATATTTTATCTTTTAAATGGTCAAAAATCCACAAAATGTCGCCTATGAACAAGAAGCTGAACCCGTTTATACACCCCTTTCAAAATAAAATACACAAAAAAAATCTTTTATTTGCCTTAAAACTATCACACAGCACTCGTCTCTGTCGTCTTTTCCTAAATCAATCCCAGAATGAAATGTTTCAAATTGTACAGTCCCTCTTCTTTCCCCTTTGTAAACGGTTGTGTTGTAACAGCCACAGTGTCACCAGCAGTGCCTCCGATGCTGAACCTACACACAGTGAAAATGGCCCTATCTCGTGATGGAAAAGCATAATTTGTTTTGTGAAGCTGTAGCCAAGCTGAGAGGATTATGGCTGGCAGCGAGAACTATACATGCAAATGAATGTTTAGTGCAAATGCAGAAACTCCTAGCGGGCCTCATAATGCGCGACCTCGCTGTGGAAAATTGGCTAATGATAAAATGATATAGCACCGTGGAAAAAAAACAGATCTGTATCCATCTTTTTTGTTTTGAAGAAAATGTTCATTCGTATGCCGTTGCTTCCAGGCATACATGCATTGGGTTTGTAAAGATGACAACCATCCAAGGTTTTGTATTGCTATAAGCTACGTAGCATCTTTAGCATATTGTGAACTATCATCTAATTACTTAGGTTGTCTCGGGGCTGTTTATGTGTTGTTCTGTCAACCGCCACTGGATGTATGTATAAAATTGTCTATTAAATTCATATGCAGCTCATCTGACATTAGCCTGCTTAATGGAGAAACGCCTTTTGGTTCACATCCATCTGTAATATTGTTCATACTTAATAAAGCTATTCTGAAATATTTCTGATGTTTTGTGTTTTATTTTGTTAATGTAGGTACGAAAATACAAAAAGGCAGCGGTGGAACCTGACAAAGTAAAAGTTTTAGGTATCTATACTTTACTTACATAGATTTTACTGTGGATACTTTTACTTTTACTCCACTACATTTGAGAGCTGTTTCTGTACTTTCTACTCCACTACTTTTCTGAACAAGACTGAAAAGTAAAAGTATTTTTTATGATTGTTTGAGACCTACTGAAGAGGCTGAAGGTTTTTTTTTTTTTTTTTTATCAAGTTCATAGTTTGAGCAACCACAAATATACAGGGTGGCCCAAAAGTCACTGACACTTTTAAATCTTTAGTAGCTCTTATAATTCTTAAGTTATACTCACTAAATTTTAGCAGTAGAAAAACTGAACCTTCTGAGATTTTTGGCAATATAAACGGTTCTAATTGTTCACTTACACTTGAACTTATTCTTACTTAAACTAGGGGAAGTAAAAATGACCTAATTTTGAAAAAAATAATGTTTTTTAAGTGTCCACCATTTTGTGTTTGTCTCTGAACAGCCTGATCCAACACACTTTACATAACATTTAAAACATTTCTGGGCTTATGACTCTTAGTTGATCCTCGATATTAGGTTTTAAGTCGTTTATTGTCTGAAGTTTATTCACAAACACATTTTCTTTAAGATAGCCCTACAGGAAGAAAGTAAAAGTACACATACTGGAGCAAAAAAAAGTAAAAGTATCACATGGAAAAAAAAAAAACACTTAAGTAAAATTTTTCAAGTACAAGGTTTAAAAATGTTCTTAATTTTGTGTGTTTATTTTGTTTGCTCAAAGTCAAAGCTTAAACTCCAAAAACTTCTAAAACTTTAGGCAGGATGTTTCCACAAACATGATTAAAAAAAAAAAAAACTCTTTAAATCATACAAAAAGTACTTTACTCTTAAGTCCATTTCAAAGTGTAGTGGAAAAGAAAGTAGATACTGCTCTCAAATGCAGTAAAGTACAGATACCTAAAAATTCTACTTAAGTACAGTTCTTTACTACTTTTACTTTGTTACCTTCCACCAATGAAAACAACTTCTAGTGAGTAAATTCTAGTCTGAATGCGGCGAAGGAAGACCAATGACAACAAAACAAGTCGTATAATTTATTTTAAACTTTATTCTCTCAAAAGGTACTTAAACCTGTCAACATTTCTGGCTATTTTACACAGCTAGTCGAGAGTACAAAATGCAGATTAAAAACCACTGAACAGAAAAGGCAGGTGTGGTGCAGTGGAGGATAAACTATGAGAATCAAGTGTCTGTAAGTTGCATTCTGTAAATATAGTGACTGGACATAAGTGACATTACAAACCATTATAACTTTGTGAAAATGTTCTATGGCTTCACTTCAACTTGGCTTTACTTCCTTTCACATTGTCTTGAAACATTTAATCTGACTAATTCATGTCAATGCTATTTTTAGATAAGAAATGAAATAGAATTGGTGAAAAATTTGAGGAGCAAAGTTTGAGGCAAGAAGGCAGTGGGAGTTTGCCCCCGTTAAGTAGTAATAAACATGTATGTATGTATTTCTGTAATATAGCACAGACCAAATGTTTCTTTCTACTTTACATTCATAGAAAAGTGAATGTGGTTTTCTGCTCTCATCTTGCTCCGGTTTGTTCCTTGTTTTTTAGGGAAATACAAAAGAAATATGGACGTTTCCTCGACTTTGATTCATACTAAAATCATCAAATAGTTTATGTGTCACTGTAAGTCAAAGTTGAACTAATTGTAATTGGTCTTGATTTGAAAATGTCTGAATAGCACCATGTCAAACCAAATGTAAAACATACATTGTACACATGCGTCGGTAGATATGCTGCATACATGAAGAATAAATATAACATTCTGAGTTCAATACATGAGTGTGGAGTATATTTCAAGTGAATAAAAACACTTTGTCAAATCAGACTCGCTCATTATCAGTGACCTCAGTCTGACAGTGCATAGATTATACTGATGCGTCCCTGTAGTTAACACTGTACAGCACTCGTCTCCTCACATTTACAAAGCTTCAGTCGGGTTCTACTCTCAGCGCTCCAGATCCAGCACAGTATTACAGTTCACAACCATTTATAAGGCAGATTATACAAGTACTGTGAGTACTCAGGTCACCCTCACGTACGTACCTCACTGTAGTACACGTCTATGGCCTAACATCCCAAACTGAAGCAAAAACTGCAGCAAAAGTAACAATAGGACAATCTTTGGTTGAGTGAAAAGAGCGTTCCTGTGCTTTAATTTATCATCTGAATTTGGAAAAAGAACAAAAAAAAAGTGGATCTTTACAATGAAATGCTGCTTAAATACAAGCAAATAGTGGCATGAACCTAAACTACAATAATTATATTGAAAAATAAAAACAAATCTCATTTAAAAGCTTTCTCTGACGGCTCGTACACAAAAGTACTTTCTAGTTTTGGGGTTGTCTGGGTAACCCTCCTCCCTCCTCACTTCTTCTTGGCAAAGCGGCTGAACATCTTCTCCTTGTCCTTCTTGGCAGAGCTGGGCTCCGGGGTGGAGGTGGAGACCGGGGGCAGGGTCTGACTCTTGGCCCCTGAGGGCCCCTCCTCTGTGGGGGCCTCCATGGAGCTCTCCAGGGCCCTGTCCATGGCCTGGCTCCAGCGCTGCAGCTCCTCCTAAAACACACACACATTATACAGGGACAGTCCAAGGACGTGGTGCTGTCTGCTGGGGACACAGCCAAATTTACAAGAATATTCATTTAGAGATGACATTTAAAATAGGACACGGCTGTGACTAAACCAAGGTTAGACACATACAAATGTACATTATGAGCCAGTGTTACAGCATTATGTGTCTCAAACTGTGTGGTGCAGGACGGGATGATTCATCTTAACGTGCAGCTTAGTTTGATATGTCCTGGGATATGAGAACGTACTGAATAGACTTACCTCGTCTTTGCACTGGAACAGATATTCACTGCCGTCTGTCAGGCTGTGGGGCACAAGGACAGAGAAGCGCTCAAGTCATTTTTCACAAACACAGGACAGAGCATCATTGTGACTGCAGCTCCTTAATCCATGTCCTTGTCTCATTACAGCACAGGCTCTTGGCAGACTGGACTCTTACCGGAGCTTGGCCACGTGCTTCTTCTTCTTGTAGTTACTCAGGGTTTCCCAGATGGCGCCGGTGAGCGACAGGGGCTCCTCGCCGTGATATGTGAGCCCCTGCCCGAAGCTCTTGGCGTCTTTATACACACTCAGCTGCCCTGGCCTTAACACGCAGTACAGGTTGTTCCAAGACCTGAAGAAGCAAGAGACAATTTCATATGAGCAATTAGCAGCTTTCAAGTAATCAACATCATTTGTCACACTGAGAACAGCAGCCTCATTAAGGTTTCATTTGGATAATTGTCAATACACAGTGTTCCCCAAATTATTATTATTGCCAGGAAAACATATCATTTGTAAATTGTTGAGTGGCTAAAGAAAAGCTACTCAAGAAAATTAAAATGCTCATACCTCTACAGAATAAAGACATTACTCTGTATTTGACCAAAAAAAATAAAAAGCTGCCTTTTTATTTTAGATTTTGATCTTTGCATTCAATTTGGAAGATATAAAATTACATGCTTTATAATCAAAATAAAAATAATGATTACAAAATAAAAATAAGATACACAGTAAAGAGAAGAAAACAAAACATAGTAGCGCAGAGGTTAAAATACGGGCAATGCTGATATTTAAAGTCACACTCTGTAACTTTTCTGTTGGAGCGTCTACCACCTGCTTGTCTCCATGGTGATGTTATTGCCTTAAACTAATCTCTCTTGGATTTATTCAATTACAGGTGCTTCTAATGTTAGACAAATAATGCTAATAATGTTAGACTTCACCTGCGTATCGCCATGGAGACAAGTTTAATGCCATACTGTGAGACATTCTAGGTAGCACAATGACATGTCCAAGGAGAAAAGCAGGTGTGAAAAGTGACATAGTTTAATAGTTATGTTCAGATAGTTGCTGACCGGTTGGATGCCTTCTTGCCCGACCCCTCCACGTCGTGCTTGCGTCCCAGCAGCCCCTCCTGCAGGACGGCCTGGCTCTTCAGGGACTCGGGGGGGAGAGTGGATGCCCGCTCTGGCTCTTTCAGACTGGACACAGACACAGAGGGATCCAGCTCCAGAGAAGCACTCTCCTTCATCTCAGACTCAATGGGAACTGTAGTGTCCCCCGCTGGGCCCTCAGGCTGACCGGTGCTGGGGGCCACTGCTGCGGAGCCAGACTGGGACAAAAACATGAACAAAGTCAGTTGTTATGTTTTGCTTTGGGAAGTACTAAGTAGGAGTGTAAACATAATAGATTCAGTGTTTATTTGTAGATGATTTTTTGTGATGAATTTTTAGAATTTTTGTATTAATTAGACAGTTTTCACTCGAGACACAAAATTGAGTCCACGAGAATAAGACAATATGATGTTTTGATATAATTTATAATATGCAAAGTGCACGGTTCAGTTGATTTACTTTCTGTTGAAGCGTTGTCATTTCAGTCCTCACACTAATAACTAGACATAAATATAGTGCATATAGTGGTGTTTCATTCAAGTACATTTTTAAGAAATGTCAAAAATCTATTGTAAACCATAAACTGTATAAAGAAGTGGACTAAGTGAGTGTGTTTGCCTCCAGTCAAAAGAAGCTCATCGAGGCATCGTTTATGGGGCCAATCTGGAGCAGAGTTACATATTTGCAATTCAAACCGCGAGTATCATAGCAACCAAAGAGCCAATCCGGATCGAGGCTTGAAGGTAATGCCTATTCCCGCCTGGCGGTTTAGCAGGGGGCAGGCGTTTAAAAGCGCTGTCAATCAAACCTGTTGCTAACGCTAGCGGGAGTGACCTCAGGGAAAAAGGGCGCCTCATTTGTCTGTTCTTAATGTTCATATCTTGATTTATGGACATGTTCTTCCTCTTTTCCGGGGCCAGGTCGCGGGGGCAGCAGTCTAAGCAGGGGCTTCCAGACTTTCCTATCCTCAGACATGTCCTCCAGCTCCTCCGGTGAGACGCCGAGGTGTTCCCAGGCCAGCTGAGAGACATAGTCCCTCCAGCGTGTCCTGGGTCTTCCTCGGGGCCTCCTCCCGGTGGGACATGTGCATATCTTGATTTTAAATAGCGAAATACAAACAACAGATCCATGTATTGTGGATTAATACGAACACTTTAAGAGCAAAATGACGAGTCTGACAGCAGCAGTTACAGAGAGAGGGGACAGTTTTTCAATAGAAAGTGGACTGTAACCAGAGTTGATGGAACCAGAAGTGCGCCCATGCTCACTTCCTATTTGAAACGCAGCGGCTAACAGGTTAGCTATGTCCATTTATATATACAGTCTATGATTATAACATTTATCTTCTATATAATGCAAGTATTTACTGTTGATGAAGTTCTTAGTTTGCGCTGAACAAAGTTAAGTACACTTCACCCTAAAGTTTGAAAGTTAAGTAGATTAATTGCCAGATAAATGAGGAGTGAAAGCAACAGGAGACTTGGGATGTGGTTAAACTAATGTGACAATATTGAACACATTAAGAGAATGTAAATGAGACGCAGAGTGTGACTGACCAGAGTCTGCTCCTCCACAGTGTACAGCTGAGACGAGTCCTCCACGAAACCAGTGTCCTCTTTCCTACACAGAGGAATACAACATGATAAGTGTCTATTCTCTACTAAATATACATCTCAAAAGTAAATGTAAAGGAGGGAGTGATGGGATTAAACTTGGGCAAGAAAAACCTGGTTACGATCAGCCAACACAGTTCAAACATTAAGATGAAGTACTCCATTCTGTTACTTAAGTAAAAGTACAGATACAGAGGTAAAAAGTTACTCAAGTAAAAGTAACACATGAAAAAAATGTATTTAAGTAACAATGTTTCAAGAAGCAGTTTAAAAATGAGTAACAAATAAAAGTATTTCACACAGATTTTGATAAAGTGTTCATTTCATTTCATTTGTTTAAGTGTAAATGTAGTTATATAGATTAAAATATGATGCTTATTTTGGTCGACAGCAGCGATACAAATCAGTTTGTTAATTTTTCTTTTGAATTTTGTGTATTTATTTTTGTTTGCCCAAAGTCGAGTCTTGAACTTGAAAACTTTAGTCAGGATGTTTCCACGAACATGGTAAAAATAACCCCTCAAATCATATGAAAAGTACTTTTACTTTCCAGTCCTGTTCAAAAATGTAGAGGAGTAGAAAGTACAGATACTGCTCTCAAAAGTAGTGAAGTAAAAGTAAAAAGTATCCACTGTAAAATGTACAGAAGTAAAGTACAGACACCTAAAAATCTTACTTAAGTACAGTACTTTTCTACTTTTACTTCATTACAAATCATTAGTGTATTTATTTTACTCAAAACTAGTGATGGGCGGCTCAATGCTAAAATATTGATGTATTGATACTGACTAAGGTATTGAAAAGTATTGATTCCAAGGCAAAAATACAGATGCTTAAAATGTCAACTTAAAAAAGCCGTTTTTCAATACATTTCTGAAAATACATGGTTTATATTTTAGTTTATGTGCATATATATTTAATTTTGAGATCAGTTTAAGATGGGGGTCAATATTTGCCTTTATACTTCAAGGTTAAATACTATGAAATGGAGAAGTGTTCAATGCTTTTTAATACAACTATCTTCTGTAATCTTAACAAAAATCACTGGTATCACCCATCACAAGTCAATATATTACTTCTTTTAATTTGCACTATTCAAATACAGTATTTTTAAACTAAATATGGTTCAACTTTTGTTAATGGACAGACAAAGATTTGAATAATATTATCAATGACTGTTCCTTCGACTTGTCAAAAGGATTTGGGTTGTGAGACGGAGCCATTTTCACGTTTTCACTCTTTTCAGTTTGATAGATTTCTCTTTCGTCACAGCCATCCATCACACTTTTACTTATTATCATCCGTTTAAAAATGTCTTTACTCCTTTCCAAAACAACACATCCTTCTTGCCTCCCTCCTCCAGCTCTCCGTCAGTTATTGTCAGCTCTCGTCCGTGTAATTCTGTTGAAATCCTGGTTGTGTTTGGGGCCCGTCCTGCGCTCACTGTGTACCTGCTTTCTCGGTCCGATTGAAGCTCCTCTTTAATGAACTGCTCCATCTCCTCCTGCTCCCTCCTCAGGCTCAACAACTCCAACTGCAACACACAAGCACAGCGCTAATCAATATCTAATCTATTACCGCTACGATTTACCATCACGTCCAGGCAGCCCGCGGCCCCGCTTCTACACTCGGGGAGTAAAAGACAAAAGCGTTCAGTTTCTGTAATGAAAACGTAGCTGTCCAATTTTAACCAATGCTGAGTTTAGTTAGAGGTGTTTACTAACAACGAGAGCCGAAGATCCGCTTTGATATTTTATATTAGAAGAGAACGGCACTGTATGAAATGTATCTATAAGGGACGAGTGCAAAACCTGCCAGAATAAATCACCTGCTTGTTAATCATTGACAGTGGAACATTTAAGGCGCAGCAAGTTTATTTGTATTGCACAATTTGTACACAAAATAATTCAAAGTGCTTTACAGAATAAGAAAGACATTAAAATCACACAAATCAAAACATAAATAATCACAAATAATCATCCTAAAATTACCATTAAGTGCAGAATAAAAACCTTTCAGTCATATGCACAGATAAACAGAGCCTGGATTTAAACAGTGTCAAAGTCGAGGCCTGTCTCACATCTTCAGGAAGACCAGGTTTTAACTGCATAAAATTGAAACACTGATTCCCCATGTCTAGTCCTGACTCTGGGCACCAGCAGGAGGAGGTGACTGCTGACACTTTCTCTATGTTTCTGTGGCCAAAGACTATGACTTCAGTCTTGTCTGAGTTTAGCTGAAGAAAGTTGTTTTTCATCCTCACACTGATCTGTTGGACACAGTGGCAGAGTGAATCCACCGGTCCATATTCACCTGCTGAGATAGATTTCTCTCTTCATAGCTGTGGTAGGACACATTATTGCTGTGTATTAACTGGTTTAACAGCAGCATGTACATATTGAACAACAAGGGTCCCAGGATTGACCCCTGGGGCACCCCACAGGTCAGGGACATTTAATACCAGATCACATGACTGTATAAGGACGAGCTGCACCAAAACTGAGACGGGAAAGTGGATTTCAGCTGTTTGGCTGTGTATACACTCCAAGGAAAACAAAACTGCCTATGTTGGTGACACAATCGCAATTTAATAACTGATAACAAACTTTTATACTCACACCTGCTCCTGTTTTAATGTTTTATATGGACTTGTTTTGTTTATTTTTCTGCTTTTATTATATTTTACACAGGGCACTCATGAAAAACAGAGCCCGAGTGCTCTCATTGGGTTCTGCTGTATAAAAAAAGATAAATAAAATAAAAAATGTTACACATTTGACGTAGTATGAAACTAAACCAGAGGTGGACTAAACTGAGTAGAGAGAATAAGTAATAACTGGCAAAATATTGAAATAAATGCGATTTTAATGTGTTTTTTTATTCTGTAAAGCACTTTGAATGACTTTATGTATGAATTGTGCGATACAAATAAACTTGCCTTGCCTCAAATCTTTTAGTGTTACATCAAAAAAATGACAAAATCTCAGGACTATTGTAAAGAAAATGTACAGAAGATAAATACTGACCCCCAAAATATATCGTCCCAGCTTTCGTTAAGTTGATTTGGTGAAGTTGATGTAGTGATTATTGTGACAGATCTATTTAAACTTGTACTTTTTTGCTAATTGATACTGAAACTAGTATTGAAAATAGTTTACCAACTTGATGAAAAAAATACATAATAAAAATTCAAAACAGCAAACCAGAACTGTGCCAGTGCTCTGGAGTGCGGGAGTTTAGCATTGGCACATTTATCCGCCTCTGGCCAATTAAGTCACAAATTTCAAGCACGTCTAGGATCAGCTTTGCCAGACACTTTCCCCAGCAACAATTATTCAACAACTCATCTGCATCTATTCTCCCATATTTGAGAATAGATGCAGATTAATAACACTGTAACTTTTCTGGTGAAGGGTTCGCCACCTGCTGGTCTCCATAGGGATGTTATTGCTCCACATTAGGGCATTAAATTCATCTTGACTTGACGACTTATCTATCTTCATGAACAAAACGCAACAAGCAAAATTATAGTTCCTCAATGGTGGAGCGTAACAAAGTAAAATAAGTAAACGGGGGCTTTAATACTTTTACTTAAGTAGATTTTTTTAGGTGATACTTTTACTTCTTCCACCACTGTAGCTCATGTCTTTGGAAAGGCAAATCTGTTCATACAGAGTCCCAAAAAGTCACTGACAGTTGAAAGAAATTCATAATTCTTTTGTTTCTAAATATTTTATTTTTTCCGAGCATTTAGAACGACCCTTCCCACATTAATATGAGCAAATACAGCACCGAGAAACAAACCCTCATTGTACAGTGGTACTTTGAGTCACATGGGTCAAATTCACAAGCCCAGCGGTGTTACCGTCGACATTTTAATACCAGAGATGCCCCGAGTGTAAATGCCATTAAAGGAATAATAAGTGTTTTTCAAAGACAGGGGGCAGTATGTGATCTCCACAGACCTGACTAGTCCCGATTTCTTCCTGTGGGTCTATCTTAAAGAAAAGGTGTTTGTAAATAAATCTCAGACAATAAACGACGTAAAACGTAATATCGAGGATCAGATAAGATCCATAAGCCCAGAAATGCTTTAAATGTTCTGTAAAGTCTGTTGGATCAGGCTGTTCAGAGCCAAACCCAAAATGGTGGACACTTAAAAAACATTATTTTTTAAAAATTAGGTCATTTTTTCTTCCCCTAGTTTAAGTAGTGATAAGTTCAAGTGTAAGTGAACAAGTATAACTGGATATATTGCCAAAAATCTCAGAAGGTTCAGTTTATCTACTGCTACAATTTGGTGAGTATAACTTAAGAATTATAGGAGCTACTGAAGATTTAAAAGTGTCAGTGACTTTTGGGCCACCCTGTAGAAAGAAAGCATGTGGAACTTTCAAGCAATAATGTTTCCATGGAGACAAGCAGTTCTCTAACGGAAAAAGTTACAAAGCATAAACTTACTGAACACATTTTCTCCATGTGAGTCAGTTACATTTATCTAATCTTGATAACTTGCAAGTTCTATATGTATAAAACAACAGTGCAGTATTAGTATTATGTTGTTATTTCTGTACCGTGGTCAGCCGCTCCAGAGCAGAGAAGCGCTCCTCCCATGTGGCCGTGGACTTTTCAAAGGCCTCGTGTCTCTTGATGAGTTTCTCCACTTCGTCCACAGAACGTCCCAAGTCTCGACTGGACACGTACGGCTCTTGTGCGATCAGCCAAGCCTCGGCTACAGAGGCGTCCCGGGCAAACTGACACACCTCCAGCACTGAAGGGCAAAAAGAAGATGGATTACACTACTTTCAGACATCTTAGGCTTGATATTTCATGTCTTATGACTTGTACGGACGACAAGGGAAAGCAGTTCAATTTTATGTATGGATGAAGTGTCACTGTTGACAGCAGAGAGCATAAGGAGTCCTCCTGCAGTTCAAATAAGACTAAAAAATACTAGCTCCATGCACTGAATTTCATGTGAGGCAGGATCTATCAAGAGTGAACTAGCTTAAATGGATTTTTTAGTCACTGTGTTTTAAGTTTTAAAATATGGCTGAATGCACGGCCCAGCACAAAGCTTTGTACAGGGTGGTCATAATGTGATGCATCTATGGGCTTTAGAATGATGATAAATTAATACCATTTCCATAGCAATTATCAATTAAAACAACATATAATACAATAATGATATCTTTTGAATGGTGAAAAGTGCTCAAAGTGGTGCCTTTAAACAGAAAATTACAGAGATCAAGATTATGTCGTCACATCTCATCCATTTTTCAGTTAGCCCAATATTATTAGAGTTCATTTAAAAGCATTGTACAGGGTGGCCCAAAAGTCACTGACACTTTTAAATCTTCAGTAGCTCCTATAATTTTTAAGTTATACTCACCAAATTCTAGCAGGAGGTTAAACTGAACCTTATGGGATATTTGGTAATATATGCAGTTATAATTGTTCACTTACACTTGAACTGATCACTACTTAAACTAGGGGAAGTAAAAATGACCTAATTTTTGGTTTATTCACAACACCTCCTTTTCTTTACGATAGCTCTACAGGAAGAAATCGGGACTAGTCAGGTCTGTGGAAATCACATACTGCCCCCTGTCTTTGAAAACCACAAATTGTTCCTTTAATGGCATTTACACTTGGGGCATTCCCGGTATTAAGAGTCGACGTTATGCTGGGTTTTTTTCAACATGTCTCAAAGTGACTTTGAGGGTAGTGATTCTCAGTGCTAGCTCAGATCGGTTGTTCGTGACGCCCTCTGAAAAAATAGAATAAAAATATTTAGAAACAAAGAGTGGTGCATTTTTTTTCAACTGTCAGTGACTTTTGGGCCTGTAGTGATCTAGCAGCTCATCGAGTTGTTCTGACGCCCTTTGGTTTACTTTTGGTGGAAGCAATACATTATGTACGACGCCACATTATTACGACGCCACACCTGTCAGCCTTATAGCAAGTCTTGATACAGTAGACGGGTATGCACACATCTGCTTTGGTCTACTCCCTGACTCTAATTTAGACAGTTCCTTTTCTGCGTTTCATCTGGTTGTATGAATACTTTTGCTAACTGCAGCCTTCACTGTTAAGCCTTTCGTTTTGTGAGGTTTTTGTAGGTCAAAGTTTCTGCTCTACTCACGCAGTCGGAGCCAGTCCCATCTGTCGTCCCATTTGAACATCATCTCCTTCCTCTTCTCCATCAGCTGCACCAACTTCTCTTTGATCTGACAAAGGCAACGAAGGAAGCTGAGGTTACGTATCTGTTTTATTAAACAGCCTGAACCCTGAGACTATAGACCATTACGCTTTAAGAACTTGTATTGTGCAGTGATTAACCCAGCACTACATTCAGGCCTGGGTCAATTGCTCATTTAAATTCTCTCACCTCCTCCAGTTGTAATTAGTGTAGCTTTATAGTCTCCCAAGTGAATTTAAAGGGATTTTTTTCTTTCTTTTTAGGATGCCCAATTGGTTCCCAGACTACTGCAATTGTGGCCAGAAAAAGTAATTAATTCTCGTGAAAGCAGCAGTTTTGAAGGATGAAAGAAAGAGTAACTACACCACAGGTTGTCCAGGGGAGGTGCAGGTTCTGCTCGAGGTACTTAAGCTTTGAATACAGGTACTTGGGGAGTGATTGAGGTTTTGATCCCAAATGCAGATCTTTAACCATAACTGTTTATATATGTATGTATATAGTAAGACTGCAGGCATAAAACTGAAATGGATTGAGCTATAAAAGTACATAACTACACTACAGGTCTGTATTTACGCCTCGTGGCTCACAGTGAGCTTAATCACCACCTCAACGACTTCATACTTTAATATTACGAATGGAATAACTTTTTTTGAAAACTCTTGATAGTATATTCATAAAAAATATTTAAAGGTGCACAATGTAACCTATTTTTTTTTATCACAGGGATTTTTATCGCTGCTTATGTCCATGGGGATTTACACATTTAATGCCATTCTGTGGAACCTGGCAGGCAAATCAATAACATGTACATGGAGACAAGCAAACTGTGGACCATACACCCAAAAAGTTACATAGTACAGCTTTAATATTGGTGGTTGTGAGATTCTGGAAAGTGATTAAGTAATACTCCTACATGGGGGGCAGGTGCCATTTTTCATATTAATTTCCTTGTACTTTCTAAATAAATATCTAAAAGGAACATTTACAAATATATATTTCAACACCAAGTTATATTTATTTCAGCTGAGCCCCATCTGAATTTATCTGACTGGCCCATGGACTGTGGTGGTGTGGTGATGGCGTCTGAAGCCCCTCAGCAGGGCACATTTGCAGTGAGGAGAAGCCCACCTCTGCAGAGTCGCGGTGCTTTCGTGCCAGAAGAGCCGTGCCCAGGTCGGTGCAGTCTGTGAGTTTGGCTCCACGCGCCTCTATCTCAGAGCGAATCCCCTGGTGATACTTCTGCAGCAGCTCCACAGAGGAGACGTCCCTGAGGAGAGAGAGGAGAGAGTGAGTAATCACACACATATAAAATCACACAACTAATGCCTGATGTGCATCTACCCCTGTTGGAGAAGACCAGAACTGCAGCTGGGCACAGTTTAATAATGCACATGTAACTGGATTGTTTTGTTGGTTTTTGTCTGTATTTTCCTGTATTTGAATAGGGCGCCCATGAACAGTAGAGTCTGAGTTCTCTCATTGGGCTCTCCCTGTATAAATAAATAGAAATGAATAAATAGACACATAAATGTAAATCACAACATTCTATAGGCCAATAATATTTAATACAGACAGGGAGAGCTAAAATTAATATTGTTAAAATGCAGATTTCTTTTGTGATTCAGAGAATTATTATGAAAATAAAATGTTATCTATTTATTTAGGACAAACTGCATTACTGTATATAAATGGTGACCTTAGTTGTTGATTATATACAGCTTTATTGACATATTTAAAGTCTTTTGAGTGCAAGGTGAATGTGGAGGTTACAGATGTGTCTTGACTCGTTAAGTGTTGATTTTAATAGCTGCAGATTGCTCCTTTAGCGTTTGCTTTTTCAGCTGTTTAAATCTAACTCACAATGGCATAAATAAGACAACTCATCTACATATATTGATTTATGAATATATTTGAATATGGGTCAGTTTAGGACAGGGGAGGAGCGAAGAAGCTGCTATTAGACAAAATTATCCATAGTATTTCCAGATTCTGTGAAGTGACAATATCGTTCTCTGAAACTGGGGCAGAATTCCACTTTAAGTTATGTTTTTTGTGCATGATAAATTTACATAATGAAAATGCACAGATATTGGTCCTCATCATTGATTGATGGTTGACTGCTCCACTTCTACTAACCCTAATGCTAAAGGTGCATTATGTAACTTTTCCAGTGTAGGGTCCCCCGCCTACTTGTTTCCAAGGAGATGTAACTAATATATTACATGGGCAAAGCTATAACATGGGGGCAGTCAGGAAAGTCACATACAGTAGTTAATCTTAGTGCATAATACGTGGGCTGAATGATCCGCTGGTACCTCGGTTTCTCCTGCGTCTCGATCTGTTGGATGATGCTCTCCATCCAGGCCATGAGGTCTCGGACCATAGTGTAGAACCTAAACTTATCAGCAGTGTCGACGAGCTGCGCCCGCCGCCCGTCACTGGCCTCCAGCAGACTCTTCCAGGCCTGGAGCACGTCCTGCTCTGAGGCCTGGATCGCTACGGCCTGCTCCCCTGCGTACTGCGCATAGAGGCGGGCTGCAGTGTCCTGGTACTGCTGCACCTGGAGCACGCAAACAGGGAAGAGTCAGATATCACTGTACAAATTACATAATGGATCATTTGTGGTAAGATATATATTTTTTATTTTTGTTGATAAAAAAGACAGTAAGCACTGAACCACAGATTTTACTTTTTCTGATAAAATAATAGTGCAGAAGTATACTACTTTAATAATTATATACATTTACTGCAAATCTATTTGATATAATGTCCTGGCATAAACCTCTATAATTGTTTTTTTTTTTTTTTTTTTAGTAATTTTAATTATTTTTATACTGTATTCTATATAAATAAAACTCTTTTTAATCCTTATAAAATCAGTGTAATGTAATTTCAGGCCATACTAATAATTAATATAAGCGTTTATGTTCTCAGCTGTGTTAAATACTGATACTCTCCTTATCAAACTGATTGAACTAACACTACTGCACAGAAACACAACTATGTTCTAAAGTGTTTACCTAGTCTTTAAGATACAACTTTAAATCCATTGTAAGCTTAAGTTTTAGCAACTTTTTAAATCCTCGTAGCTCTTGTCCTTTCTGTCCTTGAGAAGTGGTGGCTCAGACTCGGCTGATAAAGACGTAAGACCTCTTCATAATGGGCTTAATCCTCCCACCCCTTAGGACAACTTTTTATAGTGCCAGCCTAAAATAGCAGTGACCATTCTGCTCAGTATTTGCCTGGTGGCTGGTCCTGTTGTGTGGAGTCTCTGGGATTTGTACCTGTTTGCCCAGAGCGGTGATGTCTCTCTCAAAGGCACCGTGCACCCTGTGGAACGACTCGGCCTTACTGAAATCATCACCCACGTCTTCAGGCAGCTCAGTCTGCTTCTCGTAGATCTGGGACACCAGCTCTTTGCCATCGTCGAAATATCTGAGAAAGAGAAAATATAGGTTTGTTTTTGCTGGAGTTGTTTTGAAATATGGGGATGTATCACAGTTATTCAACACGTTTATCTGTGTATTGTAAAAAGGAAGAAGTAGCGACATCACAATCCGTAATTTTAAAAGCCTCTGCAGACAAATGTAACTGATTGAAGCAGTAAATGTAATCATGATTTAAATTCTGTTTGTTTTATTGCGTAGCCCTGTACCAGCTGTAATATCAGCTTCACACTGTGGTCAGCTCTATCGCCTCATAACCAGGAGGTCCTAGGTTCAACTCCCACATTATGTTGTGACAGTGGCTGAGGAAATAATCAATTTTGTTAAGTAAGAGTATCACATGAAAAATCTACTAAAGTTTAAGTATCAAAGTACCTGTTTGAAAATTTAAAGTAAAAAGTAAAAGTATTTTGTGCATATTTTGTGATTGGTGCTGAATTTTATTATATTATTATTTAGACAGAAAAATACATTTTCTAGCTGTTTTTATTTGTATATTTTTGTTTGCTCAAACTATTAACTTAAAAATAAACCCTCAGCCTTTTCAGCAGGTCTCAAACTATAATAAAAATACGTTTACTTTTCAGTTCAGTTCAAAAATGTAGTGGAGTAGAAAGTACAGATACTGCTCTCAAATGTACTCAAGTAAAAGTAAAAAGTATCCACTATGAAAGTAAAGTACATATACCTAAAATTTGACCTTGAGTATAGTACTTTACTATGTTTACTTTGTTAAATTCCACCACTGATGTTGTGGCAGCAAACAGACACAGAAAAACAAGCTTGGATTAAAAAAGTATCACGTGTTGTAAGTACCATTTTGTATTTGTGTGTTGGTTCTACATCTGGTCGTTATTTATGTTACATTAAAGGTCTGATATTACTCAAAATTGACTCTTGTGAGCTTTAAGCCATGTTATAATGTTGTTACCTCATTAAAAACATATCTGGAGTTGTCTTTTGTTTCATTCACACATGTTTCAGTAACACTTTATTATTAGTCTGTCTGTGATGATGAAAATAGTGTAATATGGGCCCTTTTAAAGAACTTTTCAAGAGCAGGTCTCCATTTTGGATCCTCCTTCTGTTTAAAACGTGACAGCTTGTTTACTGTTGTTAAATATCTGGCACTAAAATATATTAATTGTATTGACTTTTTACCCAAGTCACAGTTTGTACTTTTTGTTGAGGTTGACTGAGTGAACCTCATTGATTAAACTCTCCTTGCACATTATTAAAGTTATAAATCACTGTTTTGTTTTATTTAAAAAGGACCACAATTAGGACTGTTTTCTAGAGGGATTTCCAACGGGCTGATTGTATTGACCACGATAATTGGCTCATGGGGACAAGACTTTTCCATTATTACTTTGCCAATACAAACTTGACGTGTTTGGTTAAATTTATTCCCCTCTGTGTCCATAGTAACGAGGCAAATTATTTGTGATTATAAAAGTCACACTACGATAGAGGGAAGTCTCTCAGTGTTTCTCAAGATCCAAAAAGGACACCACAAACAAATTTAGTTTTAAATGAATTAAAAATCCGAAGAAGAAATAAATAGTTGGTTTTAATAAAATTGGTGAATATGGTACTGTGAATGTGGTAATTTTACATGTTGAATAAAGAGAACAAAAGATTACTCTAGGTCATTTTGTTAATATTATGAATTTTTAAATCACATTTTTTCTTTCTGTCCCTGAATGTAACAATAAAATCATGTCTTCTCCACTCAAAACAAAATAATCTCTTTTGTAAGGTTAAAGAGCAAGTAAATGTTTGTATTTTTGTATTTTTTCTGTCCATGTTTATTAATTTTTTTCATTTTTTCTCTGTTTACAGGTGGCATTTTACCTTTGTTTCATAGTAGCAATATAGTTATTACGTGCTGAACTGCCTTTCTGCAGTAACCATGACAATATGTACCATCCTCAAATGTCCGACTATTAATGGGTTTTAGCCTCCTGTTACATGGCACCATTTTGAGGACCCTTAAGCATTCAAAAGATAGTGAATTTTGGATTGTTATTTGCTTCACGATGGTCCTATATTTCCATCATTCTAAAAGCATAATAAATGTAGAGAGGTTTGTGTCTTTACTTTATCAGGTCATTAAGTCGTTTTATAAATGTATCCTTGTTGTAGAGTTTTTGCGTGTTTGTGCATCTTACTTAAGCAGATCGTAGGAGGCGGTGAGCAGTTGTTTGCGTGTGTCAATGAGCTCCAGGAGGTCGGCCCAGCTCTCGTTGATGCCGTCCTTCCACTCGGCCATGGCGGCGGCCTCGCTGTGGCCGCCCTCGATCAGCTCGTCGATGGTCTGATTCACAAAGTCCACACGACCCTGCCCCTCCATCCCGGTCTCATGGGCAAACTCACGGAACTTATCCCTGAGGAGCTGCAGGCACAGAAGAGGTGACGTTTAAGAGAAAGATACATGTCTGCTGTGTAGTTATAATCTATTACACCTGTGGATCATTACGTGATAATTTGCACATTTTAAATCAAAATAATCATCTAAAATGACTTAAATATGATACCCAAACTCCCAAATTGCTCTCTCTTGATGAGAAATAATGAAGCTACTTGGATGAGTGTTGAAATGTACCAGTAACAGCACAGAAAAGCAGCACCGGATAAGTGGAAATGGATGGATGGTGTTATGTTAGCGTGTTGTACTGATATTCAGCCTGTTGTTCTCTATTTTATTCTTATTATTATAACTTGTCTTTAAAGATAAAATATCTGTTCTTGGTCTCGGATTTTGTAAAATAAATTTCCCCAAATAACTTATAGTCCAGTGCGACTTATGGATGTTTTTTTCTTCATTATTATGCATTTTTTTGCTGGTCCGGAAAATACGGTAGATTTCTTTCCTTTTCGTCAGTGAGGGTATTTCAATATCTTGGTCATGGTCCCATTTTTATAGATAAATGGAGATATTATTTGTTTATTTATCAAAAAGTTTAGCAATTTGCATGCAACGTGTGTGTATAAGAGACATAGGAATTGTCCAACTTTGGTTTTCTTCTCATGTATTTGAGCAAAATGTGTCTTGATCCAGCACAGATCTATCTCACAACATCTATCTCCACTGCATACTGCAAACATTTTATTCTGCAATAATTAGGAAGTGCAGATTAGCATGCTAGCTGTCGTTAACTTTACCATCCTGGCATCACGCTCTGGTCTCGCGGTGAATAATTAGGACGCTCAGAATGCAAAATTTATGACCACTTCAGTTGACGTCACTGTCCTGCAATTAGTAAACTTAGATACAACATTTAAGATAGTACAAGGAGTAAAGTGAAAAAATATGAAAACACATATTAGCCTTCAACTAAATGAACCTGAAGCAGATGAGAGCCAAAACAGGACCAAACTAGGAACAGAAGGCAACAGAATATTTAAAATTGTTTAATTACTTTCTTTGTTTGTTTGTTCTTCAGCCCAAGGGCAAGAGGTAGATCTATGCTGAGAGACACATTCAATACAGTGTTATTACCAATACAGTAACACAATACATCCAGGCCCCACATGATTATCTAAAACACCTGATATTGAACCTCAGAGCTCTGTAAATATAATATAACGTAATACAAGCTAATTCTTCTTTAGTGTCTACACTCTGTTCCCACTGCAGCAGATGGCCCTGATTACTTTACACCAAAAACAGCTAAAGAACAAAATGAGAAAATCATTGTTTCCTCTGGAGGTTTTTCTGAACAAATCGCTTTCTCACTGTTGTTTGCAAAAATCTGCCTTTGATTTCTCTGTTCATTCAACACACAGAGACAAAACACTAAGGCCTCTTTTCAAATGGGTTTATCTACAGCTGCAGGCAAGGCTAAAGCGCTGACTAAAACCAGCTAAAACAGTACGCTATTCAGGCTCGTGCAATATACTTTTAATGTGTCAGAGGTGGAAGACATACTGCTTCTGCCTCTGGTGTAAAATATGTGACTAGAAAACTGTGGCAGCTTTGAATCATCACATGGAGCAACCACAAAAAATACTACTACTACTATCACTATTGTTGTTCTTGTGTCTGCTTGTCATGATCCCTGTCGGTCCTGCCGCTTTTTTGGTCTTTCTCCCCTCCCTTTTGTGTCTGAGCCTGGGGTGGAGATTTTGGCTCCTCTCGTGCACACCTGGAGTTAATCTACAATCAGCCACACCTGGGGAGGATAAGAGGAGCCAGGACCCAGCACTTGGGCTCAGATCGATCATGTATCTCTGTGATCCCGCTCCCTGGACACTGCTCTTCTCTACTGGTACTGTCTGTCCCGTCTCAGACTCTTCTACTCACGCACTACAATTGGACCACGGCAAACACCCCGCTCCCGACTCACCGATGGATCTACCGTCATTTTTGAACTTTGCATTTCTGTAAATAAACACTGTTAAACCTTCCCTGAGTTCTGTGTTTTTGGTCCCTCCTGTCAGACATAACGACACTGCTACAGAGTTCTAATCTATGATTCCTCCAGATCATTATGTGTATGTGTAACTTGCACATTTTAAGTTGCAAATTCATCTAAAACGACCTCTTCAATGGAGAGCTGCAGATCACACTAAATCTAAAATTGAAGAATGTCATAACCCCAGTCTGCTCTGTGTTTTGGTGCTGTTTTTCTCCCCTCCCTTCTGTGTCAGAGCCTGGAGCTGGGCGGAGATTCGGACTCCTCCCATGCACACCTGCAACCCATCTGTAATCACGCCGCACCTGGGGAGGACAAAGGGACCGAGGGCCTGACACTCACCACATCATATCCACAGTGGTACAGCTCAGCTTGGCTTTGTCTTGTTTTACATTTATGACTTTTGTACTCAGCTGATATCTTTTGTTCTTCACCCGATCCCACTCCCTAAACCTGCCCCGTGTACAGACTTCCTCGCTCCTCTCGAAGACTACTGCATACAACCCCGCTTTCAACTGCCTGCTCCGTCTACCTTCATTCATATTATTGTGACAGTAAATAAACTTTCTTCAAACCTTCCACCCGAGTCTGAATCTTTGGTCCCAGTGGCAGTGAAAACAGGGATTGATAGGCAATATGGCGTCTTGAAAATAAAACATGCACAAATCACTCTACTTTGAGAGGGTAAATGAGAAGGGAAAAGCTCTGAAAACTTAATTTTGCATAATAGGTCTAATTTAATGATTGCTAATATCGCTAAACTCCTTTTTATCATGATCCCACCCCAACCTCTTCCCCGTATCTGTTACATGTATCTGTTATACCGTGACATGGTCCAAGTCCTGTCCCATCTCCTGAGAAGAGGCGATCACGTCCCGCTCTGCGATCCACTGCTCCAGGTCCTGCACCTCTCGGCTCAACAGGAAGTGCTGGTAGGTGTGGTCCAGCTTCTTCTTGCGGTCCTCAGCCAGCTCCTTCAGCCCGGCGTACTGCTTATCCACCTGGCTCTGCCGCCTGATTATAGCCTCGCTGAAGACACAAGGCAACAGCAGATTCAGGGAGGGAGCATAAAAAGGCCAAGATAAGACAAACTGAATTATGGTTCTTATTACATGCTTGTCATTTTAATCTTACTACATTAAAGCAGGGCAGACTGGGGCGGTTTGGGTAAAGCGCTAGTCTGCAAATTAATAAAGGTCCTATATTACACAAAATGAATTCTTGTGAGCTTTAAGCCAAGTTATACTCCTCATAAACCATACCGGGAGTTGTGTTTTGTTTCTTTCACACATGTTTGAGTAAGCCTTATTATTAGCCTGTCTACATCTCTCAAACTCAAAATGCTCTGTTTCACATTGTGATATCATGCAGTGGTAGTTTTCAAGTTAACAACTACAACTTTCATGTTTTGTTCAGTAGGGATCAGCAATTCCAGGTCTGAAATCATCCAAATGATTAAGTTTAAAAGTATGGAGTATTACCACATGATGACATCACAAGGTGGAACAGAGTGTTTTCAATTTGAGGGAAGAACTCTAAATATGCAGGTTTGTGTGGTAAACATGTGTGAATGAAACAAGACACAACTCCAGGTCAGTTTTTGATGAGGAAACATTATAACAGAGATCAGAAAATAGCGTAATATTGGCCTTTTAAGGAAACTCTCTTTTTCTTGGTTTAGTAAATCTGGTTTGGATTAGGACTGTCAAGAAACTGATACCCAAACTCAGTCTTTTTGATGAGAAATGATGAAGCTATTTGGATGAGTGTTGAAATGTACCAGGATTCACTCTTAAAACCTTGTGTCCAGTTGACAGAATTCAATTATTTTGTTATTAGTCCTGCCTGGAAGCATGAAGGATAACGTAGACGTCTTTGTACTGCCCCCATGGAGAAGCTGGTGACATACCCGCCTCTAAACAATGTTACATAATGCAGCTTTAATGCTTGGTTTTCAGTTCATTCATAGCTATACACAGTCTTACATTTCGTGCCACAGACTAGATTTCTTTCCTTTTCGTCAGTGAGGATGTTTCAATATCTTGGTCATGGTCATGGTGCCATTTTTATATTAGCGCTTTTGCACTTTCAAGGCACTCAAAGCACTTTACATCAAGGAACCACTCACACATTCATACACACACTCATACTCCAGTGAACGCAGACACTGGGGGCGAGGTGGGTGTCTTGCCCAAGGACACGACGACGGTCTTCATCTGTGTGAGCTGGAATCACACCGACAAACGCTCCGCCAACTGAGCTCCTCTCACCCGTCTTAGGTCACATTATCACATGTTTTTTAATACATCGCAGCCCTTCAGGGAGGACACCACAAATGAGAAAAGTGCGTTGAAGTGTACCTTAGATGGACGTGCGATTACCAAACTGATTACATTTTACATGGTTGTCATCCTTATCTCACCAAACCATAACTGACTGAGACAACAGGAGCAAATTGGTAACCCAGAAAGATATTTTTGTATAAGACTATCAAAACATAGACAAACCCATCTGGATGTTCTTCGGCAAACATCTTCTGGGCTCGGTCCGCCAGTTTTTGGATGGCGTCTTCGTAGTCGTCTACATCTTGTTTCAGGATAATGTGTCTCTTCAGCATCAGCATGGCACTTTGTTCATCCTACAAATGCAAGAAAAAGTTAGCAAACAGTGAAAGGTAAAGCAAAGGGCATGGACGTAAAACAATCAAGAAAATTGTTTTGGGAATATCAGAGGAGACAAGACATCAAAGTGCTATAAAAACATCCAAATAGGTTTTAAATGGAGAGTGGCACTTATGAGAAACATGTCCACGTAATTGAAGGCAAATCCAGCCATGTAATTATGTTAATGCATGCAGCGCTACGAGTGATTCTCCAATATGACATGGCCTGTTTGAATCATATTATACAGAAACCTCATAACAGTTCAAAGAAAGGAAATTGCGGTCTCCAATTTTGTGTTCAATTTGCGTTTAGATTTGAATACGTGATCAGAGATGTGGCTGTTTCCATGAGACTCTTCCACGTGGGCATGATACTGTTTCTCTGCTTTATTCAAATGGGACAGAGCGATACAGGCTTTTTGCAGATTTCCTTTGTTTATATGGTCAGGATATTTGAGGATATTTGATGAGATAAAATAAGTAGCCAGAATAAACTGATTTTACTTGAATTTGATTGTGTCCAAGACATAAATGATGTTTCAACTGAAGTCACCGAAAGTGATCGATATTACATATTCATTCAGATTTCATAAATGATATACACTAGCAGTCAAACTTTTGGACAGATCATCTCATTCAATGATTTTTTCTTCTTTATACTGACTATTTTATACATTTTAGATACATACAAAGAAAAAGAAATGTAAGTAACTCCTGCTTTAAAGTTCAGTTGAGTTATTTAACCTTTTTTTCTTTGCTACATAATTCTATATATCTAACTTCATATATTTGATGTCTTCTGTGTGTATATAAAATGTAGAAAGTAGTAAATATAAAGAAAATTGAGCACTGAAAAAATAATTGAATAATTGACAGGTAGTGTCTGTTTAAACACCAGTCAAAAGTTTGGACACATCTTTTTTTTTTACTACTTTCTACATTTTAGATACATACAGAAGACAACAAAAATATTAAACTTTTGACTGGTATGTGATTTATATGTGTAAGTTTGTATCCTGTTGTGTTCATTTTCACAGCACCATAGGAGACAGATTGTTGGCTGTAGAAAAGCTATTGTATATGAATGTATATGTCATAATAAATAAAAAAATATATACTGTATAATTTATAATAATATATGTAAAATCCAAGTATTTGAACAGTTTGGAAACCCCTGGAAAAAGCAGCCAGACCCATTCACTTCACCATTCACAAGAGAATCCTCATTTTTCATAATCTGTATTTAAAGGTTCACCATATAACTTTTCTGGTGCTTGTCACATGTTGTTGCTTTGCCTGGAATGTTCCACAGTATGGCATTAAACTTCTATCTGTCTGCATTTACTCAATAACTAGTATTTTTGTTGCTTATAAAATACCATTGAAACACATCCATGCCATCCTCTCCACAGATCTGAGCTGGAGACAAGCAGGTAGCAGAACACCACCAGAAAATGTACATGAAGCTTTAATATAATATAAATACAGAAACGCCCAGGATTATTTTAGAACTTTTTCTTGCACCATCCCTCTTGTTCCTCTCCTCACCTTGGCTTTCTCGTCTGCGATCATGTACAGCTCCTTCTCTCCGATCCAGGCCTCCGCTTCGTCGGCGTCGTTGTAGTACTGCTGAGCGAGGTTGGAGCCGTTGAGCCTCTCCCTGCGTTTGTCCATCTCGTCCTGCAGAGTGTCCCAGGACGTCTCCAGCTCCCTCAGCTGCTCCTGGATCTTGTCTGCCTCCGGTCTGCCCTCCGCCCGAGCTGCTGCCTCCATCCTCCTGCCCCGCTCCAACACCTCGTCCACACGGGGCTGGTGGCCCTCGATCTCCTTCTGCAGGGTCTGAGGAGCATCAAAAACAGGTAGAAATTCAGACTTTTGTATAGACTGTTCAACAGGAAGTGTGTGGAGTATTATTACAAAGACTTATTATATAACAGACGTTTGTGTAGTTCCTCAGTCATCCATGCAAGTTAAGACTATCAGAAAATGTTAACAGCTTGATTTGAGCATGTACCTAGATTGCCGTCTTTGTCCAACCTCACATGAACTACTAAAACTATTAAAACTACCAAAGCTACTTCTGCACTTTAAAATACTCCGCTGGGATTAAGCAAAGTCTAAGCTAATTTCTATTACTGAGTCTGAACTGTGGCCTTATATTACAGAGATAACAACCATTGTTATTGGCACTTGGTGGTAATCAGAAATAATTAAATAATATCATGAACAACTTCTACTGCAATAGCAAAAGTTGAAGTTAAATCTGTCAACTGGCTTCGGCTTTGATATGGATCAGACCTGGATGACCGAGGGATTACATAGACTTCTACTGCAATAAATATATAAACATAACAATACTTTTTTTTGTCTTTTGCAGCTGTTTTTACTGTGTTGCATGTGTATTGGAGTTAGAAAAACTGTAGTGAATATACAGGAATCGAAAACTGTGTGTTTAAATGGTCAAAGTAACCAGTTTAGTGAGAGCGCAGCTGAAAGTGGGTCCATAATGTGACGGTGATGCTGTACTGCAGTGGGAGCTGGTACAGACCTGGTTCTTTTTCAGCAGCATTTGCACAGTCTGCAGGTTGTGTCCATGCTCCTGTGACATGGCCAGGGGCATCCTCTCCTCAATCCACAGCTGATGGACACAACAGGGACAATGTATTATACAAAATGTGTAATACTGTCGAAATGACAGACTAGTGTATACATTTATATCTAACAACTCCAGGTGGAAAATGTTAAAATAAAAAAATAAATAAAAAGCTGCAGAAAATAAGAACTAACGTAGTTGGTGGCTCATTTTACAGTCCACTTACTATTTGATCCTCAACCAAGGCATTTATCGTCATGAAATGTCTAATGAAACAATGTTGTATGAATAGATATTATTTTTATGTATATTTTTTTCAATATTGCTCATCAATTCTTACCACTGGGATTATATTTTGAATGAGAATAAAACCTCCTGTTACTTGCAGCTAGCCCTCTACACAGTGTCTCAGAGCCTCTCTTTACTCGTCATCCTCCCTTCACTGCGGTGGATTTAGGCAGTGAAAGGCATAAGGGATTACAGCTGTGGCTCTGGAGCACCTGGGGAGCTGATTTCACACAAAGAGGTCGGACTTACTGTCACAAGTGAGAATGAAAACTGTATTTAGAAATTAATAAACTCTAACAGGATTCAGTGTCAGGGCAACTGAAGCTGAACAGGTGGATTTTACAGAGTCTGGCAGCAACAACAACAACAACACTTGTAGGTGGTTATTGGGCTGAAAATACAAAATACAAAATACAGCCAAAATGGTGCCTCAGAATATAAAGTTATAAGCTTCGCCTAGTTTGTCGAGCAGTATCAACCAAATCAAACAACCAAAGAGCCTCTTGTTTTATTATACCATTATACAGATTTCAATGATTTTGTCTCGTTGAAGAAATATAATTCTACTTGTAATGTTTTGTTTTATTTCAGTTACTCTCTAAATGCTTTACATCTTTATTCTGATAATGTGACATCAATCCGCTTAGCCTGAATGTTTGTGATTCAAGATTGTAATGCCAAATTTCTTTGTCAAAGCCTGATGTCGTCAGATCTCAAAAACTCAGCAGGGCTGGGCCTGGTTAGTTAGAGCGCTGGGAACCAGTGGCACTGTGTCCTTAGGCAAGACACTTCACCCACATTTCCTTGTTCTCATAATTTGACTTATAACACTCACCAGCTCGTCTGCCAGGTCTCTGTAGAATTGATGCACAGCTTTCACAGCCTCCAGTTTGCCTTTGCGTTCGGCCATGGGGGTGAGGAGCTGCTGAAACTCCGCCCTCAGACTCTGTTGCTCCGCCTCCAGAGCGGGCTGGTCCTCTCTGCCCCCGTGTTTCCTCACTGCCTCCTGCAGCTCGTCCAGCTCGCGGCCGCGGTCACGCACCTGGTTCTCTGTCAGCTAAAGACACAGAGCAGGGGAAGACAAATGACCTCTCAAAAGTCTAATCAAGATGTAGATTAAGCTGATTCAAAGCCTTTTAATAACGTTTTTAGGGGATAAAGTGTAGCCTGTGTGAATGATTTATATTAGCAGTCACCAACCCAAATTTAAATCTACCCAAGGCCAATGACACTTGCCCACCGTGCATAGGAAAGTGTTTTCAAAATGAAATATATAGTAAAATGTTTCCTGTCTGCAAAGGTTAGCATCTATTAACACCGAGTAATGCCTACTAATAAAACATTTAAAAATAAATATAAATAATAGGAATTCATGAATAATTCTGCATTGGCTGCTCTAGGCCACGATGCCCTTGAAGACGACATTAATCTCTTTCATAACAGAATGTGGATAAAATGCTGTTAAAAATAAATTGAAATGATTTCTTAAAATCATCTCGCGGCCCCCCGTTTAGATCAGTGCGACCCCCTGGGGCTTCTCATCACCACTTTGGGAGCCACTGCACTAGGGTGTGTTAAAATAAAGTTTGCTGATACAGTGTTGATATCATGAGCTGCTGGATTGTTATGAGAGTTTATTGTCAGACAGTGGTACAGTTCTGTTGCTTGTTTAGAAAAAGGAAACTGTGTGCGTTATATTCAACATAGTCTCTGTTTTGATGATTAATGTGGGTGTATGTCATATATACGTGTTTTGGTGAAAGTGGTTTAATGAAGAAATACGTTTAAATGGATTAGGTTCTTTAAATATAGTGATTAATTATCTCATGTATGGCCACACTGTGACATTATTTTATTGAGCCATGTATCGTGTCGTGAGGGACCCTGAGTCCACAGACCTGATGTTTCTTGAGCAGGATGTTGGCCTTGGTCAGGTCCCTCACGTCCTCCCCTGCTCCACTCTTGAGCTGTAGCTGTAGTTCTTTCAGCCACTTCTTGATATCGGTTAAACTTTGGTCAAACAGCTCAGAGCGGTTTGCATCGAACAGGAGCCGGGCCTTCTCCTCCGCCGTGGACTCCAGTTTGTCCCACAGCTCGTGAAGTTTCGCCAATTTCTCTTTTACGATGGGCTCAAATTCTGGTTTAGAGTCCATCAGCTCGTGTCCCTCCTGAGACAAAGAAAAACAAGACCACATGTGTATGTGAAAACTTAGTTGTAATGTCTTCTTTTGAATTTAAAAATTCAGACATGCAGTCATGCTAAAAGATAATGTCACAATATTTTGACACTGAAGAAAAGGCTCTGTATTCAACACCCATTTCAAAACCACAATAATACATTTTTTTTAGACAATACAATTATATTCATCAACACAAAATAATTGTTGTTTCTTTAACATTACCATGTGTTCACACACCTGTTCTGATAAAGTTCAAGGAAAGATCCAACTTTGTTCTATTGTTTGTTTTGTTTAGTAACTTCTTCGATTGAGTATCTCATTTTTGAGTCTGGTTATGTCGTGTTTCACATCCCTGGAGCTCAGGTGATTGTTCTGCTGTGATTAGTTAATGTTACACATCTGTGTAGTGTCCATGGGCTCTGACCTGATCCACTTTGTTGAGCCAGTCCTTGTTGGAGGCGAGCTCGGCCATGAAGGCCTGGTGCTTAAGCCATTTGGAGTGAAGGTTCCGGGCCTCATCGTACGACGTGTCCTGGGCCGTCAGCATCTTCTCATTGATCCACACAGTCAGCTGCAGGAGACACAGAAAATGACTTTAAAACTCTGCTGCGCTGGTCTATAGCTGTGACATAGTGGCTACATTTACATGGCCAGAAAAAACTGATAAATGTAGATGTGATAAATGTAGATCAGAGCGTTAACATCCACATCTGAAATCTGATCATATTCACGTATTGTAGGTGTGAGAATGAAATAACTCACATTAGACTTAGATGTGGCATGTCATTTTAATAATCTGAAAACTCAGATAGTGATGATATTTTTGGTGTGCATGTAAACAGCACACACACAAAAGAAAATCTCAATTTTGACTAAACAGGGACTAAACCTGGACCAAAACAGGACCAAAGCAAGTCTACAACAAATCTTATGAATAAAACAGCAAGATTTGAGATATGCAGCCGACATAACTGATGTTTTATTAACTGCACTGAAATCTTCTAAAACTTTGCATTCATTTATAGACAGAACAAACTGTAGAGTGAGTGAGTCCAGTGTCTATGATGAGGCACAATCCCTTACTCACTAAAACACCTTATATTAAGAATGATAACAAAACTGAACTTGGCAAAGTCAAACCAACGGCAGCACTTTAAATTTGTGAAAAGGTGACTTTTTGGAAATTGGATTTACGTCTTTATCGCTTTAACACAGGGCAATAGCAATTAGCCAACAAGGACCCGCTGTGCAAACTGAAGTTATAAATTATTATAAAAAAATGCATATGACACAGACATAATTCAAATAAAACCATTACGAAGGTTGAAATGTTTAGTTGGCTGGTGAAAGGTAAATGGTATTTGAACTCACGTCTTGAGTGTTTTGGAGGAAGTGCTGCAGGTCACGATTATCTTTGAGTTTTCCTGAGACCTCCTGGGCCCTGCGCTTGTTCTTGTCCCGCCTAAAACACAAAACACATTCACACAGATATCGTTAGTACAGATTAAGCAGCACAACAGTAACAGAGCAGAGGCTGTGATTATTTACACAGGATTTTTTTTTTTTTCATACATCTTTTCATTTATATTGGGTCTTTCAGTAATAAAAAATAAACAGATCATGTAACTTAGACAGCTAATTCTAAGGTGCACTGTGTAACTTTTTGGTTGAGCGGTTTACTACTTGCTCGTTTCCTTAGAGATGTTTTTTGCCAGGAATGCTCCACAGTATGGCATTAAACATAATGTATCTATCTTGCATTCTTTCAATTACAGGTGTTTTTATAGCTAAGAAAATAAAACATTCTTATAGTGAGCATGGTCGTCTTTGCACAGAGCTGTATATAACTTGGCCTGGTTGTGTTTCTCTGTAAAGTTAGATACGTTTAATGCCATACTGTGCAACATCCCTGGAAAACCAATAATAAGGAGGCACATATAAGCTACACAGAATCTTTTGTATGCAGTAAACACCTGGCATAGAAACATAACAGTCCACAGAGCCATTTCAGGGCCTCACTTTGAAGAATAGCTCTCACTTAGGGATCAATACCCATTACAGTCTGGGCTGGTCTATGAGGCTGGATGTGGAAGTTAATGGGAAAAGTGCCCCCCACCTCTCTCTCCTGTGCCTTGTCCACAGCCCTGATACAGTAATCAAAAAGCTGTTATCAGGGATTGGTGGGTTACAGGGTGACGAGTGAATATTTTCTACATTAGAGGAAGTTTGGTGGGAAAGAGGAGAGATTTCGAGTAAATACAAGCAATTTCTTAGAAGTAGGAAAGCAATTGTGGCAATAGTTTTAGAAGGAAAAAATTGTTATATTTTTTGCCAAGAACATTTTGGTTAAGTTGAATGATGGTTTAAAGAAATAATTTCATTTTCATTTCATTTACTTATTTATTTTGAGCACACGTATTTGGGTACACTTAAACCACATTACACTAATGAATCCTTAGATAAGCTCAAAAAAGGAGTAGGAAGAAGACAAAAACTTATTAACCCCACCCCCAAGAATAATTTTGGGTCACTATATTAATTTTATGGTATAGGAAGAAATAGTTTTTATATTTTGTTGGATTATCTTGATGACAATATATAAAAAAAAAATCAAATCCAACAGAAATGTGCTATAATATTGTGCCTAAAACATGTTGAGGTTGAGATTTGTAGGAATAGTGAATCGACTGAATCACTTTCACCCCCCTACACTGAATCTTTACGTCTTTCTATAGCCTTTAAATACATTTTAAACTGTATATTTGATATTTAAATGTTGAATATCACCAAAACAACAGCTGCAACATTATAATTTGTTTATATATATATATATGTTTCCATTGTCTATTGGGGCTTCCAGTGTGGATTAGTAGATCCAACTGAACAGAACAGAAAGCAGCATAAAATATGAAGAGAATGGGAAAAGACATTGAGCAAATTGCCCGAGTCAGGGATCAATTTCACAATTTTTACGATTCAAACTTCCTGTGTTATTTGTGCATTGGCTTTCACTTACGAACGGTTGAATATAGACATCTTATTTTGTTCAGTACTCTATTTGGCTTACAATTTGAATGCAGACAGTTTTGTAGAGAATAACCATTCATTTTTCTCCCAATATTTATTGATCTTATTGGAAACATAGACAGGTTGACTTCAGGCATAAAGAGCAGAGTGTCAGGATCAATACAGTTTTAATTTTGTGTAGATAGGACCAATAATTCTGGAGAAATCAACATTTAAAGTTCAGAATATATGAGATGGAGGTGTAAATTAGGTGTTAAGTTTAACTCATAAATGCTGAGAAAATAGTTGTTTACTTTCCATAACTTGGGTTATAATGATGACAAGCACAAGAAGAGAGAAAGGAGAAAAGATGAAGAGCAGATTTAAGTTAAAACTGATAAAACGCAAGGAGACGTGAGGACATAAAGAGACTGTGGCCTTGACTCAGAGTTTTCAGCTAAACAAGAGAGCGCTGACTTCTCTTCAGCACCACACGCTCTTCCTGACGCACGATTGGCTGCAGACCTCTGGATTAAAATGCACTTGCCTTATCACTGAGACTGACTAAAGTTTAGAGCTTGATCTATCAATCTTTCGATTTTTGGCACAGCCCTACCTAAAAGTGAGAGAAAACTTTGAAAACCGACTAAATAAATGAACAGTTTATGTATTTTTCATGTGGCGAAGGGGAGCAAAACCCACAACCAAAATATGTCAAATTTAGATATACTTACAAAGAATAACACATTGGATTGAGACAGTCAGAAGTTCACTCTGGTCAAACTTTAGCACAAAATCCCACTAACCTGTCGCGAATAGAGTCCATCTTCTCCTGGACTTTGTTAGCGTACAGGTTGTTGGCGTCAACCAGCCTCTGTCCAGACTGAAGTGCTCCGTCAATCTTGTCCTCGTTGGCTTCCATGGTGCTCACGAAGTCCTCATGTTTCTTCAGCGCCTTCTCTGCCCCCGCCAAGGTGTCCGGCTTGTCTATGTGTGCCAGCGTGTACTCCTGAATCCAATACGCCCACATTTTGAAGTTAGGTCAGAAGTAAACAGACAAAAATACTGAACAAGATGTAGTTTTTGGTGGCTCTGTAACCAACCACGCTGCATTCTTCCACTACACATTCTTTCAAATGTCTGGGCTAAAACCGGTCATTAGTCAAGAAGGGCAGGAGGAAGGTACAATGGGTTATTTACTTAAAATTTACATAAAGGTGGAGTGTGCGCTGTTTGCATGTAGTTGGTTACACTTGTTCATATGACGTCCTGTAGACCTAAACAGACGTGCTGCATTTGTCTTTTGTTTAAACACACTTACACTTGTTTTTGAACTGAAATAGTTTTGTAAATCGATTTGTATAGAGCTAAAGAGTGACTGCTCATCCCGTGGTTTCGGAAATAAACGTCCCATTAATTTTTCTCATGGACTTTCTGAAAATAAATGTATATTTAAAGTTTGAAAGTTTGCTCGGGAATAATCATTTACATGCTAACTAATGACCACAAGACCCATGATTTTATTTAAAATCTGTTTCTGAAAATTGATCAACCGCAAAGTTATTGAAACATTTTGCAGAATCGTTTATTGTTCTTTGCTTTATTGTTCTCTGTTTTGTTTATTGTTGTTTATTTGAAGCATTGTGGGCAGCTTAAGTTGTATTTTAAATGTGCTATGTGAATAAAATTGAATTGAATCTTGCATTTTAAACTGTCTTTTTGGACTTAAAACAACTGTTATGGATATTAGTTACCATGAAGCTGGTTAGCCTCCGTGATGCCTTTGAACTTTTCAAAAAGTCTATGGGAAAAATGAATTTCATGAGCTCCATAGTGTATCTACTGTTGATCAGCCAGAATTAATTCCAATGGGATATTTCTTCAAATGCATTCTTAATTTAAAATACATTAATTCATTATTTTCTTCTTTCAAAATCTAATATTCAGTGATTTACATATGTATATTTTTTCCTTTAATAAAATCCCATGTTACTTTTGCAGTGTAACTATTTTAAACTTGTGATTATTTGGTCATTTTATTTACTTGACAAGATTCTGTGTATCATTCTTTCAGTTCAGTTTCAATTAAAAATCCAAAAGTTTAAAAAGTTCATTTCGATTCATTTATTTGTTTTTCATTTCGATTCATGAGACAAATTATAATGAAACAGTTTTTGATCCCCACCAGACAAAACAGATATTGAAATGCAGGCTCAGGCTCAAAGCTGGGGTTAATTATTTCATTTTCATCTGAACAAAAAAGAAAAAAGGAATCTAATTTTCTTTTGTCTTTTATTTTCTTTTTTTTAATTGAAAATGAATTGAATGAGTGATACACAGATTGACAAGAATGGCTTTTTATGTGGTCTCAAAGTACCAGATTTTTAAATGCAAGCTATAACTACAATCCTCTTTAATCATTTAACATACATTCTGACTTTGTGTACTCTGTTACCTCCATGGAGATAGTTACGTTCAACGACAAACTATGGAACTTTCCAGGCAAAGCAAAAACAGCTAACAATCTCCATGGAGACAAGCCGGTAGACGACCCCATCATCCAAAAGTCTATGGACACATTACCTGATTATTGAGTATGGCCTCCACTGCTTTGGCGTCCCTCACAAACTGCTGGAATCCAAAAGCCTGGTCCAGGAAGTTCTTGCGACTGTCCCACATCTTCTGCAGCTCCACCCAGCCTCTGTCCAGCCCCTTCAACCTCTGCTCCAACTGCTGGTACTGCGGATCGTCCTCTTGCCCCGCGGTCACCTGCACCCCTGTATCCCTCACCCTGTGGTAGTCCTCCTCGTGGTTGTTTATATCTTCACGAACTGCGTCATGGAGACTTAACTGCTCCTCTGCTTCTGGTAACGTCGCTGGCATTTCTTCGGATGCCACTGCTTTTTGAGTTTTGAAAAGCCAAGACTGAAAATCGTCCATTTCTTGCAGGAAAGTTTGGAGCTTGCTAACTTCGCCCAACGAATCTTCTCTATCTTTCAGAGTCTTTCTAAGCGTATCCCAGGCATTGTCAAGCGCTCTCCTACGAGCTAAAATGTCTGCAGCGTTATCTGGGTGGTCCTGCGCCAACTGGTCTGCCTCTTTCCTCAAAAAGATTAGCTTAGCGTCAATTGCGGCTAAATCTCTCTCGATACCGAATAGTTTTCTCTGGATGGTCATGACGGCTTCGAGGTCGTTGCCCAGTTCCTGAGTGGATTCGATGACCCGGGTTTTGTCCTTGATCCAGGCCTCTGTCTCGTCACACTCCAGCCCGTAGTTGTGGTAGCTCAGAGCAGAGTCGATCTTTCTCTTCTTCTCCTCCACCATGGCTTTGAATGCATCCCATCTACGAAATAAATAAGAGTTTACAGTGTTAGCTATATATAAATGTCAAATACTGTGGTTTTATTTCAAGTGGAGCTGGATTCATTGGCTCATAACTTGATTTGAATTAAGTTTACAATGCAAGTCATGGTTTTGTATTAAATTCCTTTGTTCAGACCTGGTTGAGTTCTAGTTCAGTGCCTCTTTAGTCCTGGTTTAGAGCAAGTTTAGTGTAGATTTTTAGGAATTCTTAGGGTGCATTCACACTTATCCTTGTTTAGTCGTAGCTTGAGCTCAGTTTAGTCTTCATGTAGACTTGGTTTGGTCCTGTTCTCTCTAGTCCAGGTTTACTCGCACTTACTTTAGGTTAGTACCACACTAAGTCCTGGATTAACCCTGTTTTAGACTTTAATATTGATCACTATTTACTAAAGATGGCATTTGGTAAACAACATGATCTACGAGTGAATACTGTGATTACGTTTGAGCGGTCCAGTTTAAACATACCTCTTGTTGAGCCGTGCCTGACAGTCTTTGACCTCTTTGGTGCGAGGGTGTCTGCTCTCCTCCAGCTGTTTCACTGCTTTGTTCACATCATCCACCCGGGACTGAACGTTGGCCATGTCTTGAGTCAGAATGCTCAGCCTAGATACAAACGATTTAATGGATAGATAAACATGAACTTAAAATCTGTAATTGTAATGCTGATTGATGTAAAACAAAACACTGGACATGATTGATGGTGCTGTCAATTAGTGTTTTGATCCTAAAGACCCAATCAGAAAGCAGAATGAGCCTCATATAAGTCTCTCATTTGGCTTGCCAGTTTCAATAAAGAAATCCAGTTGGTTAAAAGCTTAATGAACTCTCTCTCTCAGTACCTACACCCCACCTGCATCCAGTCATCATTACTGCTAGTGCAGCCTATGTAGCAATTCTGGAGCATTCACATGAGGCGTGATCTGTCCATATAGTGAGAGTGAGATAGTGAGAAAATGTTTCTTACTGTATTTTCACGACCATAGGGCGCACCGATTATAAAGCACAGTTTCAGTTACGGGTGCTTTTTCTGCATTTAACACATACAAAAGGCGCACTGTTAGCCCAAGCTAACTCGTAACTCGCCCGGCGCTGCCTCCCAGTCTTTGTAAAACTGTGTTCGCCGTTTGCTATCCATCACTCCCACGATGTTCGCAACTTTTACCCGTGCCTTATAATCATGAAAATATGGTATATATAAACAGGTTAAGGCACTGGCAACTCAGGTTCAATTGTGATTGTACAGGGCCCAAAAGTCACTGACACTTTTAAATTTTCAGTAGCTCCTATAATTCTTAAGTTATACTTAAGAGTTATACTTAAGAATTATAGTATTTTCAACTGTCAGTGACTTTTGGGCCACCCTGTAGTACCTTTTTAAAACAGTGAGAGGGCAGACTAGATGCAGTTCCTTTAAATGTAAGTTAATAACACAATGTCTTGTTTGTACCTGTTTTGTATGACCTCCAGATCTTCCAGTTTTTCCGGCACATCCAGCCCGACCAACCAAGTCTCCTTCTGTCCCATCCAGAGCTCGCAAGCATCAGTCTCACTGAAGATTGTGTACAGTGCCATCGTATCATCCAACTTCTTCTGCCTGAGATCAGCAAGCGCCAAGAGCTCCATGTACAAATCTTTAATATCCTTAAGCCTCCTCTGAATATCCGGCGTGTTCTGCAGCTCTTCTGGTAGCGCATTAGCTTGTTTGGACAGCGCTTCTATGGTAGCCCCATTCTTGATAGTTTCATTTCTCAAATCATTGTGCTTTTTCAGTTGACGCTGTGTGGTATATTCATCATTTCCAACGTCTTCACTGGTCATCTGCCTCTTAGTGTCCAACAGCCAGGCTTTGAGATCATCCGCATCGCCTTGAAATTGGAAAAATCTTTGCGTATCTTGCAGGTTTTGTTTGCGAAATGCGGCTAGCTCTTCCAACTGGTCCCATTGCCTCTTGATGTCATTCATGGATTCTTGGACTTGAGGTGCCCCAAAATGTTTAGCTTGGACCATTTTATCGCCGTCTGCTAAAACTGTTGTAGATGGTTTCTTCTGGCCCCAAGTTCGTCCTCAAATGCGCTGTGCTTGCTTTGAAGAATTTGGACACTGGTAAGGTCTTTACCATAATCCAGGGATGAGAAAATCTGCTCCTTCTCACGAATCCAGCTCTCCAGTTCGGCCACTTCCCAAAGAAAGGTCCAGAATTGACGGGACTGCTCCAAACGTGCTCTCCTTTGAGCCGCTAAAGCACATAGCTCCTGGTAACACAGGTCCAAGTGCTGCACCCTGTCCCGGATCACCTGAGGGTCGCATGGCTTATAGGCTGGAACAGAGCGCAAAATAGATGTTTAGTAATACATTTTTGTGTTGTTTTTCAAATATTATAAGCATGCTTTAACTCTACCATCTGTAATTAGACCCATCCCTGTTTTATTCTCACATATCACCACGAGATACTATCTATGATACTGTAATCTAATCCTTTGCCAGCTTTGGCCTCACCAGAGAGCACAGGTGAGCTTGAGCAAAGGCCAGGTGAGGGGAGAAGGAAAGGGTTTCACATCCGTCATGTATTGGTGGAAAAAAATCTACTAAACTTGCAGATGGTAGCTTTATAGGTTAGTGTTTACTGTTTAGATGAAAACTGCAGTGGATGTAATGAAGTATATTTTCTGTAGTCATGTTTTGCAATTAAAATAATATTACACGTTAAACACTTTACAGTAAAACTATATCTAATGCTCTGAGGCTGTGATCCACCAGCTGGGCGTCATTATACAGACACCTGTGAATATGCCATAGTTTGTTTTCCCTCCACAACCCTGTTTACTCTCCCCTGGTTTAAAAAGCTGACAGCTACTTAAATACATGAATATATTGAGCTGCACCTGACACGGCACTTTTCCGTGGAGGATTTTTGAGTGGCTGAGTATTGCATCTGGCCACATCCACAAAATAATATAATGCAGACCAATGCCACCTCTATCACCATCACAGCTACTATCCATATTATGGATGCCGATGGTAAAACAGCTATAGTTTTGAGGTTACTTTAAATGTGCACTATGTCATTTTTCTGGTGGGGGGGTTTGCTACATGCTCGTCTCAATGGAGATGTTATTACTTTGCCTGGAAGATTCCACTGTATGTCATTGAACTTATCTATTTGCACATAATTGGACTGTATTTTTTATTGCTTTGAGAACACCTTCTCAGTAAAATTACAGTTTTTTTCATTGGTAATAAAATATCTTGAAAAACATTAATCTGACTTGTAACTTGCCCTGGTGGTAAGTTTAAGGCCACACTGTGCAACATTCCAGCAAAGCAACCTCCACTGAGACAAACAGATGGTGGACTCTCTTCTTCTTTTTCTTCTTCTCCAGAAAAGATACATAGTTCACCTTTAAACTCACTTACTATGCCTCTCTATTGACTTCTACACTTATTGTGATCTCTATAATGGAGTCATATTTAAACTAAGTACACACATCTGCTAAGAATTGATTCAAAATTATGACTTAATTGAACAGCATAGACAACACGGAGCTCGGTTGCCAATTAGGGGAGCAGTTGTTGGCAGGCTTACTATCTCCGTTAGCGAACTTGAGTGCAGCTGCACTGGCGCCCTGGACTCTCTCCGCCTGCAGCGCGATGTCATTCTCCAGCAGAGCATGTTTCTGGAGCAGGTCCTCCACTTCCAACAAGTGCTTCCCAAAGTCTGGAGAGAGCAGGCGGGCCTGGGAGGGTGTGGAGGAACAGAATATTAAAAGGAACGCATTGCTTAATCACACAAGAATGTAATGTAAGAGTGAAATGTTACATTCAATCCTTAAGATTTTTCAGTAATAACTATTTTAGTATTAACATTTATAAAGTATATTTTCCATAGTGTTTGATAATTTGATAATCTGTATTTCATATTAACATGTTTTGGCTTATGTTTGGATTATGTATTAAGTTATTAAGCCAAATATTGAATCAGAAGACTGACCTCCTCACTTTGGGTTGCCAGATCTTGGGTCTAAAATATGCTTGGAATAAACCTGAAAAGGGCTCTCTGTAATAACTCAGTGTTTCCCAGCCTCCCAACCTGGGGATACGCATTCACTTACCAACTAAACAGGTTTCAGGTTTTCAAAAAGGTAAAATTGAATAGCATTTGAATATAAAATGTTATCTCCCTTATTCTACAGTTTTCAATACACTGTAGTAAACAGATCGTGAGTGTGATGCAAAGCTGAGGTGGGCACTAAAACAAAAAGTGTTGAGGTCCATTTTGAAAGCTAATGGCCTCCCAGGTGCAGTTGTGACTGTATTGCCGCTTTTAAACCACTAGGGGCACATGTTACAGCTGTTGTATGTCATGTTGTACCTTCATCTCATCCATCCAGTTGATGATGTAGAGCATTTCTTGGAAGATCCTTTGTAAAGTGAGGTTCTTGTCCAGGCGCCCCCTTCTGGCCTTGAGCAGCTCCTGCAGGTAGTCCCACAGTCTCAGGATGTTGTCTTTCCTCACATCGATGCGTTTGGCGTCATGGTAACGCTCCGCCTCCAGCTCCTTTGAGATGTTCACCAAAGCTTGAACGCGCTCCTCGTACGCCGCGATGTCTGTCTCAATGGCGTCATGTTTTTTCTTTGCCGCCTCCACCGCTGGCAGGTCGTAACCAAAATTATCCTGCAAAAAGACATTGTGTAACTTTTCTGACGGAGAGTCTGCCACCGGTTTGTTTCCATGGAGATCATTTTGCTTTGTCTTCAAGAATGTTCCACAGTGTGACATCAACCTTGTACTGTATCTTGTATTTATTCAACTACAGGTGTTTTAATTTCTAAACAAAGACCTTGAGAAACATGCCCTCATTATTGGAGGGCAGTTATTTTTCCACAGATCTGACCTGTAACCAATGACACACCCTGCTTATCTCCAAGGAGACAGATTAGTTTAAAGCCACACCATAGATGTTATTGATTGAATGATTGATTTTTGAGGTAGTTACAGTGGTCCCTCATTAATCATGGGGGTCATGTTCTAAAAATAACCCGCAATAGGGGAAATCAGCTTTATTTTTTTGTTATTATTTTGCAGTTATTATGTTTTGCGGCAGTAAAACCTTACACTTTATACACTTTTCTCACACAGGCATCAACATTTTCTCACATTTGTCTCTTGTTTAAACTCTCTCAAAGTTCAAACCTTCGTCGGTGCCTTTGTCGGTGCAGAACGTTTCATCGACATTGTGGGTTTTGCCAGGGAGAAAACTTGCAAACATACAGCACTTCAGAGTCACACTGCGATCCAACATTTATGTAAATTTGTCTGAACACATTCTGTACTGTACAGGAGACACGGAGGAGACTGATGGACAATGGTCTACAGTCCCTCAGCCAATCAGGACGCAGAACACAATGGTCTACAGTCCCTTAGCCAATCAGGACGCAGAACACAATGGTCTACAGTCCCTTAGCCAATCAGGACGCAGAACACAATGGTCTACTGTCCCCAGCCAATCAGGACGCAGAACACAATGGTCTACAGTCCCTCAGCCAATCAGGACACAGAACACAATGGTCTACAGTCCCTTAGCCAATCAGAACACAGAATGGTCTACAGTAAAAACGCAAAACAGCGAGGCCACGAAAGGTGAACCACGATATAGTGAGGGACGACTGTACTGCAGCCCTATACTCCACCCAAAGCCAGGCTCAAGACCAGAGGTGCCAGAGCTTTTTCTGTGGCAGCGACCAGACTATGGAACAGCGCCCTCTGCTGACTTGTGTGAAGCACTTTGGGAAGCTGAAGTTCTTTTTTAAATGTGCTATATAAATAAAACTGAAAGGAATACTGTGGAACATCCCAAAATCCAGACAAAGCAATAACATGTTCGTGAGAAAAGCGAGTCACGGACCCCCTGCCCCAACAGTTACATAACACGTCTTTAATAAACAAAAAGACTGACAAGATAATATCAGAGCATCAACCGATTAATCTTTCTCTTAATGATTTTGATTTTGTGCTCGCATCTGGCACTTTCTTGTTAGTGTGATTACTTAGTGTTTCGGAGCCAAGCTGTCTCTGCTGGCGGCCTCTCACTGTTAATGAAGATGTGTGCAAACAGGCCCCTGTCGCACTCAATTAATTTAAAGCATGTCATTTTTAATTAGTAAAGCTCGCTGTGCTTTGAAATAAGGAAGATAGAGTGATACCTTAATCTCACTAACAGTATCACTGAAGTACATTATTAGGCAAAGCATTGAGACTACCTGTCTAATATGGCTGCTCCCAATGTCATGAGTTAACCTGCTTGTCTAATTATACAGAATACCAGCTCTAGAAAAAAAAAAAAAATGGGCTCAGTGCATATATATATTTTAGCTGCCAGATTTTTTTTTTCTACAGAAATATGATTGTCTATTCCTAATGTTTCTACCCCTAAGCTATATTTTGTCAAACTTTCAAAATCTTGCATGTTTTTTCCTACAGACTTTGATCCACAAGAGAAATTACAGCTCACATTAACTGATGATAACTCGCCGGCTTTCTAAGATTTCACACATTTCAAAAGTAAATGAAAAAGATATCATATTTTTCTTATCTAATGAGACACTGGGCAACAGTAGCTTCTCAGTTCCTCCTCAGATCTGAAGGGTGGCAGTTTGAAAAACCCACTCTCAACATACACATTATTGGTGGAATGTGTGTGTGAATGTGCGAGTGGTTCCTGGATGTAAAGCGTTTTGAGTGCCAAGAAAGTGGAAAAGCGCTATATAAAAAATGTGACCATTTACTATTTACCCTGCCTGTTGAATTGACTATACCTGTCAGTGGTTGTAATGTAGTGCAGTTACTGGAAATATCTAGCATCAAAAGGTGATACAAAAACAATATAGAATCCAAGGGTTAATACAGTTATCCCACTATAGCAGACATGTCAGACTCAGGCCCGCGAGCCAAATTAGGCCCTCAATATAATTATATTTGGCCCACGAGATCATATCAAATATGTATTAGAGCTGACCCGCCGGCCGCTGCGCTAGTAAAGCACATGCACCGTTAATACTAGGGATCCCAGAACGCTTTGCAAATACGTTGGTGCCGGCCCCCACCCCTTTTGATGACACTCTTAAGCATCTGCTACCTGTCGCCTCTCGCATATTGAATCCACCCCTTCTGAGAAACATGCAGAAGTTGTTAAAATGTTTCAATAAATATTTAGTTTGGCCCGCGACTTACTCACAGTTTTTAATTTTGGCCCTCTGTAAATTTGAGCTTGACACCCCTGCACTATAGTGTCAGAATACTTTTGTGTAATCATTTTTAAACCTCCATTGGCTAGTCTAACTGAAAATTCAATGAGACATGACGACACAATTCCCATCTCTTTACAAATCACTGCTCACCGCCTGATTTCTCACCTGAGCCACTAGTCTTTGGTTCTCCAGGAGCCAGGTCTCTCTCATGGCGGCCTTCCTGTCAAACCTGCGTGCCATCTGCTCCAGTTTCTCCTGTCGGATCAGCTCGTCTCTCAGGACCCTCTCGCGCTCGTGCTCGGCCCGCTCCAGACGCTCCCAGGCCTGTGCACATGATGGGATGGACCGGGAGAGTTGGCATCAATGAGTCCATGACATATTTTTGTACAATAGAAAGTTTAGAGGTCATTAACGCTAGTGAAGTGTAAAAATGAGGCGCAGGAATGAGCTTGGACAGGAGTTTCTATACAAATATGGCAGAATATAGATTTCTTGTCATGTTTTTTTAAAAGGTCCAAGTGTGTTTCTTTCAGAGCTAATTGTCTTGAGACTGAGGCTGTCTTCACACAGTGTTGCATCAGTACATCGCCCCATGTGGTTACCAATAAATGCACTTTATAACTGACAGACAGATACATATTTTTGACTCCAGTGGCCTAATTTAAGTGTCTGCGTACACTGGTGTATGAATGTGTGTGTGAATGGGCGAGTGGTTCCTTGATGTAAAGCACTTTGAGTGTCTAGAAGGTGGAAAACCGCTATATAAAAATCTCAACAATTACAATTTGTTTTCACTTACGTTCACATGCTTTATTGGGCTTATAGTGTTACCAGCACATTCATCTTGAGCAGGTATGCCAAAACTGTGGCCCATGGGCCAGATGCGACCCTCAGACCAATTTTTCTTGGCCCTGAATCTTCCAGAAGAATTGGCCCATATTACCTTAAACAGTACTTTTTACTGTACATTTTTGAAAATCTACTTTAACAAGGCCATATCAAATATTTAATGTGTCCCCCTGAAGATGTAGCATGAATAAAGGTCTAGTGGTTCAGTCTAACTTGTAATAATGACGCAGATTTGAAGTATCAGTGTAGTACACTGTATTGGCGACCAGACTATGGCCCTCAATCGGCCCTCAGCTTTGTCTGTGTTTTTATATGTGGCCCTTAATGAGAAAAGTTTGGACACCCCTCATCTAGAGCATTATTTCCTCTATTGCATTTCTTGGTGTTTTGTGCCCTGTGTTTTGTGTGGAACTTTTGATGTGAAGCTAACACATGTTTTGTAATAACTAAATGTTCAGCTGAAGAATACTGGTCAAAACTGTTTATTTATGTACCAAAAAAAAGACAGTCTATTTACTTCACTGTAAGTATGTCAGAAACAAAAGTGTATAAATATGACTAAAAGTTCTGACCCTGTTGATATCGGAGACCAGGGCCCCCTCTTTGGGCGTGTAGACCCTCTGGTTGTTGGCTCTCATTCGGCTCTGAATCGTAAACAGCAGCACCTCCAGGTTTCCCTTCTCCTGGAACCTGCACAGGGACAGATATGAGACCAATAATAGAGTCATTAAGAGGAAGAAAGAGGGGATTTAGTGGCATCTAATGGTGAGGGTGCACACTGCAGTAAAACTGAATTCTTGCTTAGCTTCTCCACTTCAGCGTTTACTGTGCAGCTTTTCTAGTCGGGGGTCTGCCACTTGCAAGCTTCATGGAGATTACTTTGTCTGTAATGTTCCACAGTGGCATTAAACGTATCTATGTTGCATATGTTCAATTACAGGTGTTTTAAAAAATATTACACCTTACACCTTGCAAAAAATATATATATACACCGTTAGCGAACTCGCCTCTCCACAGATCTGACCTCTAACTAGATATGTTTAATGCCACACCCTTGAAGATTCCAGACAAAGCAATAAAATCTCCAGGGAGACGAGCAGGTACCAGATCCTCAACTAAGTTACATATTGTACCTTTAAATGTTTGTGAGAGAAAGTCAGTGTAGCCTACAGTGTATGTTTTTACAATTTTACACAAATAAAACACAAAAATCCATCCATTCATCTGTTTTTTTCTGCTTATCCGGGGCCGGGTCGCTGGGGCAGAGGGACTCCCAGACTTCCCTCACCCCAGACAAGTCCTCCAGCTCCTCCCGGTGGGACAAAACCCCAAAATGAAAAAGCAAACTTATTTAAAAAATGTACAGAGTGGGTATTTTCAGACTGAAGACTGGACTGAACTAGATGGTACAGTATTACACATGAACTTTATTTTCATTACAGAGTTCTTACTATTATTACTGGTTACTATGACTACAGCTGATGGTGTTGATGCCTTACTTCGGTGGTTTCTCCACTGTGCGGTAGGTGTTGAAAGCCTGGAGCTGCTGCTGGACGCCGGTCAGAGAGTTGGCCAGTTTTCGGTTGTTCAGGATTATTATGGTTTGTTCGATCCACTTGAGCAGATCTGACGCCAGAGTCTCATATTTGTCTATCATCTTCTCTGTCTCTATGGCCTGGTCCAGGACCTGATGAGGACGGGGGAGAAGTACTGTCAGTGGTAGTAGTAGTAGTAGTAGCAGTAGTAGCAGTAATGGTGATAGTTGTAGTAGTCGTGGTGGTGATGATAGTAGTAGTAACAGTTGCAGTAGTAGTAGTAGTAATGGTAATAGTATTTGTAATAGTAGTAGTAGTTGTAGGAGTGGTAAAATGGTGGTAAAAGTGGTAGTAGTAGTAGTAGTAGTAATGGTAATGGTTTGTAGTAGTAGTTGTAGTAGTAGTAGTAGTAGTAGTAGTAGTAGTAGTAGTAGTAGTAATGGTAATAGTGTTTGTAATAGTAGTAGTAGTTGTAGGAGTGGTAGTAGTAGTTGTAGGAGTGGTAAAAGTAGTAGTAGTAGTAGTAGTAGTAGTAGTAGTAGTAATGGTAATAGTGTTTGTAATAGTAGTAGTAGAAGTAGTAGTAATGGTAATAGTGTTTGTAACAGTAGTAGTAGTTGAAGGAGTGGTAAAAGTGGTAGTAGGAGCAGTAGTGGTAGTAGTTGTTGTGGTAGTTATTACAGTTGAAGTAGCTGTAACAGTGGTAGTAGTAGTTATGGTAATAGTAGTAGTGGTAGGAGTAAAGTAGTAGTAGTAGTAGTAGTAGTAGTAGTAGTAGTAGTAGTAGTAGTAGTAGTGGTGGTAACACTGGTAGTAGTGGAAGGTGTAGTAATAGTAGTAGTGGTAGTAGTAAAAGTAATAATGGTGGAACTCACAGTAGTAGTAGTAGTAGTAGTAGTAGTAGTAGTAGTAGTAGTAGTAGTAGTAGTTGTGTTAAATAAATCATACCTTTCCCACTCTCTTCCCTTCGACAGCGAGTTGCTTCATCTTAGAGAAGTAGTGGTAAAAAGCCACAACATAAGTGATGATGGACTTCTCGTCTGGGTTTTCTGTGAACACATCTGTAACACAAACCGACAGGGACAATTTAAAGTACAATATGGGACTTTTAATAACTTTAAACAACTCCCCCTAGAGGACTTCATTAGCGCTCTCAAAATAATAACTGTTACGCCTCAGTGTCTTGAAGAGGCAAAACACATTTACTATAATTTGTCCTTTTTCATTTCTTTTTACTTGAGGCCATTGTATTTTTATAGATATTTATGGATAGTAATTTCAGATAGGATGGACAGTAGTAATGTACAAAACAAAACTTGAATGCATCTTTTTAACAACACTAACTATCTCAGGGTTTGCTTTGAGTTGCACCAATTATCAAATATTTATAATTTCTTTATATTTTAGTCATAATTTCCCATCTCCTGTCCTAACTCACCTTCTGGATCTAAAAGTTTTGTCACTCCCAGTTTCTGCTCGGCCACATTGAAGGCATTTTGGAGGTTGTGAGTCGGGTTGGACCTTCTCAGAGCGTTATAGTCCACGAGATCGGGCCTAAAATATAAAAAAAATAACACAATATCATCGCTACGCCCTTATGAGGACACAAAGCAGTCTGTTTATGTGTGTTTATATCGGGGACAGCGGGTTTAACCATTCATCTCGTCTTACCGGTGTTTGTGTATGAGAGCGTTGAAGGCCATGCCATCTTTCCAACTGGTGGTGAAGTTTGTTATGTTCACATTTGGATATCTGAAAAACAGTAACCAGGAGACGTCAATGAACAGACGCAGGAGCAACGCTGAGGAGAATCTGGTTTAGATCAATGGAAGACATTTTCATTATTAATGTACTGGTAAGTCCTGTGTAGTGTCGAAGGTGCGAGCTACTTCTACCAAAACATTTCAGCCACACTAATGTTCAAAAAAATTAATAATGTTTTGTTTTTTGTTTTTGAAATACAGTTGGACAGGTTTGCAATTGTATTTAATATTTTACTTAACTTTAAAATGCGTATGTATGTAAAAACTTTCACTGCAAATACTTTAACACTGCCCTCTGCTGGTAACTATTAAAAATGCAGCCTGTTAAAACAGCTTTTTAGCAGCACAACTATCAGTATCTTAATTGTAACAGATAAATGTCATATTTTAAGGAACTGTAAGCACTGATATGATTAGAATGAATCATTGACAGTGTTTTGTGTATTGTCCTATGGTCGTTTGGTCCTAACATAACCCACCATATTGAAATCAGAAGCAGGTTAAAAGTTAGTATCAGTAATAATTTATGGTTTTCGAAATATACAGGTTAGAATGTGTGAATTATGAGCTAGGGCTATTTGATTACATTATAATATCATTCGATTTCAATGATAAAAAGTAACTGTGTTGGTTGCACTCACCCTGCGGTCTTCATCTGACACCAGAGCAGCAGAGCGTCTTTAGCCGAGCGAGTCTCCTTTTGGTCGGCTTGTCCTGTTTCCACAATAATGTCCTGGATCTATGAAAACAACAGCACAACACATCTGGGAGCTTAAAATGGATCTAACACAACAGCTTTGTTCATTAGATCTCCTCCTTAGACATAATATTAAATTATGCAGTTTATGACTAATCTGAGGCAACCAAAGGGGGTGTTTCTGAGTGGCCTATGTTTATTTGATGTACAGTAGTTTGAGTGAGGTGCTATGATGCTAGAAATGTTCTGAAATGGCTAATTTAAAACATTATTAGAGTTTAACAGACTTTAATCTAAAGTTGTTAGTATTTTTATTAGTAATACCAATACGGGAATAGACTAAATGTGGAGTGACAGTGGCTCATTGATTAGGACACACATTGATTCAAGTTTGGACCAAGTTCTGTTGTGTCCTTAAGCAAGACACTTCAATAGTACGAATGTGGGGAGTGAGTGATTGTTGGTGATAGGAGCAGGCTCATCAATAGAAATTTGGAGGCTCGGAGCAAGAAGCCTCGTATGGGTCCCCGTCTAAGATAAATTAATAGGAAGAGGGTCCAGTATTGGGACCTGTGACCCTGGGGCCCGGAACAACAGACCCCTTTGTCCCCCCTGTCAAGTCCCATGGTTGGAGGGGATTGTCAGGCTGTCTTCCATCAGTCTAACCCAGAGCAGCTGTGGTTATTTTATTACTCTGTCACCCTCTACTGGCAACAGTGGGTAGTGAACCATGTTGGAACAGCTCCAGAGCAGCACAGCTATTGCAAATATGCCATCAATAGACAGACATATGCTTTACAGTAAAGGTATTATAAGTAATTTTTGAACATTTCAGAACTAGTCAGGTGAATAGACTTAAACGACAGCTGCTCATATTTATCAAAGAAATGTTTTGACAGATCCTACCAATAACCACTCACTTAACCAGAATTTCACAAATTTTAAGTCAGAAAGATACAGCTGTTTGACAAGTTCCTATCTCCAATTCCCACACATGGAGTCAATAATTAGAGCTCTGATATGAGAGACAAGGCCCAGGGAGACTGCTAAAAATAGTCTGCTTTGACAGTCTCCTCTTTTTACTTTAATTTCTCAAGAATGAATAATGCAGGAGGCCATATTGTTTGAACTCCAGAAACTAAAAATAACTGTCGCTGTCAAATTAAAAATAAACATATTGCCTTTTTGAGAGAAGATAAAAGTTAGGTGCAGATGCAGACTGATGTTCTGGGCGTGTTAAGAACATGGAAAGGACCTGGAGGCAGCATTTCCAGGAAAGAGATAAGTCGGAAAACATCCCTGGGCGCCATGTAAACTGCAGAAATGTAATTAGTGCAATACTTAAACCAAGCTGAGTTATTGATTTACACAATGGGATTTTAGTCAGAGCTTAGTAGGCAAAGTTGTTAGTAATTTTGATATAATTTTTCTTGTTGCATAATGCATAGACCAAGATCTGTGTCAAAGTCTTATGATTTTTGGCAACCTAGAGGGGAAATGATAATGTGCTCGCTACTACATTTTTAAAGCTGGTTTCAAAAGCACTGCCTCAGTTCAAACCTCTTCTGAAAGGCACCAATCATGACCAGATTACTTCATAATATGGTAATTCATATGACTTAACCAAACTCTTGCCTGTAACCGTTTTGGATGGCAGTAAGATTACCATACTGTCACAGACTAAAACTTCAGACTTGATTGCATATTCATGGTATGTCTGGATGCTTGACGATTCTAAAACTCCAAGACTTCGTTCGATACATGCACAAATTAGGATCTAGTTTTGTTGTATCGATTATTATCTGGGTATCAATCTTTTGTCAACCCTAGACTGTTTGTTAACTCTTTTTGTGTTGCACTGAGGCAACTGTTGATATTGAGCTCTGTATAAATAAAGTGTATTTCTGAGCTGTACCTGGAAGCGGAGGATGATGGTCCAGATGAGGCCGAGGATGAGGCGGTGGTTGCCGTCAACGATGTCATGTGACCCCATGTTCTCGAGATGGACCCTCTGCTCTTTGAGGAACTGCAGAGCTTTGTCCACATTCTCCAGACAGTGGATACGCATTCGGCCTTTGGTCGGCTTGGGCTGGAAAAGGGGAGAGAGATTTTATAATGAGGTAATGTATAAAATGTAGATGTATTCTTCGTACTAATTATCTTTGGAAGTGCCCAGCCAGAACGGGGCTCTACCACGAGGGCAGGGTGGTATTATGTCAATTTTTTTTTTCTATGTGAAAATGTTGCATAATGATTTAATTGACGATGACAGTGGCTTTTGTAGAATTTATACTTGCTTTTCTTGTGTAATTTATCATTATTATTATTTATATTATTATTATTATTATTATTATTATATTATTATATTATTATTATTATTATTATTAATTTTTTTCTCTTTTATTTAATTTTATTATTATATATACTTTTTTTTGGCTGTTTTACTTTTATTTTTTTCTCTCTTACAAATTCTCTTCTTTCAAAACAGTGTCAAACTCAAATGGCTAAAGAAAGGTGGGATAAAAAAGGATAAAGTAAACAAAACGACCTGCCAAGCCATCAAATAGTTTGTCTTGCACAGTGGTGATGGACCCCATTTCATAAGTTTATACAGCTTCTTAGGGTGTCCGTGTTTTTCACAGTGCCGTTTATATACTGCCATACATATGTAAACAGAAAAGTATGTGCACAATATACACTTATGTATGTAGTATGGAAGAAGCGTAGGTGTGCACATGTGTAAATGCTACAGGTGTGTGTATGTGCCTCATATAACATTGACCATTGTGAAAAATAAATAGAATTCAACATTACTTAAGTTATAGCTTTCACTCCTCACATCTTATCCCTGCTGCAGCCTGTACAACTGTATCACAATAGTCCAAATCTCATATCTTTCCCATATATATCACAGAATATCACCAGTGACATGATAAGCCCCGCCCTGTCTCCCTCTAATCCAAAAGTTTCTGGTTCTGTCTGCACTCTGTCCCCTGCTCCGTCCCCCCGCTGTTTCATACTGCTGCTTTGTCCTTGGGTAAGGCACTTATGGTAATTGTAAATCTTGCTGCATGCATGTGTGTGTGCGAGTAAGTTTGAGCAAATGGATTTAAATCAGTCCTAGCTACAATCTGGCAATGTTTACACAAGCATATGCATCTTCTATCCATTCACATTCACTGTCCCATCCACAAACAGTACCAAAAACAAGAGAACACACACCATACTGACTTCTTGATGGAAGCAAACATGCTGGTTATTTTAAAGTAATCCTCATAACATTGCCCTAAACTTTCACAGTATTGCAGTATAACTCACCAGCCTCTCTCCAGATAGCACCTCGAGCAGTTTGATGAGCATGCGCCCGTCCCGCAGGTCCAGATACAGGTCAGAGATACGACAGCCGACCCGGGACAGGATGGAGTTGACCCATTTAGTGAAGGTCTTCTTCTGCACTGCCTCACGCTCATCTGAAAGGCAGTTAGAACACAGCAGTAAGTCTTTATATTGTTCAAGAAAAGAAAGACAGAAACTATTTGGAAACGGTTATGGTTTGGTGTTATCTTATTATTAAAGATACACTCAGTAACTTTTCTGCCAACTGCCTGTCTTGTGAAGATGCTATTTCTTTGCCTGTAATGTTCCAGAGTATAACTTTAATCATATTTATCAGGTAATTCTTTCACTATGGGTGTTTTTGCAGCTATATTTATTTATTTATTAGAATACTACAGCACTTTAAAATTACTGGAAGCACTTTAGCCACATACGCACTTTACAAATAGGCACTTTAGACCATATGGAGTGTGAATTTCTTGTGATCTGTGGAGTTGTTTGATTGTTGTTTGTGTTCTCCTGTCTCTTGTCCCGTTTTAGATGTTGAGGGACTGTGAATGAAAATTAGCTGTGCAGCCAACTTCGGCACATTTACACATGTATTTTTTTACTGGTGTTTATTAATGTGCGTTGTCCTTTGAAATAATTAAATAAATATACTCTAAAACATCCATTCTCTCCAAATATATTACCCGTAACCTGCTTGTCTCGAAGTTAATGATGGACCATTAACCAGAAAAGTTACATAGTGCCTCTTTAACTTTGCAATAGATGTTTGCTGTGATATTTCAGAACATCAGGAAGTCGTGTTTAAGATGTGATTTATTATATTACAAAGCCATAATGAGCCTGATGTCCTTGTCGCTACCAAAACATTGAGACTGAAATCCACATGGAAACAGGGCAAAGTACCACACATCCAACTGCGTTTTGGGTAAATTGTCCTGTCAATCTGCATAATTCTTAGTGGGCAGCGATTCAAAGTCCAGTCACCTCTCTCATTATCACTGTGCACTTTTTATCAAGCTTGTTAATGAAGAGATCGAGTCTCGCTGTTTGGCAACCTCTAAATTCTCCCAAATCTGCCAGCTGTGCCAAAAGGGGAGGAAAAGCCTTATGGTACTGAAATTTCAACACTTCATGAGCATCTAATACACATTTTAAAGCAGTTGAGAAACCCTAAAAGCAAAGGGGCCACAATAAACATAACTGGCTGGATTTGAGGAGTATATTTTTAAGGATCCAGCTTTTTTATATCCAAAAAGTTTAAGCATCTGCCTGATACCTGTTATCAACCGATACCAGTACAGAGACTGAAAACAGCATTTATTTAATAGGAACATGAGACAGAACATATCCAAATGTGTTACAAAGCTGTTATTTATCTCTCAAGTAGCTACAGAATAACTTTGTATAAATAAAAGTTCAAATAACAAATTTTCTGAGCAGTACAGCCAGTATAAAGTCGTATTACATTAACTTATATGTTATATGTTGTAATAACTAGGACAATATAGAGACATATAGAAACACATGCAGGTTTTAAGTGAGGAAAGTAAAATATGGAAAACAGTTATGTGCAGATGCAACACCATCTAAACAGTTGCCATCAATATATTCCTGATTTGGCTTTTATTACTGTGTATTGATGTCATTTGTCACTGATTGAGGAGGTAAACTGCACATATGGGTTGAAGGATTCTGAGATCATCAAAGAACAAGGAGGTCTAGAGAAAAAAACAGATACAACATACTGTACGTAGAGAAGGAGTAGGTTACTTGCAAGAAAATTTAGCAAAATGGTCAAATACATATGCAGCTGATTACATAAAAGTGGAAACCCTTAGCCTAAACAGGAAGGTGAGAAATAGACCAATAGGGCAGATTACCTTGAAAATGCACCTCACACCTATCATTTCTACTTTCCTGTTTGCCCTCTAGCATGCCCTCCTACAAACTGTTTATCCCTCTATCCTATCTCCTAAGACGAAGAGCATCCCAAATGAGGAGCATAATAAATGATTTAGTCCAGGAGCGCTGGTGAACAAGCAGCAAATGTACTGTAGTCTGCAAGAAGAGGAAGCTACAAGCAGCTGCGTGTAAGAACAAGGACTGAATGAAGACTAAAATATGAATCGCTAAACTAATACAACAATCAACATAACTTCAGTCCAAACTACAGGCTTCACAAGGTTTTTTCCACATAAAAAGACAGAGTTCTTTGCTGCAGTATAGTGTGCAGAACTAGAGAGATGTGTGGGCTGTTTTGTCTCTAACAGTGATCTGAGCTAATTAAAGGAGCTGTGTCTGATTTTTACTTTTTACTGTTGTTAAAAAACAGAACTACCCTATTTTAAGTGGTTTGTAGTGAGTTATTCCTCACTTACTTTATGCATTCTGATCATTCAAATTATTCACCGCAGTGAGTTCTGCACAGTAAAGCTAACAACAGCCAGCATGCAAACACGCACACTCCTGATTATCAATATATCTATAATGGGGCAAGACAAAGTTTGCCTAAATCCATGAGGAAAAAATCTAGTATAGGGCCTTAAAACACAGTTAAACACTTATTATAGAGCTAGTGCTTTGGAGTTTGTAGAGCTAGTTTTGTATTGATTAGTGTCGAGTAAAACCAGAAGTTTGCATACGTTTTTTTTCTCAGTGTGTGACGTCAAATCAGACTAAACCTTTTCCTGTTTTAGGTCAATTAGGATTACCAAAATTATTTGTATTTGCCAAATGCCAGAATAATGAGAGAATTTTTTAAATTTTTTTTGACAGTTTTGCACATTTTTTTTAGTTTACATACATTTCATTAGTATTTGGTACCAAAACAGGAAAAGTTTAGTCTGATTTCACGTCAGCGCTTATGTGTCTTTTTATATTATGCATGTAAACTTCTGGTTTCAACTGTATATATCATTACATAGGCTGTTTTTTACAACGCTGGCTACTAAAGGTCTACATGGAAGAAAGGAATGGAGGAGAGCACTGAGTGTAACACATACTTATGGAGACACCAGTTTTCAGGTTTAGTCCACAGGGAGCAGAGTGGAAGAAATAGACCAAGACACTGAATCTGCCTCTCTCTGCTGCAAAGAAAATGACCCAGTAACAAGCAGAAAGCTCCTGTTCTTAGCATCAAAGAAACCAGCTAATAGTCAGTGAGAGAAGCACATGGCGGTAGATACAGTAAATAAATCATGTTTGGTTGTGCTGATCCAAGCAGAACAAAGGCGCACACGACTCCAATACAACTGCATTAAAGAGTAAAGGCAATTAAAACATGTAAATAACTTATCAGAGTGAGTTTGTGTGGGTTAGCATCAAAGGAAAACACGCAAACAGCCATGAAAAACTTAAACACTATATAACTTTTCTGGTGGGGCTGTTCGCTACTCTGGAGATGTCGTTTTGCTTGGAGTATTCCACTTTATGCATTTCATACACATAGAGGTCAACTCTCCACAGATCTGACTTGTAATTTGGTCACCACAATGTTTAATGCCATACTGTGGAACGTCACAAAGCAATAACATCGTGGAGACAAGCAGGTGACAGACCTTCTACCTTTAAGTGTGTAAATACATAAGTACATACGGCTGCAATCATAAATCCTGTATTTTTTAAAAGGTAAATTTGTTATATTGAGATTATGGGAACTAATTTAGATTTTAATATGTTTACGTTTGCACATTATTTAACTCAAATTACATATATTGTTTGCTTATAATATTTCCCTGATATAATATGATCGGCTCTAAAACTTGTTACTCTCATCTCGTTTGAGCCCAATTACAGAGAACTACAATATTTGATGAACACTCGTCTAGGATTGAAGAGTTTGCACAGAACTCTGCTCACTAATGTCTGAGAAAAACACTTGTCACTAGAGAGAAACAATGAGCACACTGTTTGTCTGCACAAAATTGTCTGAGTCTGAATTATTATTGTAACAAGCTCATTATAACTGAGAGGAGCTGCAACGGTTTTGAATGAACCCACAACGCTATTGCAGTGAGCAGTATTCTTGTCGTTGTGTCCTTATGCAAGACACTTCACCCACATTGCTTTGAGTTTGACAATTATCAACCAGTTACTGAATAAACTATAGACAATGCCTTTTCATGGCCAATTTATTTTAGTCTTACTTCTCCAACCAACTGACAGTCAATCAACTTCATTTCTCACTACATTTTTTACATATAAATTGATTTAAAAATTAAATTGTGCTGAAAATATCATAGCAACTTGCAAGTTACGCATTCTTTTGCTTCATCTTCTGGCATATAAATGGAGAAATTGTGTTGAAAATGTTAAGTATCTGCTACTACTACAGCAGACAAGACATAGACATTCTGTAAATGAGACATCCCGGCGGCGTGTTTCTAATTCTCGTCACTTTTTGGATAGTCAGACTTCATCCTGTCCCGTCATCTTTGCCCTCTTTCTCCTTCTCTATATCACCCCAAGCCCTGCACTAAGTATTCTGCCCTGTTCACGAGCTTTTACTAACTAATCTCTCTTTCACTCCTTGACTTTAGCAGAGACCCATAACTTATTCATGCTGATGGATTTTCCCTGTATACGGTGTGCTCTGTCTTTTCCCACAGTCAGCGCTAACACAGAGCAGACTTATAGTTTCAGACTCCCATTATTATAGTGGAGTTATTGTCAGAGCCACCTGTCCTGCAGCTATGGGACTGCGTAATATTAAGGGTAATGTCCAAAGAAGGAGAAACATGTGTATTTTGACTTATGAATATGTTTGCCCTGTTACACAAACTGGAAACTTATGATAAATCACCTCAAAGTCTTCACCTGTATAAAAGATATGACAATAGTAAATAGTGTTAGCAGAAAATACCTTAAATGTCACACCGACACCAAACTTTCCAAGGCAGTGTCTCTCAAACGTTTCAGACAAAATATCATCAAAGGAAAGATTTGGCTTTTCGAATACCATCAGATCTAAATCAGATATACAAAAGGACAATTTCAGGTCTAATATAGGATTAAACCGGTGTTCTGTCAAGATATGCTCCCCCATCCAGTTTTGCTCCCACTAATAGTATATTAACACACAGCCCTCCCCCTTTTCTTCATCACTCGAGGAAAAACTAAAACTGAAACACAACTCTGCCCACATCAGTCCATCTTTCCCACAAACAGGGAATAATTTAGCTCCATAAATGCTTCATTATAAAAGAAAAACGTATATTTATTTAACTGTACACCGTATCTGTACAGCATAAGACAGGCACAGTTTGAAGGGAAATCTCCAGATTTATCCTCTGCCTGTAGCACCATCTCCGTCGTCTGGATCCAGGTCCCACAGCGACGGTACAGTGAGGCTAATTATGCAAATTATGCATCCCTTCTCAATAAACGCAATTTTGTGTTAAAATTTTAAACTAAAGAACATTTTAACTTTATGGTTTATGATTATTAAACACAGGCCTATTTTAGTTTACATTATAAACCTTAAACATGTTTAGAACAGACGTCATAAGTTAGTGCTGCTGTTGATTTGTTATGACATAATAATAGTTTACGTTTCTGTTTAGGCTAACAAAAAATAGCAAATTTCTATAAAAAAAAAACACAAAAAAAACACCAAAACATATCATTGTCCAGATACAGAAATATGAATAATTTTAGTGGTGAAATTCCAATGTAATTTGTAATTTGTGTATAATAATAATAATTGAAAGACAGTTACTAATCATTTCCCCTTTCGTACTAAACAAGAAATTATCCAAAGAGGACAGAAACGTGGATAAAATGAACCCTAAGTTAGGCACGTTAGGTACGTGGACCACAGGTTGAGGAACGATGTTCTGCAATATAAACCCAAAATGCAAATAAACTACATGCAAGCTTAATATGCAAAAGAATTGCATTAAACAACAGCTTTGTAAACTTAATACTTTACTTTACAGTTTACAAATAAGATTCTATAAAGGCTATTTACTATAAAAACTGCAATTTCAACAATTAAAAAAAAAACTTTCCACGTCTGATGTACAGTTCATGGCAAACTTTACATACAATTCAAAGTGATGAAAGAAAAATGTGTCATCTTTTAATCTTTTCAGCTGATAATTATAATGAATACAAGTCGGATATAGAGCTCCAAGTTCATGATAACAAAATAATTTACCAAGCATTATTCCACGTCGACAATATCAAAAAAAAAGGTCAAAGGTTAAGGCTTGGAAGAGTGGCAAAACAACACAGCAGCTATCAACACGTCTGCTTCCAATAAGCTACATTAAAGTTGGACAGTTGGACCTGAGCGTGCATCAAATTAAGGAGTTATTCTTTGCTTGTTTTCATATTTATTACCATGTTGGCTTATTATTGTGGTTGTGTCCATCTCTACCTCCCCTCCTTCCCGCCTCGATCTCCCTAATAACGTTTAAACAGAAATGGGGCCGATCAATACCCCGGCCTTGCCCAGGATCCTGGAGTTTTACCGCTTCTTGTATCAGCTGCCTCAGTCTGCAGTCTTCGTAATAAGTCGATATTTGAAATCTAGCTTAGGCAAGAGAAAAGAAAAAAAACAACAAAAAAAGTCTGTTCTTTTCACCGTTACTCCATCTTGCTGTTTCACTAATGCACTCATGTCATCTGGGAGTTGTATGGTATTGTGCAAGCTAACAGAAATCTACAGTGACGGCGCAGCGCTCTCTCTCTCTCCCTTTAAAATGCCAAAGCAAATTGATTTTTTTCACTCCGCCTACGAAATGATTCATGATACAGGGATGAAGAAAAGTGATATTGGAAGAGAAAATCATTACCGTATTGGCACAGTCTGTTGAGGTTAAGCAATAAATATGTTCAGATTCATGATAAACTGACACTTACGAACGATCATGTGAAGTAGCGATGAATGGCGTGGAGTTGGAAAGCTTTTTAGGAGTGTATGAAAAATTAAAAAGAACTAGAAGGAACGATGGGGGCAGTGGGTTATTGTTTTGAAAAATAAATAAGTGACTTGGACACACTTGGGACTTATAAATGGGACGGATTTACCTTTATATTGACTTATTATAATGGGGCAAATAAGGCTGTGTCTACAAGGGAGCACCAAACATACAGTACATATAGGTATAGTTACAATTTGCATAACTTGTGCACTGAAAATACGTATTCTGAATATTAATTTTGAGTAACTATAGGTACTCTTTCATTTGGTGCTATTTTGAATAAACTTTCCTAAATTAAAAGGAATACACGGTGGTACTATCATGTAATTTTGGCTTTGAACTGCAGGGTATTAGCGAGAATAAAGAAAACACAGCTCTTACAGCGTTTGCATGTGTCATTTTGCGTCTCTAATTAGACATAAATGAATGCATGACACACAGGGCAACAAGAATAAAGCTGTTTGTAATTATATGTCATGCTTTTCACGCTATAATATGATGCGACTCAATGTAAAAGTAATCAAAGTGTTCAGAATACAGTACTCTGATTGGGTCCTATCATAGAATATTTTACAAAATACATAATATAATGCAGGTATTTAGTATTCTGTGGCTAAATATTTTTAAAAATTATTCTTTCCAGCATTGCTTGTGGACCAACTGACCAGCATTTAAGGTTTAAGTACTTTTTATTAAGAGGGAAAGCTAGTAATTAGTATACTCCAGAGACAAGCAGCTTATGGAGAGTGATGTGACTTAAGTTTTCAAGGTTTGCTAAGCTAGTGTCAGTTCTTTGAGATTTTTTAAACTATGAATAAAAGTTTACTTCAATCTATTCTTATTTCAAACAAAGAGAACCTTAACATCTCCATGTCTCACTCCTCTCTCCATTCACACTCATTTAAAGATGTTGTCATGCTGACCTAAATGTGACCCTATGGTGGCATCAGATGTAACTTAAACTGTATTTTGTCACGAAATCTGCGTTAGAGTAAACAACCCCACATCCGCAGCCACAGTAGATCACCGGGGCCTTCGATCTAGTATTGAACCCTGGGTGAGAGCCAAATTGCCTTCTATAGCAATGCACTCCTTCAGTACTGTAAACACAAGCATCACAACTCAATATCCCTTATCTGACCTCTCCACAACCCCAAAATAAAAAGTGAACTGCCCATTTTACAAACAAACATACACCTGGGGCATTCATTGACCCCCTCGGTTGCTCGTACCTTGCAGTTGGCGAAACCGGCCATCCAGTATAGAGTTAAAATTAATGTTAGAAGTGCTATAGCTGAGCCAGCGCGATCGTTTCATCCCCCGGGCCGATGACGAAGTAGAAGAGGAGGAAGAAGAGGTGATGAGGGGGGTCTGTGGGTGCTGCTGCGGGGGGCGAGGGTCCCGTGGGCGCCTGGGTGTGCATGATGAAGACGAAGAAGATGATGTTGGCAAAGTAGACTGTCCCAAATGAGCGGCTGAAACTGGAACGTGTACCAAAGTCCCATTTCGGTCCAAGTGTTGCACCGGTTCTTTCCCTCTTGGAGTCTTCTTAGTCGGTTTGTGGGAAGGTGGGGTACTTTTACTTCTACTACCCCCAACGCTGACTTTCAAAGCTGGCGGTTCAAAAGTTTGGAGATAAGTTGAAGAGCCACTACTGCTACTCTTCCGAACTGTCACACTTTCTCTCGGACTTGCCTTCAAACTTATCTTGACCTCTCGTAGCCGTGTGGGTTGGCTGATCGGGGTGGCACGCAGCAAACAGGGGCTGCTCATGCTGGCCCCGTTACCAAACTTTAAAAAAATCCAAACCAAAACTCCACGTCTTTATCAGCTTTCCTTCAGTCTCCTGGTTCTGTGCCCTGCTATATTCTAGATTCCACTACACTCCTTCACTGGCTTCCCCCCCTCCCTCCTCTACTCTCCTCTCCTCGTGCGTAATGATGTCGACAACTCACTTCCGACCTGCTTATTCGCCTCATGCATACAGTATATTCCATTGCTTCGAATAAGCTACTCCCACTTATAGCTACATCAATGCAAGCTTGCACCTCACACGAATCTATAACTCTATAACTACATAGTACAGGGTCCAATGTTACCATCCAAAAACACCTGTATTGACAAAAACTACATTCCTCCTCTCGTCTGTCTCTCCCCCCTTGTTGCACTGCCTGACAGGAAGCCCAAATTGCATTAGCGAAACATCAGCACAGCAGAGGCAGCACTCTCGCACAATAACATAGACACACACGCATCCACAGGCACACACACCAGCCTTCATCACTTAAAGAGACAGCGGTGGATAAGTGGACTCAAAATGACTGTAACCATTTTATCCATACAGAAGAAGAGAAGAGAAGTAGGAGGATTGGAGTTTTTCTATTCTGGGAAAGGATCATTATGTGTGTTGTAATGTACAGTAGTGGGTATTTACAGATGCAGACACTGGAGTATTGTATCATGTGGGATTAGTTCAATTGGATGTGGGTTGTCATAAAGAGATGCTAAAGATACCTGGATGTTTCGCTGGAAAGGAGCATTTGAAATGTGCTTCTTGTCTATTATGTGGGAGTATATGACAGCTGTGTTAGCAATGAAGCGGGGTAACTGGAAATATCGCAACCCAGACACTAATCGATATGAAACCTGGTATCAAAAAAGTCATTTACAATACATACAATACAGTGGTCCCTCATTTATCGCAGTTTACATTCTAAAAAGAACCTGCAATAGACAAAATCCATAAAATAGCTTTTTTCTATATGTTTTAAAGCTGTAAAACCCCTCACCACACACTTTATACACGTTTCTCACACAGGCGTTAACATTTTCTCACATTTCTCTCTTGTTTAAACTCTCTCAAAGTTCAAACCTTCGTCAGTGCCTTTGTCGGAGGAGAACGTTTCATTGACATTGTGGGGAGAAAACTTGCAAACATACAGCACTTCAGAGTCACACTGCGATCCAACATTTATGTAAATTTGGCTGAATACATTCTGTACTGTACAGGAGACACGGAGGAGACTGACGGACAATGGTCTACAGTCCCTCAGCCAATCAGGACGCAGAACACAATGGTCTACAGTCCCTCAGCCAATCAGGACGCAGAACACAATGCAGTTCATACTCTGTAAAAAAAAAAGCATGGAAAATTGCACACAAAAAATCTGTGAAACAGCGAGGCCGCGAAAGGTGAACCACGATATAGTGAGGGACAACTGTAAACAACATACAATACAAAACTCTGCACAGACACATACACAGTTAAGCAACCCTCCCTACACAATTTAAGTATGTTTTGAGACTGCAACACAGCAGGAGCAGGCTGTTTTAGCTAGTGTTACTGGGCTGCAAATAGGGCATACATAAATAAGACAGTCAACACAACAACTAGAAGTATTTGGGAGTGCAGCACCTACACCAAGGCACCAGTTTCACTTCACGCTCTGTCCATCAGATAGCTACAAAACTCACTAAGATAACAAATATATAAAACATAAAGTAATCTGTACCACTGGCTCTCAAACTTTTCACAAGTACAACCAAAGAAAAGATTTGGATTTCCCAGAACCACCAGATGAAATGTATATGTAACAGCATTAGGCCTGTATATTAACTTTTGGTCAATACATAACAGACTAAACAATAATTTTTGGTCAATATTTGTCGTGGGGACCTTTTCTTTGTACTAGTGGAAAATATCTGGTTATTTTTCTGTATTACAATGAGATTTGAGCTGTAGAAGTTTGAATTATGAACTTCTGTGGCTCATTATAGACACAAACTAACTTAAGTGTTGCATTCAGTTATTTATTTATTGCAGTTCATTTTTCTTTTCTTTTTTTTTTTTTTTTTTTTTTTAACAATTCTAGACATTTAGGATAGCTTTTGCGGGATAATTTTATCTCATGGTTTGGTTTCAATACTATCATTTATAGTCAATATTTACTTCAGCAGTATATTGCACTTCAAATATGTTATCTTGACAGGCCTAACAGGATAATTCCAGGTCTAATCTAGGACAAAAACAGATCTAAAAGTGGACTACATCATTTCCACTGTAGTTCTAAACAAGAAATAACCCAAAAGAGCACAAAAAGTGGGTAAAATGACCTCTAAATTATGCAAGCCCAAAAACTGAAGAGCTGTCCAAGTGCACCTGAAGGAGCTCTTGTATACCACAGTCATAACGCACCAGTTTGAGAAACAATTCAAGTCCACTCCAGACTGATTCTCTACAGAAAATCTCAGTCTGGTCAACACTTCTGCGTTTCAGACCAAACTCAGACAGAGCTGTGCAGTCGGGTTATTTCACTCCAGTGACAAACAAAGGAAGACATCGTTCATCTATCATTTTGAACTAATCGAATCAAACTTCTGCTACCTCAGATTAATAGCATTTTGGTCTTTGCTCATTGATTTTTCATAAACCTAGAATGTTTTTATGTCCCCTGTTATTATGTTTTTTCTCTGATTGGTTAATCCACCTGCCAATCATGTCCATCTAAACTCAGGGAGATTCACTGGTGACTCGTCTCACATCTTAAGTATTGGAGAAATGCGTATTCTGTTCAATTCTACAGAGCCCATGTGGTTGAAATTCTGGGTATTCTTCAAAAATTTTGACTTCAGTAAATCTTATCCAGAGCCATACAACAAACCATCAACAGCAACAACTCATAGTTACCAAATGCCAGTACTCTCTGTGTGCGATTAATAATACAAAACACCATTAAAATTGTTATAAAGTATAGATTTTTTGTTTGTTTACATGGCTTCAATACATGCTTTGTCCTTATATATCTCCACATCTATACATTCTGACCCTCTTTCCTGTCCCAGTAGGAAACACTGCTATTTTAGAGTGCCACAGGTGCGTCAGGGCTTACGGGCTCAGGGTTGAAATGCCTGGGATGTGTGCGGAGGGGCAGCTGTCCAGAGTGCTCAGACAGGACAGGGGTAAGAGGTGGGGCAAAAAGGAAGGGGCATTTAGGGAATGTGTAAAACTAGATCCCATTGGCTCAGCTGCTGGGGCAGAGAGAAGCACGAGGCACATGCAAACACAAATATGCAACACTACACCTGTGCTATTTATGTGGGAAGTTTGTAGTAAAATCAATGATCGCTTCACGAGAGGATGTGGTCAACAAACTGGAAAATTTACTCAGGGAAAATGACGACCAGAGGAGATGAGATTTGGGATGGTCAGAAGTTTGCACAAGCAAGTCTACTGTTACGCAATGATAGTGTAATAGTAAGTTTCCCTTTGCTATCAATGGAATCATCATTTTTATGTGAATTGCAAGTACAAAATCACAACAGTACCAATTATTTAGGGAATAGTTTTTTTTGTTGTTGCTGCAAACAACAAAATATCTTGTCTCTTTGGGGTTTTGTTATATGTATAAATCATACTTTGTATATATAAATGGACGTAGCTAACCTGCTAGCTCAATTCACTTTCTGTTAAAAAGCTATCGGACCCCTTTCCGTACCTGCTGCTGTCAGTCTCGTCATTTTGGTCTTAAAAGGTCTTAAATTGTTCGTATTTAGCCCACTCTACATTATCCAGGGGGGTTGACTTCACTATTGGGTAAATCAGGATGCAAACATTAATAACAGACAAATCAGGCGGAAAGGGGTGTTACCTTCAACAACCTCGTTGTGGATTGGCTTTTTGGCTGCTATAGCAAAAGATGAAGTTTAAATCTGTCAACTGGACAAATCGTTGTAAGAGTGAAGACGTTTTGCTTCTCATCCAAGCCTCTTCTTCAGTTCTGGTCAGATTGCTGCTGGACACTGCCTTATATCTGTCTGAAGGGAGGAGCTAACCACACTGAAACTGTAAACAGCTATTGTCTCCAGTTTTCAGCTGGAACTGGAGACACTCCTACAACGATTTGTCCAGTTGACAGATTTAAACTTTGTCTTTCGCTGTGGATCAGACCTGGACGACTGAGGGTTTACACAGATATCTTTTTGGCTCCTATGATACTCACAATCATAATTCCAAATGTGGAACTTGTCTCCAAATTCACCCTTATAACTGCTCGAGCCTCGATGAGCTTCATTTGACTGGAGCTGAATGCTGTGGGTGACGTCACACTCACTTACTCTGCTTTTTTATATTGTCTGTGGTACAGACCTGCTAACATTGTAATTTAGACCTGACACACTTCTCTCGGCCAATCAGCTTCTTTCAAGCCATTCATAAAAATGTACGTTCTCTCCTCTCCATCTTTCTGCCATTATATATCTTTCTCTCCAGCACCACCGCATCAGCAAAAACCTCAGCCTCCTCAGCATTTCAGTCTCCTCTTCATCGCAGTGGACATAATTTTCCTAATAATTCAGACTTTTCCCTCTGGGCATAACTCAAGAACTCAAGTCTTTGCCTACAGTTCTTTAGTTTACTCCTTCATTAAATTATATCTTGCATATATGTGGCTGTGGTTCATCATCGCCTCATTGTTACAAATATTTATCCATCCATTTTCTTCCTCCTGAGACTCCCAGACTTCCCTCACCCCAGACACATCCTCCAGCTTCTCCGGTGGGACTCCAGGGTGTTCCCAGGCCAGCCGAGAGACATAGTCCCTCCAGCGTGTCCTGGGTCTTCCCTGAGGCCTCCTCCCGGTGGGACAAATACATTAATGCTAACCTAAACTCTGGTATTATTGGGTTCAACAGGCAAAACCAATTGCCACTATCAATGCTGACAGACATGTGCAGTGTTATTGATATAAAATACACTGTAAATGGTATTGATTGTTAGTGGATACTGGCTAATAACTTAAAACCCAAGTGTTAGTTATCGATATCAGAAGTAAAAAGTTCTGATCAGTGTGTTTTTCTATTGCTATGGTATAATTAAAGCAGAAATGTATTTTATTTGTTATTTCTATTTATACAGGGGAGTCCAATAAGAGCACTTGAGCTTTCTTTTTCCTGGACGCCCTGTTTAAAATACAAAAGAACCAGAAAAACAAACCATATAAACCATATAAAACATTAAAAACAGGTGGAGCTGTGTGCATAGAAGTTTGTTAACATTTTATATTATATTATACTGCGATTGTGTCACTAAAGTTCCCAGTTTTGCTTTCCCTTTGAGTGTATTGCATTTTGGTGAAGCAAAACAGCTAAAAGCCTCTTTACCGTCTCAGTTTTGGTGCAGCTCGTCCTTATACAGTCATGTGATCTAGTATTAAATGTCCCGGTATCAGTGATTAACAAACAGGTGAGGTATTCTGGAAGTTTTTGCAGTAGTTCCTTATAGATAAATGTCATACAGTTCTGCTCTTCTTTTCATAGAGAATTTTGTGAAACCCTGTGAAGCGATTTGCTCTCAGTCGAGATGACCCCACACGTGACACTCACCTGCCAGGGCCTTGATTCGCGAGCGTTCGAAAAGCCGAGCGGAGCTGTTGTCATTGTCCAGCTCCTCATCTGCAAGCTCAAAGCGAGAGTTGATCTGGCTGTACTGCTGCGTAATCTCCACACTGTCGAAGTCTGTGGTGGAGGTGCCAGTGGTGGAGGTCAACACGGCAGCCATTTTGGACAGAGGGACCAGGGACAGAGGCTGCTGTCCTCAGAGCGCTAAAGAGTGAAGCGATGAGCGGAGGAGGGGGGGATAAGGCAGGCTGGAGAATGCTGGTGAGCTGAAAGTGGAGAAGGAATGAAAAGTCGGTTAGGTAACAACAAAAAAAGATAGATAAACACAGAGCTAAACGCAACCGGTTTTGAGCCTGGAAACAATCAAAAAAGTAAGAGAGGTCATTGTCACAGAATGGCAGATGTACTACTGTAGCTATTTTTCATTTATGTGAGGCATTGCTTCAGACCTCTATCCCACATGACCCTACACCGCAGGCTCCACCAGGATGTCCCTCATGTAACTTAGCTTCACCCACAGATCATAGACCCAAATGCCAATCCTACTGAATGTATGTGTCGGATGCAATATATAAACTGGTTATTTGGAGGCAAAATAACTCTAAAATGGGGATAAATTTAATAATATTGCATACAGTTTTTTTAAATTAACCTTAGAGGATATCAAATCAAATCCTAATTGCTTTTTGATGGCATCTGAAGAAGCTATTCCTTCTCCCTTTTGATTCATATCGTCCATCCAAAAATACTTCAGGGTGTCAAAACAGCTCTTTACATCCCTGAACACCTCCTAATCTCCATTTTGACTTGTATCAGTTTAAAAGTGTTGCCCGTCGCCATTGGTGTGAGTGAATACTTTGTGTGTATTTCGTTTGAAGGCGACCGTGGCTCTGATAGCTGTATCTGGGCGCAGCATAGCTCTCTTATCGGGAAGAACAGGGGGAGGGAGACACCACAGTATGACACAACATGACGAAAACCGCCTTCTTTTGAACCATGGTTGTAGTTTTGAACTGTGTCGGCCATGTTGGACAGAGGCGGGAAGATGCGTTGTTTTTTTAAAGTTAAACAGCGTCACGTGGCAAAAGAAGAGAGGAGCATTGTACAAAAAAAAAATCTATCCATGGGTTTCAGAGTGATGAAAACTTAACGCTGTTGTCATAGCAATTAACGCATCAGAACAAACAAGTGCTCAAAATGGCACCTATAAACTGCAAGCTGGAACTTCGAAATACCCAATACAGTTGCACTTAGATGGTTACAAATGTGATTGGAAATACCATACAAAATCTAAAATAATATATTGCCATTATGTGTATGCTATAATTACATATTGCTAGATCCCATAGTATTCAAACTACAACTTTTAGATTCTGGTAAGGATCCAACTATGGGTTAAAGTTCCCATATTACACAAAATTGACTCTGAGCTTTACGCTATGATATAATGATGTTACGTCCTGAAAAAACATACCTGGAGTTGTTTTTTGTTTCATTCACACATGTTTGAGTAACCCTTTACTATCAGTCTGTCTACATCTCCAAAGCTCAAAATTCTCTGTTCCACCAGTAGTTTTCAAGTTAACAGCTACTTTTTATCTTTAGTTCAGTAGAGATCGGTAATTCCAGATCTAAAATCATCCAAATGATCCTAGTGAAGGTGTATGGAGTTTTAAAACACAGTGGAGGACTTCCTGTATTACCACATGGTGACATCACAAGGTGGAACAGAATGTTCTATTTGAGGAAAGATCTAAATCCTAAATCTGCAGGGATTGTGTGTGTGAATGAAACAAAACAACTCCAGGTCTGTTTGTGATGAGGAAACATTATAACATAGATCAGAAAATAGCATAATATGAGCCCTTTAATCAAGAACTTAACAGTTTTTATCATTAGCATATTCATGTTTTATTTTGCATTTCTATGGTTCTGCATCAGACCATTTTGAATAAATAATGTTCAATGTTAAAACTGATCCAAAACCATGTGATTTAGATGCTTTTATATAACAAAAAGGGGGAAAATAACTTAATATTTTGTCAATTATACTTGGTGACAGACTAATTGCTACACATTTATTGTCACCTCATAATTATGTTCATGTTACACCCGACATTACACGACATTACACTGACTCATGCCATGCGGAGTATTGGTAGTTTTGATAGAAGGGCCCCTCTGTTCTGCTGCAGGTCTCCCTCGTCCCGCCGCTCGGTATCAGTGCTCCGCAGAGGTCTGTTATCTGTCCCGGGACGCTCCACCCACCGTCGGGGATCACCCTTATCACCAACGCACCACCTGCCCCCGCTCAGCCCCCTCACAAGCTCTCTCCTCCAAAACCTCCATCCCCTCCAACTGTCACTGCCTCTGCTGCTCCACCAAACTGAACCAAATTAAGAGCTTGAGCCCAGACTTACAACAGCGAGGCACATGATAGACAGTAAGCTGTGGGATAGAGTTGTACAAAGGCTGTCTATCGGGGAGAGGAGACAGGGCGGTTGCAAAAAGCCGCTGCAACAATCGGTCAATGTAGACGTTTGTCCTTGAGAGTAAGAGAGAGAGGGAGCGACGGAGGGGGGGAATGTCTAAATACCTGCCCAATAAAAGGAGGCTTTTAAAAGACACAGAATGCAGAGGTGAAGAGATAGGATGGCAGTTTTGAAGACAGAAAAATCCTTAAATCTATTCGCATTATATTGTAATCCTACAGGAACACTAAAGCAAACATAACACATACACCTAAACTGACATGGACTGAGTACTGAGTCGAGCTCCACAAATTACCAAATGTGATCAGAAATTATTTTTAGGTCTTATGTAGATGTGACGTGAGGATACTAATATATGAAGTCATTTATTTTAAAGGTGCACTGTGAGTGTTATTGCATTGCCTGGAATGTTGTATGGCAGTATAGCAAAAGACCATGTTTAAATTGGACAAATTGTTGTAGGAGTGAAGACGTTTCGCTGCTCATCCAAGCCGCTTCTTCAGTTCTGGTCCAAGAAGCGACTTGGATGCTGTGGATCAGACCTCGACGACTGAGGGTTTACACAGACATGTATGGCAGTATGTCACTATTTAGTTTCAGGTGTTTTTACTTCTAAAAATAATGCCTTGAATGACATACCAGTACTTTCTTACTATGAGTGGGATTGCCTCTCCACAGATCTGACTTATAACTTGGCCTGGTGGCACTACCTGTTTGTCTCCAGGGAGATAGACAATGTTAATGCCATATTCCGAACATTCCAGGCACGCAATAACATCTACCAGACAACCTAAGCAAATCACTCACATTGGGAACTGCACAAGGACACAACAGCACCCATTTACCGCTCTTATTCGTATCGTAGATTAGAATCTAAATAACTTTTCTGACAACATTTTTAAAACATCTACCTCAGCAGCACTGGACCATTTCTCAAAAGTGCCAAAATGTCAAGAGGGATGATAAAAATACCAGCTGGGATTTCTCAACTCAGTTCAAGTGTTGCTGTTTTAGGGAATGGAAAAACACTTAGCAACTCTTTCGGTATTAAAACGCTAAATATGTTCTTGTTAATTAAGCGCAGTAGCTGTAGTGCTATGTTGTTCTTGCTAACTCATTATTTAACAGTGTAAACTTGAAGGCAGCTCTTGGATAACAAGCGCAGGGCCTGGTCTCTCAGCTGTTAAGTGAAATGTGTGCTGATGTCGGCACTCTGAGCAGCATTAGAAAACGGAAAAGCTCTAATGTGGGAGCACAGACTGCGAGTCCAAAGGCGGTAACAAGAGCAGGGTGTGGCTGAGAGAATGTAGTACTGGACAAGACTGTTACCGTGGACAAGACTGTTACCAGGGCGAGTTAATATTAATATGTATCCACATTTACTTAATGAACTGTACTGCTCTTTTCTAATCTCTCACTACTTTTACTTGAGCACATATTGGAGCTACTTTACCCATAACATTTCCTTAAATTCATGTTATGATTGTGAATACAAAATGTAGTTTTTTATTTCAATATAATTTCTCTATATAATATTACTCTAACTAATCTATAGGTCTATGAGTGCTCTAACTTCAATAAAATAATTTGGATAGGCTACTCTTTTGTGAAATTACTTATTAAGAACATTTTGAGCCTGTACTACTCTACCACCTGCTACTTTTTAAACAAATTAACTGTTTTGAAATGTAAATTTTTTGCTGCAATTTAGAAAGTTACAACCTTTGTCTGCTCCCATCCCTGACAGCTGGCTACAACATGGTCACTGGACACTAGACATGGGACGAATGTTGACATTTTGTGTGATTATCATGGCCAAAATAATTACGAGTAACGATTATATCACGATAATGATTAAAGTTGTTATGTATATGAATAATTAAAACTAAGAATATTATGGGTGAGCAGGGCCGTCAACTGAAATTTGGAGGCCCGGGCCAACAAGTCCACGTGGCCCCCTGTAATACAAATTAAAAGGAAGACGATCCAATTCTGGGCCCCTAAGACCTTGGGACCCCAGACAACAGACCCCTTTGTCCCCCCGGCCGACTCCTCTGTGGATAAGTCGTTTTTTTCTACACATTCTGGTGATATAACAGCGATTATCTTGGTTGGCGATTATCACAATTATACAAAAGGTCCCACAAACGATTATTGTCAAGCCTTTTTACCACCATAAACGATATTATTGTTTATTGTCCCATCTCTAGAGGACAAATGAGCGGACGAGAAGGAAGGGTCAAGTCTACAGCTTTATTCCTCTCTCCTCCAGCTGTAGATATAATCAGGAAACTCATTCATAATAACCATAACAGCAGGACAGCCAATAATGTGCCATAGTCTTTAAACCAGTCTTGATCATATAATTGAGCTATGATAAAGTCTTTGAGTGTTGTGGTCGTTGTTGTTGTGAAAGCTGGAGAAACACGTGGGGAATGTTATGAGGAATCGATAATAAAATAATAAATTACTCCTGAAGTGTTTATGCAGAGACCAGACGCACAAGAGGCACAAGAGGACATGCGCACTTGTCCTTTTAAGGTGATCAACTTTAGTCCTGAACCAAAGACAAACGCAGTGGCAACAGCATTATAGTCCAGTTACTAAATTAAATATTCACTCAAAAAATGTCAGGCAATATTTATGAATAAGTTTGGAAAATTCTAGGAAGTATGCGCAATGTTCTGGGTGGAGATTGTTGCGCGCGCTCTGCTCTCACGTCGTGCGTAAAACTCCATGTCCAACGTCACTTGGGCCCCTCTTTGACTAGACTTGTGGTTATCGCCCAGACAAACTATTGAAACGATAACACTGTGAGATAATGTGTTAGAGGAAAAACTAAATATTAAATTGAAAAAAGAAAAAGAAACTGAAAAAGACTGCTGTGAATGTAAACGCTCCACGGTTGGTTTGACACGTGCCCAACAGGTGCTTATGAAAACTTTATCCAACTCTTCTCTAACAATAAATTTTTCTCGGTTTGTTTCAGTTATGTTGCCACAGATCATAATATTACCTCCCCTGTGCTGTGTAAATGTTAACTTTTATTTCACTGACTTACTTTTGAATGTCCTCTTGTCCCAGCGCGTTTTGAGTCTTGTCCCTGCGCCAAAGTCCTGATTATAATCCCATAGAAGCAGCAGCAGTACGGGGATCCTGTGGGTCTTCACGGAGCGAGGTGGCACGGTCCTGCGCGGGGGGACATGGGAACGGGACGGTCGGCTCCACTGGCTCCACGGTCATTCCCAGCAGAGGGAGAGAGAGTGACCCACCCCGCCGCCGGGTTAAAAATAAAACGGGCCCATCCAGTACATGATCTGAGCGCGCGGGGGATGGACATTCCTCAGTCGAGCCGGTGACTCGAAATGGCATAGGCACTTGTGATCTTTGAAGTGCACCACACACACACTCACTACGGGACATACCCCACCCCGCCCCGGGTCTAATCGCACGCGCAACACCCACCAACATACCACCCACTGCATAGACCCAAATGTCACCCCTGCGCAATGTATGTGTGGAAGAAAGAAATACAATGTAGAGAATGGTCCATTTGAGAGCAAAAGTAACAAAAACAGGCAATCAAGCAGGGCTGGTCCTAGCTTTCAGGGGGCCCTAGGCTGAATTTGACTCTAGGGCCCCCACAGCTGATCCTGGCTCAGCTATTGGTGACTCACATTTGACACATTCTGACTCTGCTCTCATCACTTTGAACAGTTGTATTTGTGTTTATATGACCAACATCAGACTGAAAACATCCAGAATGTCACAACTACCACAGTCACAAGAACAGAACACAGACATATAAGGGGGGGTCAAGATTTTTAACATTTTAGACATTTTTTCTTTGTTTCTGGTGGATTTTAATGTGTTCCAGTTGCGACAGTGGGTTAAATTTACATTATAAAGGTCCTTGCACCGGTGTAAACTCATAGCTGCCCTCACCTCTGCCCGACTCAAAAACTAATGTAGCAGCAGTAAATATTTGGCTACAATAGATATAAAACAAATGTAATTGTTTCAGAGGGATATTTAGGCTGCTGTAAACACACAAGCCCTGTTTCCAGTAAAACTTGATATATTATTTTCAATATACCGTAATGTCACGACCATAAGGCGCGGGTAAAAGTTGCGAACATCGTGGGAGCGATGGATGACAGGCGGCAAACACAGCTTTACAAAGACCAGGAGGCAGCGCCGGGCGAGTTACGCCACGATTTTTGAATGGATTGTGGATGCTTGGACGTATCTGCTTGCACTGTTCTTTGAGCTTTCGCAAAAGTCGACATCGTTCACGCGGAGCGGTACAGCAACAAGACGGACTCTGATAGTGACGAGAGGGAACCTGGTGTATTTTTATAGAAATCTAGTGCAGCTGTTCATTTCAGATACAGAGGATGAAGACTTTGATGGATTTGTGAATTAATTGAAAAAATGATGTGAGCATATGCTAAATACTTGAATAAAGCACAACCGAACACAGTATGTGCTCTAAAAGACGCAAAGGAAGCAAAACTAACATGCATGTTTTACCGTGCCTGCGCCCTAAGGCCCGGTGCGCCTTTTTTATGTGTTAAATGCAGAAAAAGCACCGTAACTGAACTGCGCCTTATAATCCGGTGCACCCTATGGCTGTGAAATTACGGTAAATGTATGGGCTCTTGGGTGCCCTCTGCTGGCCTCGGGGCCCTAAGCAGCTGGTAAATCTGCCTATAGGCTGGGCTGGCCCTGGCATCAAGTAAACAGTTTTATCTATTCTTTTTTCAGAAGCATCTAAAACTTGTCTCACCAGCTTGTATCTAGGCCTTTATTGTTTTAAATAAAGTTCTATATAAAGCTTACTATTAAAATAATATGTGATGCCACTAGAACAAGTAGACAGCAACAAAGCTTAAGTTAAATTTAAATGAGCTCAGATTTGGCCAAGAGAAACTTAAATTTACCACCGTTTGAACAAGCTTGGAGCTGGCACAAGCCCCGGCCAAACTTCAGAGGTGGAATACTCAACAGTAAAAAATAAAATTGTCAATTGAATATTCTGTTTATTAAAAAAACACACACAAAAGCACAGACAATTCTTATTAGCGTCACCAAATGGGTATCAAAAATATATTTACAGCACGTATTTCCAAACATAAATACGATATAATTAAACATAACTTGCTTAAAGACTAGATATTAAAAATAAGTCCAAAAAAGTTGTGTAGTCCTTCATGCTGGTCTTTGTAAGGTAAATATTATGGCTTATATTGAGGGTGAGCTCCGTCCAGTTTTAAATAAGAGCTGACACTGCTGAGACCTTCTGCATAGTTTCACACATTACAAAACTAAAGTAAATCAAAATATAAAAATGCTAACATAAAAACAATAAAACCCAAAACCAAAGACATTCATTAACTTTTCAAGAGGCATGAACAATAAATAGGAAAAAATGAAATGCAGATTTGGGTACCGTAGTTTAACAGTTCAAACAGCCCAGCTACTTCAGACGACACCAGAGCCTGACCTCAAGACTTTTAGTGTAAAGCTGCACATCAAATGTTACTTTTTCCCCATGTTTTGGTCCAAGTTTTGAGTAAGTTAGACATGTGTGTGACTGAGATATTCACCTTGTTCTGGAAACTTCTGGAATAAGGTGAATAGTACTGCAGTTTTACTGTAGTTTACTATGGTTTTACCGTAGATTACTGTAGTTTACTGTTGTTTTACTGTAGATTACTGTAGTTTTATTGTATTTTACTGTTGTTTACTGTAGTTTTACTGTAGATTACTGCAGTTTTACTGTAGTTTACTGTCATTTACTGCAGTTTTACTGTAGTTTACTGTAGTTTACTGTGATTTACTGTAGTTTTACTGTAGATTACTGCAGTTAGTTTACTGTAGTTTTACTGTAGATTACTGTCGTTTACAGTAGATTACGGTAGTTTACTGTAGTTTTACTGTCGTTTACAGTAGATTACTGTAGTTTACTGTAGTTTTACTGTAGTTTTACCGTAGTAGTGAGGAAAGAACAATGCTCTGATCTACAAGTGCTTCCTTAAATGTTGTTAATTGGATTCGAATTCCATTTTTAGATAATTAACCAAATTTTCTGACTTTGTTCGTTAAAATAATAATTAATTTCAGTACATTTTTGGACAATGTAAACTGTAGTACTGTAAAGTCAATCAAAAGAGCATTTACCTCTGAACTAGAAAACCCAGGACTAGCAAGTGGTATTAGTTAAATAAAAAAAATCAAAATACATTTCTTTGTTCATAAGCTTGTATAAAAAGACATTTCACACAGTTTTGTAACTTCATTGTACAATTTGCACCATTTACTTTAGCTTACATTAACGTCTCTTAACGCCAACAGTCTGCTACAAAAAACATTGAAGTGGTTAAATTATGTGTTTGGAGAAAACACACTCACTAAATATGTCAGTCTATGCAGTTTTGTCCTAGTATAGCTTAGACTCCAAGATTCAGGAGTCAAAATAACTATAATTTAATTTCCCCTACTATAAAGAGAAATAGCTTGCCTTAGGATTTTGGTGTTACAGTTCCAATGCTTAGAGTTCCTATGTTTTTACTGTAAACTAATATATATTTTTTTACTTTTCAAGCCCATATAAGGGACTACTGAAGTTTATTCACTATAAAAATATTGGCTACAGAGCAGTTTTGTTACAGTATAAATTAAAAATGAGAAAGTCGAAATATTTAGCTTCCAAGTCTCACTTATGTAACTGCTCAATGCTACTGTGTGACGTGTATCTTTGGTGTAAGTAAGATTGTTGAAAGCAATACATAAATTTACAAATATAAAAATATACAATAATGATATAAAAATAATTGCTTTCATTTAGAAAACATCTCCCGCTGCCTCAATTACAGTGCGTTGTGTAAAAATAGTCAAGTAATAATATATTTTCTGGTGCAAATAAAAGACAATCTGAATCCATGTAGGATGCAGCTCAGTCTAAGTGCTCTCTGCTTTTGTGAGTGGTTCCATGGATTTACGAAGCAACAAAAGCATCAAGGTCGGCGATGACAGCTGCCTGTTTTTTTACAACTGTGTTCAACAATCGCTGTGGGAAGGAAGGAGCTCCGAGGTCCACCTGAAGACAAAAATATGAACAAAATAAAGAGAAAAAATGGTTTGCACCTATTACAATAATTACACCAGACAGCTGAAGACACTTAGAAATGATCTTTTGATTATGGTGCCTTTTAGATAAATACCAACCTCAAGTTTTTTGTCATCAAAGTGGATATAAACCATAAACTGTTTATATAAATGGACATAGCCCAGCTCCATCAACTCTGGCACCAATTCACTTTGCATTAAAAAAACTGCCTCTCTTAGTAACTGCTGCTGTCAGGCTCATCATTTTGGTCTTAAAATGTTCATATTAATCCACTCTACATGATCCTGGTATTTTTATTTTACTATTGTGTCCATAAATCAAAATATTAACTTTAATAATAGACAAATCAGGTGCCTTCTTTCCTTGAGGTCACTCCTGCTACCGTTAGCAACAGGTTTGATTGACAGCGTTGCTAAGCGCCCGCTTCCTGCTAAACCATGGCAAGAGCAGGAAGGGGTGTTAACTTCAACAGCTTGGCTCTGGATTGGCTCTTTGGTTGCTATGATACTCGCAGTCAGAATTCTTCATATGGACCCTGGCTCCAAATCGCCGCTATAACTGCTCTAGCCTTGATGAGCTTCATTTGACTGGAGCTGAACGCTACTGGTCACGCTCACTTAGGCCACTTCTTGTCTATGATATAAACTAAAAATAATATTCTTCATAAACATAAAAGTTGTATAGTCAGATTGTAAAGATCAGATGGACAGCGGGCCAACTTGATCCACACATTTTTGGAGCTTGAGGAAACATAAGTGCTCTGACAAGTATGCAAGCTGCACACAAAAAAACTGTACCTGGAAATCAAACCTTGGATCTTGTCTAAATCTGACGCCACTGGTCGATATGAATGTGATTTGGATAGACGTCAATGCATCACTGTTACAAGCAGGAAAGTAAGCATTGTGCCTGTTAGTATTCCTGCACATTGTGACTCAACAGACGGATCCTGCTTTTGTGGCACTGCCGGATGGAAACAAATCGCACGACAAGGACAATAAAATCTTCAAGGTGTATGTAGAAACATTATAAAACATTTAACAAACACGGCATATCTGTGTCACCAAGTATGAAGTAATCATGTTCCAATCAAGGGTACTGCCAGATCAGTCCTTGTTATCGACTTGAGCCAACATAATTAGAGGCTATAATACTCCCTACAACAGAAGATTATAAGCATTAATGCGTTAGACCTCCAACAGCTATGTATGGGGCTAAAACCAACTTGTATTTTTGCACAATGTCCACAAATAGCATCTCAGGTTATGTTGTGATTATAGTTACATTTTTAAATCTGTATGCGTGACCGCCTTAATGACGTCATGATTTACCTGCAGAAGATAGACCACCCTGGTGACTCCCTGTCCTGTAGATTTGAGCGGTTGTAGTATCCAACAGCTGGGCATCATCTCCCCCCTCACCGCCTCCACACTGGGACGGGGCAAAGACTCCTCAAACACAGACTGCATGGCCAATATGTTCAGCCCGCCCTGAAAGAGAAGAGAAAGCATCGATAACCCAGGGCCCTCAGCTTTTTGATCAGTCAGAGGCAGCCGTGCGCTCACAGACTACAAATCACCATCAGTTTTATTTACGCCCACTGCAACAGGCCTGTGTGGTCAGCTGCTGAGGTGGGCAGTGTAAAATGTACAAGTGGGATGTCAATACAGCGAAGAGGGTCCAAAATAACTGTGATTCACCCATCTGTGTAATGATTTTCTATGGTGGTTATAAAAGACCTGATTATAATTCGGATTAGCTCCTATCTTTTAGACACAAATCTGTTAAGGCGGTCATGACTGTTTGTTTTGCACTGGTCATGCAAATATACAGAGTGCGTTGGATCAGTAATCTTGGTAACGCATCAGAATCCCGTAGCCTTAGGACCAGTGACTGTTTCTACCAACATCCTCGAAGAGCCAGTGAAGAGCTCCTACCCCAAACTTCATCTGTGAAAATAAATGTGGAGATGAATATGTATTAAAATCTAAATAAATGTATGTTATGCACAGTGGTGGAAGAAGTACTCAGTTTTGTTATTTAAGTAAAAGTACAGATACCGGAGCAAAAAATACTCAAAAGTAAAAGCATCACATGAAAAAATCGACAGAAGTGAAAGTATTAAATTACCCCTTAAAATGTAACTTATAGTTCAGCAAACAGTAAAAAGTATTTCATGCAGATTTTGAGGTCTTATAGGGCTTCAAATGTAGTGATTTTGATAAAGATTTGTGCTAAATTTTGCTCAGAAATAATAAAATCAATCGTTTTATCCTCATTGTTTTTATTTGTATATTTTTGTCAAACTACAAACATGTTAAAAATAAACCCCTCAGAGTTTTCAGCAGGTTTCAAACAATAATTAAAAAAAATACTTTTACTCTTCAGTATAGCACAGATACCTAATATTTCTACTTAAGTACAGTACTTTACTACTTTTACTTTGTTAAATTTCACCACTGGTTATGTATTATTGAAAATATTAGGTTTTGTTTGTTTTTTACAATGTATGAAGCCCAACTTTTAGTACTTACGTAAGCTCTGAACATTTTGATGCCAGAAACATATCATAAACTGACAGAAACATATCATAAACTGACAGAAACATATAATAAACTGACAGAAACATATCATAACCTGACAGAAACATATCATAAACTGACAGAAACAAACTATAACAAAGAATTATCCACAAAAAGTATTGTGGATAATGTACAATACTGTTAAATATATTTCAGCTGCAATAAATAAATCGCCATTTTTGTTCATAATTCAACCTTCTACAGCCCAAATCTTATCATATATATAAAAAAATAACAACATACTTCCCACTAGAGCAAAGAAAATGTACACAAAGCAAATACTGTCCCAAAAAACTTACTATTCAATCTGTCACGTATTGAACCAAAGTCGATACAGTAATTATCGCGATAGGCCTAATATAATGTGTCTCATCTTCTGTGCTATTGAATATTGTCAGTCTAAATCCAGTCAACAACTCTAAAACGTCACTCATTACTATGCACTGTCCCTATTTAATTAACGATAATAATAATTTTCAGGGGCACAGATGAGGCTCACTGGGTCTATTATAAAACCATATCAGTAATTATATTCCATGTGTCGTGGTTTCACCTGTTTAACTGCAGCGCTGATGCAGCAGAAGTCCCGGGGCTGGCTGACGTGGCACCTGGACGGATCACTGAGTATGTACACTACAGGAAAACGAGCATTATGTGAGACATGGGAACAACGTAAAATCAAACTGACAATTCTAGATAGATTTATTATTTTAGCAGACTCTATTTTCTGATCTGTGTTATAATGTTTCCTCATCACAATCAGACCTGGAGTTTTGTTTTGTTTCATTCACACACAAACCCTGCAAACCCTCAATTAGGCTGAGTTCTTCTCTCAAACTGAAAACACTCTGTTCCACCTTGTGATGTCATCATGTGGTAATACAGGAAGTGCTCCACACACCTTCACTAGAATAATTTGGATAATTTCAGCCCTGGAATTGCCAATCTCTACTGAACTGAAGGTAAAATGTAGCTGTTAACTTGAAAACTACCACTTCATGACATCACAAGGCGGAACAGAGTGTTTTAAGCTTTGGAGACATAGAAAGACTAATAATGCAACTGAAACATGTGTGAATGAAACAAAACACAACTCCAGGTATGTTTTTGAGGAGGATGCATCATTATAACATAGCTAAACGCTCACAAGAGTTAGTTTTGTGTAATATAGTACCTTCAAAGTTAGTGTTTGCCAATGACAATTACACTTTTTTTCATTTCTTATTTGTAGATCATTCATAACGTAATCTGAATTCAAGTGATTCAGTACTTCTTACTTCCTGAGTTAGCCCTATATAGTCATGTTTGATATCTGGTTTAGTCCTGCTTTAGATCTGGCTCTGACCTGGCTCTGACCTTGCTGAATTTGTGTTTGGACCAGCTCAATCATAATTAACAGTAATTTTTTTCATGTTTGGGAATCACTGTCCTATGTCTTTACTAAAACTACTATATAAAATTATTGTTGTGACCATGTGGTTGCAAACAGAAGAGAGAGGAGTGTTACCAGATGGAGAAAAATTAAGTACAACATAAAGCAGGTGGGACAGTGCAGTGATGAATGGGTTTGCCCTGCTCCATAGTTAACTAATGTGCAGAGGCATCGTATGAGGTGAATGCCCCAAAATGCTTTGCAAAAACATAAATAGATTTGCAACAACAACAAAAATGTTTACTCTGTCTGTACTCAAACACAAGATTGTAGTAGACAGCATGCACTTAAATGTAAAGATATAGGGTGGTATGTTGGAGCGGGCTTACCCAGCTGAGTGCTGTCATCTAGTGGTCGAGTCCACACAGAACCAACTGACTGGTTAAACATGTTGCATTTGGACACCTGGTTTATTGCAGCCCAGAGGCTTTCCAGGGGTCTGTTCAAGTCGGCTGCCCCCAAAAAGCTGTGGACAGAAGGGCTGGAGGAGGGTTTGTAGTACGCATGGACGCCTCTCTCCTCTCCTTCATACCTAAAGTTAAAAGAACAACTTTGTGATTTAAATGATCGAAAATAATCGTAATAATAATAAACAGCCCCCAATATGGATGTTGATGCTCATATAATAATAATCATTATTATCAATCTCATTTACATAAAAACATAATTATATATTTAAAATGAGGCCTGGTAAGGTAAATACTGCATCCCCCACCCCTACACCACCTCAACGCCTCAACACACACACACACACACACACACATATATATATATATATATATATATATATATAGGAACAGCAAAGATACTGCGCAGAACCCTCAAGCTCCCAGGCCTCGGGTAGAGGTCCCGAGCGTGGAAAAAGAGGGGATAAAAGACCACCCGCGGAGGGTGAGGAGGAGATTTTATATATGTATATTTATATATATATATACACATATATATATGTATATATATATATATATCATTTATTCATATCTATATGTATATAGATATGAATAAATGATAGAAAAAATGTAAAATGGATTGCTTTGTAGTAAATAAATAAACTAACCTCCAGCCTGCAGTGGCCTTTCCAGTCAGTAAATTACCAAGATCTCCGGCAGATGCAAGTCGCACCTGTGGGGAAAAATAATGAATAGTACTATGGAAAAGAAGAAAAACAAAGATAGATCTATCACTGAACAAAATACAGGAAAAGGAAAGAGAAGGCCACTATCAAGTCACTAGGTCCTGTCTTGCAACTGTAAACTTCAGTGCACATTTAAAGGGGCTGTACCCAATATATTGTAAAAACAGCCCTTACAGACAAAAGAAGACCGACCTGTGCTGCATCTAAACATTTTTATTCTTCACAAACAAGGAAGTAGCACTGGTGCGCTGTTTGCAAGCTACATATTTTTAGCTGTGGTTTTTTGCACAGTTTTATGAGTGTGCCTGAAATACCTTAACACACAGTAAAATGATATTTGAAATGTAGGTGTCATATATTTCCTGACACCCTGTGATGTTTGGATCAGATAAGCGGTTCTCTGTGGTCTACAAACCTCAGCCAGAGCCCGGACGTGGAGAGAGGAGGTGATGTCCTGATAGTTGTTGGTGGAGATTGAAGAAGAGGAGCCGAAGGATGAAGCTCGGTGTCGCGTGAAAGAGTGGACTGATGGAGAAGAGGTCATTATGGGCTCAAATCCTGACACGGGAAGGTCAAGGCGGACATCTAAAAATATAATGGTTCAAATAAATTCATTTCAAAACAGGTGCTCACAACATTATATAATTTATAGATAGATAAGTGGATCATCTATATTATGCTAACTAACATTTTTAAGCTCAAACACAATATTATCGGCCTCATCAAAGCACAAGATTGTTTCATTCTACTGTATTTTCAGTCAATACACAGTCTACTTGGAAAAAGATTCTGATTCTAAAAATATACACTTCATTCCAACAGGGGCATTCAGAACAATCTATTTTTTCGTTACGCTATAGGAATTCTAAAGATGTCCTAAATAATGCTTAAAAAAGGACCAAATAGAGCGTTTCCCACACTATCAGATGTTCAGGCGATAACAAGAGGCTACTACCATCTCATTTTATCAATATAATAATGTTCTATAGCATAAATATAACTGTTGGAAACTGTTTTTTTACCTTGTGCAGAAAGCCAGGCTCTTTGGTTCTTCACACTTTGGGGACCACAAACAGGCGGGCGTGCCCTGATCTTCTGGTCTTCTTCCTGGGACATACTTATCTGAAAATATGACCAAAAAAAACAGTCTGCAATCCAATTTTGTTCCTGGAGAAATATATTAAATCTCAAGAATGAAAAAACAGATTTAAATATATATTTGTTGTCGGACCTGTGCGTGTATAGACGTGTTGCTGAGCTGGAGGTGAGTGTTGCCGCTGTTGTAGCCGGAGGTAGGACCAGAGGACAGGCTCAGACTGGAGCCAGTGCATAACGTGCTGTTACTGACTCTGGTCCGATGCCTCAGGTCGTCCTGTCACAAAAACATGATAATATTTCCAACAATTACATTACAATACCCTAAGGATTATCATGTTTGCTTAATATTAGCCATAATTAACAACACATTACATTCAATGGCGGCTACTAAAACTAAACGTTTTACAGATATTTTTATACCACATGCCCTTCCTTTAAGCTTTAATGGTGTGGACAGTGTCTTGCCCGTCATGCCACCAGTTAGTGGGCCAATGCTTAACCCTGTAGCCCCACTGACTGTGTGGCCCTGAAGCATATTTAAAAGTTATCTGCTTGTGGTCATAATTAGACAGATAAAACAGATATAATAGATGGACAGATCCCAGGTGATATAAATCTTAATTGCATAAGCTCAGCACATTCATCAGCAAAATCCTGCAAAAGAAGCACATTAAAAACACATCATACTAAAGAGACAATAATTAATCAACCATGATTATGCAACAGATATAAACTAGTACTAGTGAAAAGGAAGACCCAGCCTAACCTTGCAGTCCTGGGACATAGCCTGCTGCTGTATCCTCCTCTTCTCCTGCTCCGTTCTCTCTCTCAGACGCTCTCGGGCTTTAGCGATCTCCTCCCTCGCTTCCTCCCGTGCCCGGCTGTAGTCCCGCAGCAGCTGCTCGATGTCAGAGGGGCACCGGCTCTGCCCCAGGCCCGGGTCAGGGGGGCTGGTACAGACAAATTCAATTTTAAATGGGAAAAGATTGTATTAAAGCAAGTCAGCAAGTCAACACTCTTCAGGCAAAAGGAGGAGAGATAAATACTACTGTTGGGCAGCAAGTCCATTCAAAATTAGAACATGAACAGAAAATATGGGATGCAAAATTACACAAAAATAATTATTATCAGTGTATTAGACTAGTGTTTCTCTACCTATGATAAGATACAATATTCTGCATGTTTTAATACTTGATTTTACTTGAGATTTATTGCAGTTTAGACCTGGTTTACACCCAATTTACAAGAAGATATAGCCCAGATTTAATGTCATTTATGTTCTGCTGTTGACCTGGTTTAGTTTGGATTTAATCTTGGTCCAATCCTGGTGGTCCTCGTAAACCAAAATAATTTATTAGATTGTACTGCAAATTTCAGAAACATTGATTTAGATGAAAAAACGTGATATAATGTAATGACAATTTTGAACAATATTACATTGGAAGTGCTTGCATATTGATGTATTAGACCAATGTTTCTCAAACTGCGGTGCACAAACCATTGGTGGTGCATGAGCGCTGTCACATGGTACTTGGACAGCTCTTCAGTTTGTAGGTTTGCCTAATTTAGGGGTCACTTTATCCACTTTTTTGTCCTCTTTTGATAATTTCTTGTTTAGATTTACAGTGGAATTGATGTAATCCACTTTTACACCTGGTTTAGATGTTATATTAGTTGATTTAGATCTGGTGGTAATCAGAAAACCAAGTCTTTTTCTTCTCTGAGTGAAGTATTAGTATTAGATCATTGTTTCGTAGGTTTAATTTTAATTTGACTGACCCGGTGCTGTGGATGTCCTCTTGATGGCGCTTTTGCAGGTACTCTTTGCGTTTGTTGGGGGCAGAAGAGGTTTTGGAGGTGGGACTGTCTGGACTCTGAAGGTTTTTACTGGGACTCAAACTACGGGTGCGGCGGAAACCATGGAGACGCTCCTCCCTCTCCCGCCTCAGACCATCAATGCTTTTACAATGTCTGTGGGACAACGTGACAGGAATTAAAAGTTAACATGTCAAATGGTTACTATATCATCAACAGAGGTGTACAACTCTATTCTGAACCTTATAGCAAACATTATCCTTAATACTAACATTCTAACTTCTTCTTGCTCCATGTGAGAACCTAAAATACTTGAAATTATCGATTCCAAAAGAAGAAGAATTGTATTGTTTGATAATCAATAAGTGCATGCTATTATGCCAGTTGTTGTTAGCTTTACCGTGATGGCAAAACTCTGCCCTGGTCTCTGAAAGCTGAGAAAAGAGCTTATAAACATATCGTGGTGAATATTTTGGATGCTCAGAATGCATAAAGTAAGAGAGGAATAACTTTGGGCCATGGCAAACTGATACAGTGATACAGATACTGAGCTGAAACACATATTTTAAGCTTATTCTTACTCATTGTAAAGCTGTTGTTTGATGGGTGCTGGAGGTGGGGACTCCCCTCTCTCTTCTCTGGATCCTGGAGACAGCATCTTTAGCAGTGTGTCCGTTTGTCCCAGGCCATAATGTAGTTTCGCCTCTGTCAGCTCCATCGTGAGAGGAGCTGGGTTCATACTCAGACTCACTGTAGCCATCACCGCCTCCCTCTCCTGTCGCAATCTGTGTATCTCCCTCAATTTTCTATCACTTTGAATAGCCTCCAAACTGGTCCCATACAGATCCATATCTTTCCTCTTTTCAAAATCCTTTAATTGTGATTTATAGGGAATACTTGAGTGTTTTGATTGACAGTGGTTGATGCCGGACCAGTTTTTGAACTTGTTGTGCATAGGCAAGTCTTCTGGAAGTCTTTGGGAATCATGAATTGGTGATACAACTCTCATTGGTTCAATATTGACAAGAATGTCCGTATTGCATTCACTTGGGGCAAGAGACACTGTATCTAGCTCAGTTTTGTCATTTAATTCCCCAATGTAAAACTTTAGATCAAAATTATTTAGTCCAACTTGGCTTTTTGCGAGCTGCTTCTGTACGCCACAGTCAGTTTCAACAGGAGACTTATAATCCTGCATAGTTTTCATTTGCATAGCATCAATAGTGTTTCTTTTATAAGTCCTTTGAAAAGAGCTTGGCTGCATTTGGTTGACCCTATTGTCCAGATCTTGTTTCCAGCTACTGTCTAAATCTCTATCCAATGTTGAATTTGGACTTTTATCTGATAAATTTGAAGTTTCATTCTCAAGTGATTCATGAGTTACATTTGAAGACAGCTCACAGTCTTCTGGATCCTCCGATTTCGTTTTTCTTGATTCTACGTTTTTATAGCTTGTATTTCTGACCTGGTGTCTCGCAATGGACACTTCTGCTTTGTGCTTTACTGATAATCGCGTTCCCACTGTGAGAATTGGAGATAACGCACGGTCTATGTAAGTGGCCTTCTGCTTTGAACTGCACAATAGGTCACTCTTTGGAGAATAGCTCTGATTTTGTGCTGTTGTTGCGGGAGCACTTTTGTGGCTCGGTGCCTCAGGCGGACTTAGCGGCTTTGAGCTTTTAGAAGAAGACGATTTACGACACGATTGACATTCAGAGCTGGTAGTTTTTATAGCAGAGGTCGGAACAGGACCATGCTCGTCCATTTGTGATTTGGATCTTTCTATCCCAGCGGATTTGATCTCTATTTTGGCACATTTGAAGCTCTGTCATCTATACGAACTAGATTATTGTCAGGCGATACAGCAATCACCTTTGAACCAATCACTTCCACAATAACATTGACTTGGGAATGGGATTTTTCATTCTCCTCTGTTTGAACAGCAACATTAACCGCAGTTTGTGTAGCATTATCTTTTGTATCTTTCAACTCCATTAACCTGTTACTAACATTTGCCAAATTCCCACTTTTATTGAGATTTATCTTGCGAATTTCACCATTTCTCATGCCTTGAACATCTCCTAACAGGTCTGAGGTGCTGTCAATCAATTTGGTAATATGTGCGGACATGCTTTCCATGCTCGCCCAAGTTGATGAATCTTTAATATTTATTTTGCTTCGCTGCGTCGCCGGTCCGTCTGTATAGCTCCTCTGGTGTCTACTTTTCCTCTTAAGGCTGTTGTTATTGCTATCCGAATTTGCTTGTTTGTCAGTTTGAGTGCTGTGCTCACAAGTCCGGCGTCTTTGGGATTTAGTTCTTGCTTGGGACTCCTGTTCAGAAGAATAAACAAACATTATTTCATCATGACTGGAGTTATTTTGTACTGGTCCATTTTTACTTGAAGATGTGGTGTTGATTTTAAGACCGGCCAAATGTGCGTGAATATCCTCCCCGGTCTGTTGCGATGGCTGTCGATAGTCTTCCACACTGCTTAGAGTGCTGGACAGTCCCTTGTTGGTCGCGTATGTGCTTAGATGCGAATTGAATGGTGAGTTTTGCCGATTCAAACCGTTGTCCACACTTAGACATCTGGTAATACGCTTCTCTGCGCTGTTTAAAAGAGGAGACTTGCATGAGAGATTAGCCGCACTCCCAAATACAGGTGTTTTATAGCTGTCATTTGTTCCATCCTCTTGCCATTGGTGAACAAAAGGGTTGATGTCGCTAGAGGGAAAATGCATAGGTGAATCCAGAGTACGATGTTGATCATAATTTGCGTTTTGCATTGTTTTTAGTTGTAAAGCTTTGGGTGATAGCGAATGCCTCTTCTGGCTACAGTTTGGCTTGGTTTTAGTTTGAAATTCAGGTGAAAGCATCTTAAATTTTGCCTTTTCAATAGTGTTTTTGCTGTCAAGTCTTGTTTCAATCATCGTTTCATCATCTGAAGATTTGGCAGAGGAGTCTGAGGAAGGCGTTGGATAGGACCGCCTTGTGGATCTTCGAATTCTTTTAGATTTCACTTTTTTGTCCAATAAAGTAGAATAAATCTGCTGATCGGTTGTACCCAGATCGCTCAAAACAAAAGACACGCTATTTTGTGAATCACTTGGTTTTCTTTGTAGAGCCGGCACTACACATGGTTCAGCTACATTTTTGGTTTTTGAACTGGAACTAGTCTGGCTGTGGCACGATTTCAGCAAGTTTTTGTTATTCAAATTAACCGTGCAATTTTGACCCAAATAATTTCTCATTTCTGGGCATTTTTCCACCACTGCTTTTGTATAATGCAAGCTTTCTATTTTGCCAACTGCACTATTGTCAGGAGTGAAAACACAATGATCGTTTGGAAGTGATTTTGCATTGGTATAAAGGTGAGAAAGATTTTGAAATTGTTGAATCATCCTTGAAGGCGAAGTTGGTTCATGTGATTGGCAGCTAGTGAATTCTCCTACTATTGTTACATCTTCAGCTTCAGAACAGCGAGACTTCACTTTTGAATCGCCTCCAACACAGAGACTATCAGAGGAGACGTGAACACAAGATTGATACCAATGACTTTGATTGAAATTACAAGTTTTCTTATTTTTTTGTGCCTCTTGAAATTCAACATCTGTGCATGCTTTAGCTGCTGTACTTTTTGTCATCTTTGCAGTAGCAGGTTGGTTTGTTTCTGTAGTTTTGAAAGAATCATTGGTATTATTAGTAGAAGATTTCAAAATAAAAGCATGCTGCAACTTTTCAGAGAGACCATTATTGTGTGTCAATTTTAATGATTCCAACTCATCCTTTGTAGAATTTAAGACCAAACTATCTTTGACACAACCATCACAGCTGCTTCTCTCTAATTGCCTACATTGACGACTTCTACAAACAAAATCACAAGTTATTCCTATTGCCAAAGCGTCCAAACTTTTGCTTTTCTTCTCCCCATTTGGACCCCCCATTGACGAGTTAATGTGTTCATTCACCACTTCAGAAATCCTCAGGTCAATTGCGCTACATATCGCCTCTGATTGACAAATATGATTTTTATTTTGAAAGGGTGTTTTTATTTCACTGTCAGTGTCTAGTTCCTTTACTGATGCAGTTTTTCGTTTTGTTATCCACACAGAGGAGCTAGTATACTCAATGGTTCGGTCATCACTACTTTTATGGTCAGGTGTGCTATTAACTTGTATTGAAGTCAGAGCATTTTGTCCCATATCTTCAGCACATCCATATTTAGGCTGTCCTGTGTCTTTAGACTCCTCTGTTTTGCCATTATCACTGGGCCAAACATGGTCTGGATTGTTTGCAGGTGTAGTACAGTCTGTTTCCAAGTCCTTACTATTGCTCCTTTTGGGAATTTTCAAACTTCCCGTTAAATCCTCTTCATCATTGTTCCTCTTTCTGGCATTTTTACAAGTCCATTTTACAAGCTCCTGTTGTAGTCCGCCAACCTGCTCAACGTCTTTGGTTTCACTTTTATTTGATTCAAGTTGACATATATGAGACGAGTCTTTGGTGTTATTAAATGGATCTTTACACATTTCTGGATAGCTGTCTTCGTTGCACAGCTCTCCATTGTCACAGTATTTAAAGGCATTTGCTGTTACAGTGTTCAATATTTGCCCGTGGCTTCCTGGCATGGTTTGACAACTCGAAGTCGCTTCTGTAATGTCAGCTGTCACCAGTTTTTGTTTTTCGTTTCTAACCTTAAGCAATTTGACTTTTGACACTTGTGTGGTAGGAGCTAGTGAATTGTTGCTGTCACAGAATTCACTAGGTTTTACCATAACTGCTGACTGCCCAGTTTGGCCCACATTACGGCTACTAAAAACATTCACTTCAGCTATTTTGATGCTCTCTTTTTCGATGATTTCAATGCTTGAGTTAGCAGAGTCACTCATAGAGTCCATGCTTACAGGGCTATCACTGCTGTTCCTGTCTACTGCTCCATACTTAATCCTTTTTTGGAAAACTAGAGAATTTCTGGGAATTCTTGGACTATCCCCAGCCTCAGTAGATGACCAAGCGTCTGTGAGAGCAAGTTGATTTTCCTGGTCTCTAAAACTACAACTGCTAACAGATCGTGGGCTCTTAGTAGAGGTAGTAACGATTGTGTCAGGTATTTTGTGAGTTGTGTTTTTAATTTCGGGATTTGCTGCTATATTGTGCTTAACTTCAACCGTTTGCTTTGCTTTTTGACCACCTTGTTGACTTGAATATGTCTCTACTGGCGTTGCCTGGGCTTTCATAGTTGTTATTGTTTTATTGAACACTGCAGACAAATCAAAATCATCTGAGACCAATTGGTATGATGGTGCAAATGTATTTTTTAACATTGAGGGAGTTTCTTTTCACCTCTACAGCCAAAGAATCCTTAGACATTTCACTATCTTCACTTGTATCACTGTTAGCTTCTTCTTCATGTTTTAATTGTTCTGCTAAAGCTGTAGCATAAGCCGAGGACAGAGAATCAAGAGAAAAACTACTTTCACAATCTGAGTGTCCGCCATCTTTATCTCCCTCACTCTCCTCTTCCTCCCATCCACACAATCCCTGCTGTTTCTCGACCCATTTCCAAGTCTTATTCATATTTTCTGTACTATTCCAACGTCTTTGTTTGACGTCTGCCAGCACCGTCCTTTGGTCCAACTCCTCACATGAAAAAGCAGTTTTAATTGTACATTTTTGTTTTGTTTTGAAATCCTTCTCCCTCCGTCGTCTCATGTGTAATTTTCCAGCCAGTCTTCCCAGTTGTTTATGGCTTCGTATTGCACAAAGAGGAGGCTTTTTAAACACTTTTGACAGAGCAGATTTCAACCGTGATCCTGAAAATGCTTGCTTAATTCCTCCACTGGTTTGTTGATGAGATGTCGTTTTAACACTCGTATCATTTTTGGTTTTAGTTACCACTTTGTGTGTTGAAAGTTGTGAATTCTCTTTGCTTATAGCTTGGGCATTTGATCCCGGTGGTGATCTAAGAATAACAGGTGATTTCTGATTTGGCCGATTTTTAAAAGTCAAGTCTCTATTTGGTAGCAGTGGTTTTCTTTCTGGACGATCTGAAGATGGCGTGAGTGACGTGTGACACTCCTGTATGGGATTTTGCCTGATGTTTTCTGTGGAGTTGCCTCGGCTTGGGATAAACTTATTTTCTCTCGGAAAAACTGCCGAACAGCTCTGAGTCCTCTCCCGTGGAATAAATTCATCTGAAACCCAGTCTCTGCTGTCGAGCGGGTTTGACGAAGAGTTGGTACTAAGATCTGTCGAGCGGTTTCTCTTCAGGAAGTGCCTGTTAAAATATACACAAAAGCAAGTCACATTATAGAGAATAGCAGCCAATCCATCCATGTTTAAAAGAAGTAATTAGAATGTATTGAATTGAGTTGCTAAAATTATATAATTAACATTTTTTGTAATTTATCGTGGACCATATATTTAATAGATAGGAAGGTGTAGAGTCGATTGTGTGGTGAAGAGTGAGGAGTGGAAATTGTCAGAGCCAGGAATCAATCTTACTATATTACAATCAATGTGCTCTGTACACTACGACCTAAGCCCCAGGTCACTTGGCAAATCATTTTCTTATAAGTAAATACTACATTATTATACAATATTTCAAAACACTGTCATAACAATTTCAATTCAAAAGAAGTAACTGTTCAAACTGCAACGCTCATTTCATTGTATGTATGTTCTTTAAGCCTGCCAAGGTTTCATTGTGTATCCATCCAAATGCATTAGAGTAAATTTAACTTGCAGCCAATTGTTTAGCCCATTTAAACTAGAATGGAAACTTATAGAGCTGAACAATTCTGGAAAATACTGTACCAAACTGCGATTTTCTGACAACCTTTGCAAGTTTGATTTCTAAAGACGACTGAAATATGAACAGCTAAACTAATACAAGAATCCATGCATTTCAAAACAGGTTTGTAGAAGCATTAGCTATAGGATTAGCAGGTTTTACACTGAAAGACCTCAAATAGAGAAGATGTTTTGTTGTTTGTATAGGAATTGTGTTACAGTTTCTGTCTTTGCGATTTGCTAATTTAGACAAACTAATTATTTGGGCAAAGATGTAAATGTATATGGTAAAAATCAAGTAGCAAAAGACTGCTGAGAAATAAGGTGTCAAAATTTTGATTAAACTGCAATTGCCCTGGGTGGCTAGGTACTGTATTTGTACTTACTTGTAGATGGGCGTGTGCTGAGGGTAAAGCCTGGACAGAAGATCCACTGAGAATGAATGTCTTCTGGATCCAAAGCTCTCCTCTCCCTGCTTCGAAGGGGACCCCAGCTCAGGAGAACCAGGGCTGTCCGACCCAGGAGGAAGGGCCTTCTCCAGACGCTGCAGCTCCTTTTTGGCCTCCAACAATAAACGCTTCCGCCCGATCCTCTCCAGCTGATAGTGTAGTCTTTTCCTTCTAATTCTGCTTTCTGTGCGGTGCAGGGCGTATTGTTTTAGTAACTCCTCCTGAACGGTCTTCTTTCTGGCTCTGGTGAGTTGGGATGGGGGGTTGTTTGGGAGGCCGTTCTCATCTGTAAATATGTGGTTTGTGACTTTTTCCAGGACAGGGCCCAGGCTGAGGTCTGTTTGAACACTGGACTCTTGAGTGCTCCTCTGCTCAGCACTCGTCAGACGCTGCTGTTCGGACAAGATCCACTGCTGGACTGTGGGAAAAAAGAGAATAGACATTAGCTTTTTATTGAAATATAGCTAATGTGCAGATTGAGAACCAGCTTCAGCTATGATGTTTTAGTATGGTACAAGGAATGCTTATAATTCTTACATTAAAAAAATTACTTGATTGAGAAAGTTAATCAACATACAAAAATAACAATAATAATAATAATAATGACAATACTAATGATAATAATAATAATAATAATAATAATAATAATAATAATAATAATAATAATAATAATAATAATAATAATAATAACAATAATAATAATAATAATTTCAATATATTAAATAAGTTCACACATGATAATTAAATGAAAACATTAAAATTTAAATAAATATGAAAAATTTGATATTTAGAGCGAATTTCAAGAACTTTTGTATCTAATCTGGAGTCCATTACCTGCTTGTTATTGCTTTGGCTGGAATGTTTCACAATATGGCATTAAACTACAGTTCTTATTGCAAAAAATACCATCAAAAACTTGTTCATTCTCATTCATTCTTACTACCTCAAAACAGAGCTGACCAGTAACTTGGCCTGGCAGTGTTACCTCCATGGAGATAGGTAAGTTTAATGATATACTATGGAACATTCCAGGCAAAACCATCTCCATGAAGACAAGCCGGTAGAGGACCCCACACCAGAAAAGTTACATGATGCACCTCTGTTGTAAACCCTCAAAGTTCACTGCAGTAGTCTACTATTCCACAGCCACATGTGGTAATAATAAAGCTGGTCTATGTTTAAACCCAAGTACATACTGTCATTGTGCTGCAGTCGTAGGTGAGCCTGCTCTCTCTCCAGGTCTCTGTCAGCTCGCCTCTGCTCACTCTGGATCTCTCGCCTCAAACTCTCCACCAGACGCTGCTGCTCCTCCACCCTCTGCCTGGCTCTGTGCTCCTCTCCGGGGGAGGCATTGGCACCCTGCTGCCCCTCCAGCTTTAAGTCTTTCGCACTTAAAAAAAATCACAAAAAATGAAAAATGAACAAGGATGAAACGCCAAGTGTAAGAAAAGATGATGAAAGAGCGATGATCAGATGTCTCAAATATGAGCAGTAAGTTAGAAACAGCGTTACTCTAAAAGTAAAAGGGAGCTGCTGGTGTTGGCTGGAGTTAGTTTCAGCGTCTTTAATGGTAACTAGGAAACACAGTCAGGTTATTCAAAGGGGATTATTTTTAGACAGACGGAAAGTGCATAGGGAAACAGGATCACCTACGAATACAAATGAAAGGAAAATGTGTGCTAGAGTTAACACTAGCACTTTTAATTAGTATTTGTTGCGCAAAATGTATCTATGTTGTAAACTTCGGAGATAGTTCTCCAGAAATTAAATCAGAAGTGAAAGAAATATTCAATGAACTCCAGAAAAAGACTGTAATTAATATAAATCTAGTAAAATTTTTCCTCCTGCTATGACTACTATAACCAGCTATTATTACTGCTGCTGTTTCATTTGGTTTATTTAAAGGATGTAGTTACCTCTTACAAATTAATAATAAATCACATCATCATATTTACCTGTCCTCTGAGTCCAAGCTGCAAAGATCAGTGTAGGAACAGGTCCTGCTGTTTTCACTGATCTGGAAACACAGACAGGATCATTACTGGTAATAGTCTTCTTCAGTTCAGGTCAGATTGCTGCTGGACACTGGCTTATATCTATCTGAAGGGAGGAGCTAACTATAACTAACTAACTATAACCCCATCCTCAGTTTCAGCCGAAACTGGAAGCCATAGATTTACAGTTTCAGTGTAGTTAGCTCCTCCCTTCAGACAGATATATTGCTAAAGCTGCACTATGTAACTTTTTCGGTGGAGGGTCCTGCTCTTTTCCATAGAGACTGGAATGTAACAGCATGACATTAAATTTATCCACCTCCATGGGGAATAACAGGTGACACCACCATGCCAAAAGACAGGCAAGATCTGTGTAGAGGCGAATCAGCCAAGTTTAATGCCAAATATATCCACTGAAAGCCATAACACTTTCATGGAGACAAGCAGGCAGCAAAACTTCCACCAGAAAACTTTTTACATGACATTAAACATATTCAAATAAATTCCCTTAAAACATACACTAAATTCAGTACAATAATCAGATTCAGAAATGCGTAAAGAACTTCATATTCAAATTTGCATGTTGGTTTCACTGATCTGGAACCATAGGCAGTCACATGAGAGTTGATATGAATTATTCCTATGTAACTACATTATTACAAATATGCATCAGACTTTATATTCAGATTTGCATGTTGCCGGGTCGGAGGAGTACATCTGTTGCTATCGGTGTTGCCATCATCTTCGCCAAGTGCGTAATTTCTATCTCCATCCAAGCAGCACCTACCCGTCTGCGCTCCCGGAGGAGGGCTGCCTCGGCTGGGTGGTTGAAGCGTAACTTATGCACTCCTCCCAAGGTGATCACAGCCCCTGAAGACAAACACACAGGCAGAATTCACTTCACAAGCTGTGCCCTGTACGCTTTAACTGAGCACTGGGTGAGCTGAGGACAAAAAGCTGTGGGGTCTTCTGTAACTAAGGCTGCGTTCATTCATGTACTGGTTTGGTAAGATGGGTTTGGGACAGTTCTTGTTCTCGTTCAGTCCAGTTTTGATCCTGGTTTAGTCCTAATTTTGATTTTGATTACTTTTGTTCAAACCTTGGTCTCGTCTAGGTTTAATTCCCTGTTTAGTCCCAATTTTAATGTAGCGTGAGGAAGTGTTGTCCAGGTTTAGTTCATTTTAGTCCCAGTTTAGTCTCTATATTACTGAACTGTGTGTTCTGGTTGAATACTGGTTTGGTCCTGGTTTGATCCTGAGTTAGACCTGATGTAGACTAGATCTGGTCCAGTTCTTGTCCTGGTTTAGTCTAGGTTTAGATCTGGGTTTAGTCCCAGTTTAGTCTCTATATTGTTGTCTGTGTAATCCCTCAGTTGTCTAGGTGTGATCCATAGCAAAAGCCAAAGTTTAATCTGTCAACTGGACAAAGCGTTCTAGGAGTGAAGACGTTTCGCTGCTCATCCAAGCCGCTTTTTCTTCTGGACGACGTTTTGTCCAGTTGACAGATTAAACCTCGGCTTTTGCGCTCTATATTGTTGGTGTGTGTGTGTCCTGGTTGAATTCTTGTTTGGCCCTGGTTTGATCCTGGGTTAGTCCTGATGTAGACTTCATTTGGTTCAGTTCTTGTCCTGGTCTAAATTAGTTCAAGTATGGTTCCAGGTTTGATCCTGGTTTAGTCTTGGTTTAGTTCCAGGCGTAGTTCCAGTTTAGTCCTAGTTTTACAACAGTATGTGTGTGTGTGTGTAAATGCAGCCTATATAGGTGTATATGTATATCCATGCATAACACCGAGAAGTCTGTGCAGTGTAACAGAAAAGCGCTGACCTATATGGAAAATATGGGTCAATGATAGACTTGGACACACTTAACACTTGACACGCTTTTGCAACTGTCAAGCAAGATGTGAATTACAATTCAAATGCAGAATGTATAGATGGGTATGGATGGATTGGCTCTATTTCACTTCAGTTTATGAGGTTAGTTCTGTATTTAAGCAATATATCAACTGGGAAAAGCACATTTCATCATGTCATTATTAAACAGGCTCTGAATGGTTTCAAACATTTCTCTGATTACGGTTAAGGTATAATTTATTGTTGGTAGTGAAAGGGTCAAATGTGAAAATCTGCCCTCTGCATTTGACCGATTCTTCAATTTTACAAAGACAACCTTTCAAAAAGCAATCAGTGACAACAACAATAAGGATCCAATACTTTTACAATACTATTACATTAAAATTTGGGGAAAAAAGGACAAAATAAGGATTCGAATACAATAGGACCATATGAGTCTGTAACGCACTTAGATACAAATATCAAATCTCTGCCATGTTACAGTTAAACCCAATAGCCAAAAGCAACTCAAATAACCTCTTTGCCAGGTTCTCCGGACAATATTATTTCTAGCTATGAAAATGTAAAAGTGCGCAGCGTTATATAGACAGTATTTGTGGAGTTATTTGTGAGAATTTGGGCCGACCTTGAGCCAGTCGGCAGGGCTCTGTGACCTCTCTGTCGTTGAGTAGAACGGCACAGTCGGGAAGCGGGTGCAGAGTCACCACACCTCTGCGGTTTTCAATCTCACATCTCACATCTGCCGGCAAAACTACGGGACACAAATGCAGTCATACATACAGAAATGAGAGATAAAACTGGAAAGATACAGAATACTTTTTAAGGAAAGTAACTGGCATGATATGAAAGCATGAAATGTTAATACCAGAAAAGTCTATTGTCCAAACAAAATGATAATTGACCAGTGTTTTAATGAGATTTAAGTAGATCCAGCAAAACAGTCGTAAGTTGCAGTATTATGAAGTACATTTAGCTGTAGTTAAATGAATATAGATGTCAGACTGATGAAAAATGAGTACCTTTGTCATAGCAATTAACAATTAAAACGAAAATATCTTTTGAATGGTGAAAATGACTCAAAATGGCGCATATAAACAGGAAACTGAAAGCTATGAATCGTGCTCATCGTGACAGAAGGGATAGAGCTAGTGAAAGAAGCAAAGTACTCATAGTAGCTGTTCTCGACACATTTTGTTAAAATTCAGGGACCCAGGGCAAGAAGCCTCAAATGTGCGACCCTCTAATATAAAAGAATAGGAGGAAGGTCCAATTCTGAGGCCCTTAAGACCCTGAGGCCCAGGACAACAGACCCGTTCAACTCCCCTGTATGTTAGTTTGTATTAGTGGTATTAGTATATTCAATTAAAGCAGGTTAATTAAGTATCTAGGTTCGATTACATTTAATTAAACTTGAATAATAATGATTTCCCACCACATCTCCATACACTGAAAATGTGCACGTGCATCTTTCTATTCGATTCCTCAGTTTCTCGGAGATAACTTGCATACATTATTTCTTTCTCCGTAATCTATTTTTAATGCAGCGTGTTTAATCTAAATGTGCTTTATATGTGCTCAGCTGTAATATGTGCCCCTTAAGAGGCTTTCCGGATTAGCATACATTACATTCCTGTATACAGTAATGTTTGCATAGAATATTAGATGGATGAGTGAATGTGGGCTTATTATAATACCTATGTCTGCAGCTCCAAACCCGTCCTGTGGTCCAATGCAGGTTATCCCCTCCTGCAAGAGAGGATTATCAGTGGACGCAACAAAGAAGATTAAAAAGATTGTTAGACCTATGCATATGTTATGTCTATACCACCTTAACTGTAGCAATCAATACATTTTCAAGCAGCAATTATGGTTGTTTACCCAGTAGAGAACTTTCTATATGTATCCTCCGCATTAATATCTCTCTTTTTAATGGTATTCCCTCCCCTTATACTCACTTGGGAAATTATGTGTATATTTTTTTTTTTTTTTTAATAGCAAGTGTAATATAGAACTATTACTGTGCTAAACTCACAAAGACCCACTGGGACAAGATTGTAAAAATGTGGCTCAAACTAATTGATAGGCTTGTCACGATATGAAATTTTAAAATGTGACATATTAGTGAAGAAAATGTAGATGAAACACGATAATATTAAAAGCACTGACAGTGACACAATAACCCTGAAGCTATTCTAAAACCATGAGCTGCAATACATTCATAGCAGAATGAAATACTTTTGTAGTTAGTTTATATTTATTAAGAGTCATAGAAGTTATTTATTTGACCCTCTACATCTCAAATCTGATCAGAAAAATACCAAAAAGTTCTCTACTTGTACAAAGAAAAAAGACCCACAGTAAATATTAACCTGCAAAATGTGCTGTTCCATCTATCATGATATACTATTGTGACAGGACTCCTGAGCAATATGGAAAATATTTTTTTAATTACTAAAAACAATATTCTGAACTAGTAAACACTGTAAATCTCGAAACTCTAATTAAAAAACAAACTCCAAAATTAAATTCTAACTGAGCTCAACAGATAGAGGGGATGTCAAAGTCTGTAAGTAAAATTCTCATTATTTTTCCCATAATCTTAAAGGTGAACTACTATTTAACTTTTCTGGTTGTCATCTGCTTGTCTCCATGGAAATGCGATTGCTTTTCCTTGTTTGTTCCACTGTATGGCATTAACTTATTTATCTCCATGGAGACAAGCAGGGGGTACAATCAGATCTATGTTTTACAATATTTTTTTTAGCAGTTAAATCACCTGTAACTGATGACATTCTGCATATATTATTATTATTATTATTATTATTATTAATTAATTTTTTTATTTTATTTATTCTTTATTATTACATCTCCATGGAGACAAATAAGTGGCAAGGTGGGAGAATAAATAGAAACTTTTCTTTCTGCACCCACTATTGAGCTGGATGTGTTGACTTGCTAATATTATCTTCTTTATACAGTGTCAGGACCACTGCGCTCCCTGGTGGCTCCCTGCTTCACAAGCAGAAGCAGTGTAATTGTCAGGCCTTAGGGTGCTCTTGTCATTGTCGAATCCAGGACACCCTCAGCTCCCTTGGGTGGGCCTCAGACTCCGAACTAACAGTATCTTACCCAACCAGGCTTTGTGCATTGAAGGAGTGGAGCAGAGATTGGGGAAAATGACAGGACAGTTGGAAACCAGAGTAAGAAAAAAGGGAAATATCCAAGAGAAAGGCACCTTCTCTCGAGAGTTTTGTAGCAGAGACACAGAAATGATGGAGGAGGGAGGAGAGAATCTGGTAGATAAAAAGATTTAGGTTTAGTCGAGACAGCTGACAAAAACAGCAGCGAAAGAGACAAAGAGAAACTAGAGCAATTGCAAAATATACGGCAACTAAGGATTGGAATCAAGTTGAACATATTTCTACAATTTGTACAAAAACACATTTTTTCCTACCCAGTCACAATAAATACAATTTCCTTCTATTTATTATGACAAAAGTGAAATATGAAGACAAATAGAGATTGTTTAAATTATGCATAATAAAGGAGTACAGAAAGCTAAAGCTAAACACTAAATAAAACATGACAAATATTAATAATGTTTTAATATTTATGATAGTGGGAGACTGTCTAGCAACTTAAAATGATTGTTCCTACTCTACCCTGAAAATAAGCACATATATTTTAAAGCTGCACTATGCAACTTCTCTAGTGGACGGTCTGCCACCTGCTTGTCTCCATGGAGATAGTCTTACTTTTACCTGTTCCAAAGTATGGCATATCAATCTTGCAATTTTTTGTTGCTTGAAAATACCTTAAAAAACTGCATTTTACTGTGAGCGAGCCTGTCCTGATAGAAAAGTTTAATTCCATACTGTAACTTTCCAGGCAAAGCAATAGCATCCCTCCACTGGAAAAGTTGCGTAATGCATCTTTAAGGCTGTTTTTCCCTAAAGGCCCAAATCTGCTAGCATAGATTTGAGGAAAATGCATGGATTCTAGAGAATATAGTTCCTTTACAAGTAGGTTATCCGTTTAAACAGCATGTTAATGTTACCCTGAGATGATAGAAGACCACTCCAGTGCTGAGGACGTCCGTGTCGAGGGTCACTAGGTGTGGCTGCAGTGAGTTAATGAAGAATCCAGCCTGGTCCCTGTTTATGTCCACACTGCACTGCTCCATCAGCTCTTGTTTGTCCTTCCAGCTCTCTGACCAGTCCTTGGTGAGCTGGTCCACCTGAACGAAACACAGGGAGGAAGCTATAATTACAGTCTAATGTAATCAACGCCATTTAACATCAAAGAAATAGCCCAATTTATTCCTCCCAAGTCAAAACTCTGCTCCAAATAACATGTTTTCACTGACAGGACTGACAGTAGACCTTTCAGTTAAAAACACCCATGTATATCATTGACAGTTGAATCTGAATCTTAATTAAAATTCTATCACTTACCCAGCTGTATGTAATTGTAATTGTTAAAAATCTAATGTAAAGCTTTTATAAATAGCTTTAATTAATGTATTTATTTGCATATTTTGTACTTGTATTGATCCAACATTGATATAACACTATTATTAATGCAATCATGGAAGTGTTTTTGGAAAGCAGAGAAAATATTTTAGTATTTATAGGGCCTAAATGATTCAATCTTATTAATTATACATTTTTCCTATTGTGTATTTTTTTTTTTTTTTTTTTTTATAAAGACACTAAAATCTAGCCTAAATACACATATGTGATAAGTTCAGTTCAATGATTTTCTTTGTTTTCTTCAGTTCTTCAGCTGAAGGAGTACTTTTACAATTTGTGTAGCCAGTTACCTCTCAAAATTAGGTCTCTAATGGAGTGTATAGTTATAGTGTATTTTCTTACCCAGTATTACACAGTTTGCAGCACAAGACAAGACAGTATAGACCAATTTTCAACTGAAGTAAAGACTGACAGTCCCATGCCTGTTGACCTTTGTTTTTCTATGGTAAATTCATTGTCAGCTTGTACAAAGATCTAAGTGCCACCATTGACCTACTGTTACCTTTAGTTCATTCTGCAGCACAATGTCAGACAGATTCCCATCCCTCTCATCACTCAGCGAAGGACTGGGATTGCGTTGCTGTCAATCAAAAACAAAACAAAAGTTAGGGAAAAAAGTCAAATTTTACAATAAAATATGTGCCATCCTGTGCCTCCCTGTGAAAACGTGGAAGTTGTGTTTCAAAAGCACAGCAGGGGGCATCCACTCAAAGCAGTATATAATATTAAAAGGTTGTGATACCATTTCAAAGCTAAGCAGCATGCTCTTCAGTCTGTCAATCTCCTCCCTCAGCTCTCTGATCAGTCGAACATTAGCATCCTGCACACAAAATGCACATCAAAAGACTCGGGAAAATAATTATCAAAAATTTAAAATCCTTGCACATCCTGAAAACTGACACTGACCTCATTTACGCGAGGTTTGTTGACAATGTTTCTGGCGTGAGCGGCGTATCGGAGCGTGCTTAGGGTTTCGTTGTAGCTGTTGACGGATGGTGAGACAGCTGACACAAAGCAAAAAGACACATGTAAACATTAATTAGCGCTGGCGTAGATGGAGAGAGAGGTGTACACTACAGTACTGTGGTTGTGACTGGGAGCGACATTCTGAATGCATAATTTCACTGCTATCCGGAGGGGAGGCTTGTAACACAGATTTGAGAGGAGAAATACTGAATACTGATGTCTCTAAATAGCAAGGGATTTACTCGTACAGAACTATTTTGAGGTTCTTTAGTTTTAAAAATGACTGCCAAAACAAACTGCAGAAACTCATCCCAGCGAATAAAATCACATGAACACACAACGCAACAAGCAAAGTGGGAGAAGAATATTGCCGAAGGGCACAATGGCAGTTTATAATGCTGAACCACAAATGTGTTTGTAGTGTGCAGCTAAAACCTGGAACAGTCATCCTCAAGATGTGAGAGAGGCCTCTGCTCTGACAATGTTTAAATCCAGCTGTGAATATGACTGAAAGGGTTTTATTCTGCATTTTTCTCTTTTAATGTTAACTTTACAATGATTATTTATGTTTTGATTTGTTTGTATTGTGAATTTAAAATCTTTCTTATTCTGTAGAGCACTTCGCGTACAAATTGTGCTATACAAGCAAACTTGCCTTGTCTTGTCTTACAATAATTTGCTTTCATGTTAAATTTGATGATACTATGCTTTCAGAAGGAGCACAGGGACTTCTATATTCTATAACTCTTCTTCTATAAAATTCACATAGGTTTTGCTGTATTCATTCTATGGCTATTCAGTCATTTCAACTGTAAACAATTGTACTTTTCAGCAGTTTAGTAAACAGCACATTTCAAATTCATTTACTGTTTTTGATTAAAATGATCTTCCTGTTTGTATGAAAATATTGTCTCCTACACTAAAACTAAAATTTTTCTATGGTGAAACTAAATCTTATATATTGAACTGACTCATTGAGTAACACTGCACTCTATGAAACTGGATTTTTTACCACACTCACTTGCGATCATGATGGTCTTGGAGTTTCCGCCCAGACTGTCTTTGAGAAGCCAGGTGAGGACAGAGTCTCGATAGGGGATGAAGCAGTGCCTCCTCCCCCCTCCTCCTCCTCCTCCCCGATCGGACAGAGCGCTGCTGTTACTGCCCCCCGTGCTCTCCGCCTCAGACGCCATGCTGTTAATGCTCTGACAGCTGCTGGACATCTGCGAGTTCTGGGCTGGAGAGAGAGAAATGTAAGAACTGGGAATAAGATGAGTCAACAAAACAGATAAACTGGAATTTCTGCATATTTGTTATCAATAACTGTAATTAAGGTCAGAACATAATGGTAAAAACTAAAGCAAGAATAAAATAAATAAATGAGAAAAAGTAGGTCAAATAAATAAACAAGGAAAAGTAGGTCAATTCAATCTTTTCTCAAAAAAAAGTTTTATTTTCAAAATGGTCAATATTGTCATAGGGATAACGCTCCCACATTTAAATTTTACACACAAAAAACATGGAGGAGGGAGGAGAGCTTTAGATATCAATATGTGTATTGTGTATTTTTATAATGAGCAAAATAGCAGGAGATTATAATTACAATAGAATGAACCTTTTACCAATTTACTTTCAAGTATTCCTTTCAGCAATTTATTCAAAAAGTTGGACCTCTAAATGTAACTAATCACATTCACTTCCTGAAAATACTACTTTATAAAATACAAAATGTAATTTGCAATCTCACAATGTAAAGATTCAAACAAATGTGTGTTTTTTTTTTACCCAGAGCTGAGATGACAATCCCCAAAGTGACCAGTGACTTGTTGATGTTTGAGCCCTCGGTCAGTCTGTCTCTGCAGTAGTTTGGATCGGCTCTCTCACTATAAAAATGCACACAGAGAGGGGAAATAAATAAGCACAGTAAATACAGATGATTAAGTGTGACCATGATCCACTAGGGGGCAGCTTTGATTAAACTTTTGAATGTGATTAAAAGGCAGGGAAACAGCAGGAGGTCTCACCTTCCAGCCAAGTCCACCAGATTAATCTTGCTCGCAATTTCTGATGGCAGATTGTTCTCCAGAATAGCCTGTGGATGATATTTCAGTATATAACTTTTTAATGAAGCAAAAAGAAATGCACAATAATTTTTGTATGGACAGTTTTGCAAGGTGCTCATACTTAACTTTAACTTAACTAAAAAGTAAAAATATATATATATATACCGGTATATATATTATGTTATATATATGTTAATAAATTTCTCAAGTAGATCAATTCTGCCAAAGTGTAAGTTATTAAGCTGTATCCTGTGACAGAGAGGCACAGACCTGAGTGTACTGGATGGTGAAAATGGCGTGTGAGCGGCTGCTGGCGTTATGGTTGTGGGTTGCCGCGGTGATGCGGTTGGAAATGCCTTCCTCCAAAAGCTCCATGGCCTGTTTACAGCTTGACACCACATGTTGGGACAGATCTGGGAAAGAGAAATCAAAGGAAAATTATTTATGTTTATTGCAACTGAAATGGGTTGTATCTGTGTTTCTGAAACTGTGGTTATGTTACAAGTGGAATTGTGCAGACATATTCAGTCGCACTGAGGAGTTAGTTCTACGGATACATCAATACTGATACAGGGAATTTTGCTGGATTGAATATCGGTCCTTTGATATCGATTCAGCCGTTATCCTGATTGGGCCTTTTATTTTTTACTATTTACTGGGTGATGTAGACCTATGACTTATAATGTTTGAAGTTTTATCCATACAAAGCTGTTCAGTATAAATAATAACTTTGTGATAAGTTGTTTTGGGGAAAAATGCCATTCTCAGTCCCTACACTGGTATCGGTTAATATCGATAGCAGCAGATACTTAAAGCCAAAGTATCTATATCGGTATCAGAGCTGAAAAAGCTGTATCAGTGCATTCTTAGTTATTTAGTTTTTTTGTCATGCTTAGACACAGTTTAGGCTTGGTTCACTTTGGGTTAGAAATTATTGACCAATAGTCGTCCAAGTTTAAACTCATTTAAGTCCAATGATGAAGTCATTTATATTGAGTTAAAATTTCTCTGTGCTGTTTTGCAAAGAGCTAGAAAACATTTTAAAAGACCAGGAGGTAAGGATGGGACGAGACACAATTCCCATGAGATGATACAAGATGCAATGTGTTTTTGATCAAACTTGCAATAAATGGTGTGGTTCTACTGTCCAGATCTCAATTTTGGCCCCAGTTTTTATTTATTATATTTTTGCAGTCATGGTAGTGCTGCTTTTTTAACTAGGCCTTCTAAGATCTAACTCACCAGCACTTTTTTGCCCATGTCAAATATAAAACAAAGAAACATCGTCACATAATTTTCCACGTGTGTCCCATATCTTGTGGGAATTTTATCTCGCGAGATCCTGTGGCACAAGATCTTGTTCCATCCCTTCTTGGAGGCATAATAAACAGGAAGCAACGTCTAATCCTTTGTCATCCATAGAAATATTTAACATCTCAAGGGACCGACACACAATCTGCCTATTCAATGTGTGACTAAATAACATGGACATCCTCTGTCCTACACTTCTGTTTTCATGGTTGCACATCCTTATCGTTCTTTTCTACACTTCTTTTCTTCCGCAAAGCACTGGTCTCATAGGCATAGCATCAGATTTAAGTCAACTGCTCCTCCTGATCAAATCCAGTTTATCACAAAGAATACTCCAGCATGTGCTTTTATGTGTCAGTGTTTCACAAATGCTTCATCTAATTGTGGAATGAACAAACAGGATGCATGTCTAATGAATGAGTCACAAATACCCCAATGGACTAATAAAACGTTAATTATGCTGTTCTTCTATATTTAAAGGTCCTATATTGGGCAAAATGGAGTTTTAAGCCATGTTATAATGTTATTACTTCCCACAAAACATACCGGGAGTTATATTTTGTTTCATTCACACAAGTTTGAGTAACACTATTATTAATCTGTCCACATCTCTAAAGCTCAAAACGCTTCCACCTTGTGATGTCATGTAGTGGTGGTTTTCTAGTTAACATCTAGCTTTGACGTTTAGTTCAGTACAGATTGGCAATTCCAGAGCTGAAATCATCCAAATGATTCTAGTGAAGGTGTATTGTAAGAATAATAAGTGTTTGCATGATATAATTTGACAAAACACCATGATATTTAAAGACAAGAAAGGTCTATCCTCAGAGCACATGTACAGTCTGTGTGTCCTCCATGGAAACCACAAGGAAATGACCTCACTTCCTGTGGTGTGCTGGGGTTTCTTCAGATACAGACAATGAGTGGATGTGGCCCTTTAAATGCTACACGAGCGGGACAAAAAGCAGAGAGGGAAGTCTTCAGAATAAACGCAAAGTTAAGAGGAAGATGGAAAATGTTTTGAACAATGAAAGTATTCACAAGGGAGATTCCATGTCAGTACGAATACGACTAAATATAGGTTTGGTAGCATAGATAATTGCCAGTTAATAACTTGTATTTTGGTACTGTAATTACACAAAATCTTCAGGCTCTCCTCATACACAGTTGTGGTATCTTTGTTTTGATCTAGTCGTAATATCCTGACCATTAGCTTTGCTGTGTCTGGACAAGTGGACGTCTAAATAATGTTTATATTTTAGCCTTGTAATGAAAGTTAAATTACTGTACAATACATAGGGTGGTCTAAATATGTTTAAAGGTCCTATATTACACAAAATGTACTCTTGTGAGTGTTTAACCACGTTATAATGCTGTTACCTCCTCAAAAATATACCCAGAGTTGTGTTTTGTTTCATTCGCACATGTTTGAGTAATCCTTTAATATTAGTCTGTCTCTAAAGCTTAAAATGCTTTCTTCCACCTTGTGATGTCATTTAGTGGTAGTTTTCAAGTTATCAGCTACGTCTTACCTTTTGTTCAGTAGAGATTAGCAATTTCAGGGCTGAAATTATCCAAATGATTACACAAATGAGTGTGTGGAGTTAAAAAAAACTTCCTGTATTACCGTGTGACATCACAAGGTGGAACAGAGGGTTTTCACTTTGAGAGAATAACTCAGCCTAAATATGCAGGTTTGTGTGTTAAACATGTGTGAATGAAACAAAATACAACTCCAGGTATGTAAAAACTATGAGGAAAGGAGTATAGAAAAACAATATAAGTAATTCGCACAACATACACTGGCAATGTTTCAGCTTATTTTGGTGCACTCAAGTTTGGGACCAACTCCTGCTTTCAAAATGTGATGATTTTCAGTGTTTTTTGGATGCTTGCAGCCAATGGAGCATTTGATTAGTCGGTTATATTGGCCTTCATGTGAACTCACCCATTTACAAAGCATTACCCCCTCATTTCCAATCCAACTCTATTCCAACCTTATTTGAAAAGCACTTTAAAACCAACACAGTTCACCAAAAACAGAACCAAATTTGAGACCGAAAAACAGGTGCTAAAATTCCTGATGCAGTCTAAATCCAAACTAATATTTTTGGAGGATTTATATATGTAGTTTCGGAAAAGTAAGGATCAAAGGTGAGTTTTCAGTAATGGTACTTCTCATCTGACTGAAACAAATGTGTCCAGTTATTTAAAGGTGCACTATGTAACTTTTCAGGTGGAGGGTCTGCTACCTGCTTGTCTCACATTTTTATATCGGGTTTTTCCACCTTCAAGGCACTCACAGCGCTTTACATCAATGAAATGAACACACATTCATACACCACTATGGGTGAAGTGGGTTAAGTGTTTGGCCCATGGACACAATAACAGCATTCATCTGTGGGAGCTGCAATCACACCACCAACCTGTGGGTCAGTGGATCTGACTGCTCAACCAGTGATGTTTATGTCAAGAGCGGGATTCGATCCGCCAACCTTGGATAAACACTCTACCAACTAAAAATAACCAGCACTAGGCGAAATCCGCGCAGTATCAGCTTTATTTTTTACAATTATTATATATTTTTTAAGGCTTTTAAGGCTAAAACCCCTCACCACACACTTTATACACTTTTCTCACACAGGCATTGACTTTTTCTCACATTTTCTCTTGTTTAAACTCTCTCAAAGTTCAAACCTTCATAGGTGTCTTTGTCGGAGCAGAACGTTTCATCGACATTGTGGGTTTTGTCGGGGAGAAAACTTGCAAACATACAGCACTTAAGAGTCACACTGCGATCCAACATTTATGTAAATTTGTCTGAACACATTCTGTACTGTACAGGAGACACGGAGGAGACTGAAGGACAATGGTCTACAGTCCCTCAGCCAATCAGGACACAGAACACAATGGTCTACAGTCCCTCAGCCAATCAGGACGCAGAACACAATGGTCTACAGTCCCTTAGCCAATCAGGACGCAGAACACAATGGTCTACAGTCCCTTAGCCAATCAGGACGCAGAAGACAATGCACACTCATACGATGTAAAAAAGCATGCAAAATTAGAGAGAAAAAAAATCCGTGAAACAGCGAGGCCACGAATGGTAAACCGTGATATAGCGAGGGAGCACTGTACTACTACTACTACTACTACTACTACTATTACTGTTGCCCTAATAAACATGCTGGAACGTTCCACAGTATGGCATTAAACTTATTTCCAATTTCCATGGAGACAAGCACATTCCAAACAAAGCAAGTGGCAGATTGTCAACCAGAAAAGTTGACATAATGCATCTTAAATGTCCTTTTAAAATGCAGAAAGTAGTAAGTTGACTCACCTTGTACATAGGGCCCTTTCTCCGGATGCTCCCTCACTCTCAGAGACGCCCTCTTCTTCTGCTCCCCTCCTCCGAGCAGGTCTCGCACTCGCTCGTTATAGATCTCCAAAAAACTACCAGGACAGACAAGCAACTTTGATTAAACTTTAAAAACCAAAAAAATCGCACCTCTTTTATCACTGGAGGCACTGGATTATCAAGTGCTGTGTTAAATCAAGCGAAATTGATTGAGTGATTGAACAAAAATGACAACTAAGGAGTAGTGTCAAACCTTATCTCCACTCTTGAGTTTTGCCCATCAGAAGAAGCGTCTTCGGATCTAAAAAGCCCCTGTAAGAAAATAGGTGAACTTATATTTTATTTCACGCTACAACAGCACCACTCAACCAATCCAATTTAAACACGTTCGCCCCATTTAAGTATTCAGCCAGCATATATAATCCACTGACATACCTGACAGATTCGAGGGGTCAAGCCAATTGAGTCCTGTCAAAAGGATAACAAGAAAAAACAGAGAGGGTCTTATTAGTTTTCACAGCTGCCATGTACAATTTAGGGCAAATGTAAATGGTTTTCAGTGTACATTACTTTACACTGGAGAGAGAGCAGTACAGTATTAGTAGTGATTTGCGTAACAATAGGATTTCCTCTCCAAGTGTCTAGAGACATCTTAAGGAGCGTAAAGCTGAGTTTTCTTTTACAGCGGATTAGACCGAAGGAGTTAAAGGTCGATGTATATTTTATTTGAACGACCACAACATCTATAATATTATAATATCAGATATCCAACACCATAATGTTTTCTGATGCATGTCATTTGTCTGGTGTGATCCGCCACCTCCTCGTCTCAATAGAGATGTCATTGCTTTGCTGAAATGTTCCACAGTATGGCATTGCATTTTGATTTCAGGTGTTTTTGTGGCTTAAAAAGAATACACTGAAAAACATGCATTCATTCTGTGAGTGTGGTTGCCTCTCCACAGATCTGACCTTGTAACTTTATCTAGTGGCATCAGCTGATTGTCACCATGGAGACAGCCACATTTAATGCCATACTGTGAAAAAATTCCAAGCAAAGCAACAACATCATGGAGACAAGGTTTCATAGTAAGAATTGAGGACACACCATTCTTCATGTATATTTCTGTGTTATTTTATTACGTTATAACCGTGTATCTGCATGGTTTAAGTTACACTCTACAAACTATTGTGACACCAGCGGGGTAAAAAATTAAAACTTTCAAATCAGCAAAAGATTCGGGTGTGGCAAATGTGTTTTTAACTAACGAAACAAAATATTTACCTACGTCAACACAGCACACTGGGGAAACATGCAAACCTAAATGTTTTACCAAGATCATAAACATTGCATCAAATTTGACTCAGTTTTGTTTTAATCATTTTTCACAGATGTTATCGACAGTTTTATTGTGCAGTGAACCAAACACTACATACTGGTAAGTAGCAACAACAGTCTTCAACATGTTTCTACTTTTTTGATTTAGTGTACTCAGCTCTATTTGCAATGTGGTTGTGGGCGAAGTTTAGGTGTTAAGTTCTTCTATAAAGGAAGCATTGTCCAAAAGCAAACTGATTCTAAAGATGAAATCTGGTCTTAATACTGTGTCCACTCTCCACTGCTTTGTCTTACCGGAGTGCCCATCATAGTGTAGGTCTTTCCTGATCCCGTTTGGCCGTAAGCAAACAGACACACGTTATAACCATCGGTGGCAGCAGAGAGCACGGACACGCCCAGCTCCTGGAACACCTGAAGAACAAAGGGACACGCCTCAAGTCGCAAATCCTCAATTGAAAAATGTTTATACAGCGAGTCTATGATGTACAAAAGACTTTGTGAAGTTATTAAAGCATGTTTTATATAGATGGCAAACATTTAAAACAGAGAGAGTGGCACAGTGGGTTAAGGATCAGTCTTTCAATGGATATTTGCTGGTTGTAACCTCCCTAGAGAACTACAGTAAAGCTATTGTGACTTTTAGTTAAACCTACACAGAATTTGAAAGAGCAGACTTCCACTTTGTTCTTGACCCTAACTTGAACTGCAAACTAAGACTAAAGGCACTGTGGGGTAAAGAAATACTGTAAAAATCTGCCAAAAACATTTTTCAAAGTGTCACAAGTGTTATTTGATTCACCAAATGTTGCTTTTAGACCAAAAAAAGCCTTTCTCACTATGCTGTCTCTAACCCCTGTCAATATCTTATGCCATGTGCAGAAAGAAGAAAGAACAATTGTGCTAGTTTTAGGTTGAGTAGCAGGAGCTGTGGGTTAGGCCTTGTTGCAATGGGTATGCAGTGATACAAAACAAACTGTATAATAACAGGGTTCATGAACAGCATTCAAAGAAAGACTGATGAGAGTTTTTAAAGTGCAACCCAGTGACCTTGATCTCAATGTATTTTTCCAACACAAGTCTGCCCCATTACAATACACTGGCACAGACCCAGAGCTGAGGAAGGAGAGATGCTTCCTGGCTCCAGAGCGGGGAGGTCAGCTAATTCTCAAAGTAAACAACATCTCCAAAAGGCTATGGGAGACCTACAGGACGATCGGACCAGAGTGGACCGGGCCAGGAAAACAAACCGTAGCTGCTAAAAGCTTGTGGTGAGATGAGGGATCAGAGAGAGTCCCATGCAAAACAATCTAAAGAGGCCCTGTGTTTTTCTGCTCTGCTTCAACGCATCGCAGACACTAAAACTGGAGATTATTAGCAACAAGCCACATCAGAACCACTTAGATTTAGTCCAAGAGCTAATAAGACTGTGTATATGAAAGTAAGACCATTATAATAAGATATAAATGCTTTGAATATGGTTAGGGATACCACTGTTTTCATGTGGTTCAATGAAAGAGAAGGTCAAGTTTTCAAGATCAACAGCAGAAAATAATGGTAAATGTTGACAAATATGCTTCACCTTAACGTAATTTTTCCGGTGGAGGATCTGTCACCTGCTTGTTTCCATGGAGATGTTATTGCTTTGCTTAATGGTCCACGATATGGCATTAACTTTAAATGACTAAATGAAAATAAGCAGGCATTGCCACTAGGCCAAGTTACAGGTCAGATCTGTGTTTTTTAGTAAATTGAAGGGTCCATATTATGCTCTTTTCTGTTATATTTCCTCATCACAAACAGACCTGGAGTTGTGTTTTGTCTCATTCACACACGTTTAACACACAAATCCTGCATATTTAGTCTCAGTTCTTCTCTCAAATGGAAAACTCTCTGTTCCACCTTGTGATGGCATGTGGTAAGACAGGAATTGCTCCACTGTTTTTAAACTTCATGCACCTTCACTGGAAACATTTGGATGATTTCAGCTGTGGAATTGCCAATCTCTACTGAACTAAAGCTAAAAGGTAACTGTTATCGCATCACAAGGTTTAGGGAAGGAGTATTTTGAGTTTTGGAAATAGAGACAGACCAATAATAAAGGATTATTCAAACGTGTGAATGAAACAAAACACAACTTTGAGTATGTTTTGGAGGAGGTAACAACATTATAACATGGCTTAAAGCTCAGAAGAGTCAATTTTGTGTAATATGGGACTTCAATAAATGCAGATACACAAACATATTGTGGCACATTCCAGGCAAAGTAATAAAATATCCATGGAGATAAGTAAATATTGGAGAAAACATATACAGTGTACCATTCAAGTCAAACTACTAACTAACTACTATAAAATAACCACATCTGACAACATAAAAAACAGGTACATTTACAACATTTACACTAATAGTTACATTTCCATGCCTCTTGAGCAGCGTATCTCACTTCCAGATAAGAAACATAAACTAATACCGAAGTGAAAACATAGTCCATCCATCCATCCATTTTCTTCCGCTTTAGTCCAGGTTATGTAAAAGGTACCCACGTTACCTAAACAAACCACAGCTATTATAAAAAACGTAATCAAAGACAGCATCTCCTGTCACACTGAGGATCATGTTGACCGTAGATAACTGATACATAATTGTGCTAGTATTGTGGGAAACTGTCTGGGTTTTCCCACAGTTCAGCAATCCTACTTTTGTCGATGAGGATAGTGGATTGTTTCAACGCAAGATACTTTTCTTTTCTCTGCTGTGTAGTGTGTCCCAGAAAGAGTCACAAGCCAGGTTTGTTTTTTGTGCCTGTCCCAAGCCTGGACAATTTTGCATAGGTAAGAAAAAAACAAATTTATTATGCAAAAAAATGTGCAAAAGATAGCCCAGCCGGAGCAATTTTAAACTTGATTACTAAAGATACTAAAGAAAATGGTTGATACTCAATACCGATTTCAATACCACTTCTTAAACAGAATGAAACTTTCAGCAAAATTAATTTTAGTTTCTGTGTAGTCTTTTACTAATCCTGATATAGATCAAGAATCATCTATATCGTCCATCTATAACTAGAAGAATTTAAAAAGGCTGTTAATGTAACCCTTTTGACTGGTTCTACTTGTTATGGTTCATTTTTAATTTCAAAAATGAGAAAAGAATATTCCTGAGAAACCGTGACCTAAATGCTAACACAAAAACAACCTTGAGGTGAGTTGGAACCTGATCCGGACCAGACCTGAGACACAGCACATTCTCCCCCAGAACGATAACACAAACCTGAGATCAGCAAGAGCACCACACCCCCCCTGAACCTCCAGACTTTGGCCCGGACCCCAGAGTCCACCGGTGGGTAAGTACACAGCCTGGAGAGGCCAAAGAACCAGGATCAAAGACTAGAGTATTTTCAACATACCTCCATGTGTGAGACTACCAACCACTGTCAGGAGAGGAGGGATGTTGGGGCAAACCCTGTGTATACTTTGGGTTCAGAAAATGGTGGGAACAGGTTTGAGTTGGATGAAGTTGAAAGTTGATGTAAGAGACCCAGGACTTGTGAAAGCAGCCTGAAAAGACAAGCCATGTGCAAACCTGACTGGAGATGTTAATGTTGAGCAAGTTTCTCAGGGACTGATTAAATCTTCACTTGACTGACAAATAAACCATACATACATACATTTCATACGCCTATAAAGCTGTTCCTGCTAATATAAAGACAACAGAAGACATGGAATCAATACTGACTATAAACAAACTACTTAATAACTCCACAATACCAATACAGTACTGACAATCCTTATCAAATGTGTGGTACCATTTTTGTCTTGTAGTTTGTAGTCTTTTTCCATAAGGGATCTATAAATTGTAGGAACATTGACAAAGACCCTGCTCAAGCCAATCTATACTATTTTGTGTCCTCGGGCAAGACACCTCCCCTATTTATGAGATAAGGGACTCACAATTAGGTTTATAAAAAATAAGAAAAATGCATAAAAGTGTATTATTACTTCAGGAGATGTTGTACTGCCATAGAGTAAATCTGGAATTCATATTCAGTAGAAACATTTTTCACCTTTTCACTGTATATTACTGGCAACACATGCAAAACATCCACAGAGATGCAATAGCCAAAACAATATTACAGGTAAGATCTGTGGAGCAACAACTACAGACCCTTTAGTGTCAGAATGAATGGTTTAGGTATTTTGCATCTTCAAATCTCTATCTGTATCTGCATCTGCATCTGCAACAGTAGGCTAACTTTTAACTTCTATCAAGTATAAAGACACAATATCCTGTTCTTAAAGTTAACTGCAGGTTCCAGTCAGCCATGTGCCGCTGTGCGGGGCTGCTGCCATGTGCCGCTAGTAAAAGTGCCCCACCACCTTCTCGCTGTCGGGGGCAACAACCTCGTAAATCACCTAAGGAGCACTGGGCCAGTGACGCTCAGCACACTGTTATTTCAACCCACAAAAAGATGTTTTTCACTGAAGATAAAGAGGGTGTTTTAAATCTATGTGGCTATGGTATCAAAATCAATACTGGGGGCAGGAAAGATAAAACACAAGAGGGAGTAAGGAAACACTGGCGAATCGTTTTATATTTGGGATTTTCGAAAATGATCGTGGTAAATTAGAAGTAGACAAAAACTTTAAACTTAAAAAGTGTAATATTGTTAAAAATCTTTCTTTTTTACATGCAGAAAGAAGATGGTGAAAAATTCCAACTTGAGAACTAATTAAATTAAGTTATTGTTATAAGTTATTTGTAAAAACATAAAAGAAAAATACTGAATTCTGTCTTGATGTTACATAAGAGCCATAAATTGTGCCATGTCTGCAAATGCCAAAGTGCACCTTGCAGTGGAGTCAGGACCACCAGGCTCTGCCCCCTGCTTTGTCCGGTGAATGGGATCTCAAAGACTAAAGACAAAAGTAGTGCCTCCTCTGTCGTGTCCTCGTCCGACTAGTGAAAAACAGACACAAACACCTCCACTCCCCCAAACAGAGAATCAATACCACTTCAGTTTAAGATGACCCTGTAAAAGTCTCTCTTTGGAGGATACAACATGGAAAAGGTCCCAAAGGCTCACCGCAAAAAGGAAGTGCACTTCAGCTGTCTGCACCTTTGAACTTGAATCGCTGCTATTGTTTTTTGCTTTTGTTGTTTTTTGTCAAAGAGTTCAACTTTCTCAAAATGTGTTTACTCTGTGTTCTGTGCTCTTTTTCTCATGAATGTGGGTGTTTTTAAAAGTTACTTCTGCCCTTTAAATTGCCCTGTGAGAACACATGAAGTTATTTGATTGAAATGAAAGCGGAAAGTAGCATGAAGTTTGATGAAGTTTTACTATTCTCCACCAGAAAAGTTACACAGTGCTCCTTTAAACATGCACGTTTCTTCATTCTGGGACATTGCCAGTCAGGCCTAGCCTGTCATCTCCAAATAAGCAATAAAAACATAATAATTTCTTTAACAATTAATAAATAAATAGAGCATTTACTGATGAACTGGAAGGTTATTGGTTTGGGTTTAGGTCTGACCACTCTATAATAAGATTGCAAGATAGGGTCAGTCCCTTGGTTCTTTGGTTATTCTCTTTGCTGACAGCTAACCTTTGCAAAGTCACAAAGTTTTACAACATTGCTATTCTACACATCCCCCAGACCATTACACATTCGAAAATACTACAGAAGTAATGTCACACAAAATTAGTCCAATTCACTGGAGTCAAAGCTACTGAAATTAGACTTTAAAATGGATCATCTGTCTGTACTTTCCCTGTTTGTGGCACCCTGCAGCCACAAAGAAGGTGAGGTAAGGGCCAAAGTGTATTGTGGGAATGATAATATACTCCCAAGATCAAATGGAGCAGGACAAAAACAGCCTCAAGACAAAATGGCTGCGTCTCATTTTTAGACTGAAGGAGAGAGGTTAAAATCCACTGGAGGGAAAGACTAAACAGGTCAATTAACAAGGAGACCTTCACAGAAAAAAGTACTATTTAGGTACATTTAAATTACTCAGATTCATTTTAGTTGATTTCAGCAGATTCGCCATGGCCTGGATTTTGTTTAATTCAAGCAACACAAGATTTCGATTATCATTTTAAGTGTGTAGAGTTGTTTTTCTTATCTTTAGCGTAATAAGATGTATTTCCATGTTTTGAAGCTACCATCTGCATCTCTCTGGTCTTCTGTCAGGTCAAAGCTAGCACACTATTAGACAGCAGTAACATAGATAGCCTCTAGTGGTGATATGTGAGAATACAGGAGAAAAAGGGGCAGGTTGGCTAATCTAATTACAGATGGAAGCTTTGAGTACAAAAATCCCATTTCACTGGTAGATAATTTTACTTGTCAAGTGAAATTTACTCAAATCAAGACAAAGTTTTCTTAATTGAAGTACATTTTGAACTTCGATTTGACTTTTTGCAGTGTTGTCAAGAAAAATACTGCATGTGCAAGAGTGTATCTGGCATTGAGTCTGTGTGTGCCCTATAAACTACGGAGGAAACCGCATCTAAAACAGAAGCAACAAAGACCTCAGAGTCCACTTCCCTCTTGGAGAAAAAGGCTAAACAAACATTGCAACAATAAGAGAGGAAAGGCAAAATATAGACATTTTTCTTTGGCGGGAAATGCAGGTCAGATTCCTCCAGACGTTGCAAAATATGGAAAAGTTAGGAGACGCAGGAGGTAAAGTAGATAAAGTCAAGCAATAGTAGAGATGTCTGAGTGAGAATGAAGTAGTAGTAAGTATTTGAGCAAAATTTGTCTTGTCGCAGTACAGATATATTGCAAAAGCAGCAAAATATGTCTGTCAAGTACTGTCTACATTTAATTATAAAGAGTTTTATTGTCTGGGGATCAGGAAGTGCTCCTTTAGCGTGCTAGTTGGTCTCATTAGGGATCTTTGTATTTGACCCATCTTTGTCTGGAACCCATGGTCAGGAATATCTTGCTAGAGAATTACCCAAGTATGTATTTTAAGGTTGATGGAGGAAACCAACCAGACACAGGTAGAACAAGCAAACTCCACATAGTAAGGCCCCACTCAATCCGGGAATCAAACCTCCAACGAGAGGTGAGAGAATGCATTGAAATCCCTCCTAAATATACAAATTATGCTAAACTACTGCATGGTTGTCAACCTCAGATAAACAAAGTAAGAAGAGCTGGAAGTTGAAGCATTTTTTTTAGGAAATCGTTTTTAATGGCTCTGAGACAAATAAACACATTATAAAATTGCTCTATAGTTTCCTTAAATTTGGTGTTGGCTTTGGCCACAAAAAATAGAAAAAAGTTTATTTGAAACGTTAGAAAAGATTAGACTTGATGTAGGAGAAAGTGCAGTGATATGAGGAGGCATGCAGGGTGCAAAACAAATGTTGTAATACATCTGTAATGATTTAAGGGATATAATCACTGGCTTTGGAAAATGGGAATTGCCGGTTGTACACGGATTGGTGTGCACTACTCTTCATGTAGTGTGTGTCCGTGTTGTCAGGGGAGATGGCGGACATCCAAAAAACAACGTCAAGCACTTTGCCACATTTAAAAGGCTCAAACTGTAACTGCTGCCAGGCTGACGTAACAAGTGAGACCACATTTTATGTCCAAGTCCATAGAATGACAAAGGTTACAAAAGTACCACTGCATACTCATAAAAACTATATCTTCAACATAGTAAAACCCAAGAAGAAGTAAAGGTAGACAACAAATGTGTTCAGAATTAATTACAGTTTCAACTACGTAAGCAGCCAATCTTTTGCTATTGGCACAACTGCTTGCTATGATAAAAAAAAAGTACAATTCTACTACTACTGATACATCAGCTATCTAAACTACAAATACACCAACAACTACTAATTCTAATCATACTCCAACTCTTCCTTTTATACTACTGTAAAACACCAGACATGTCTTAGAGCTACCTACCACTTGGAAAGACACTGCTCTTGCTGCTACTGCAATACCAGGTGAATAGGCAGGGGGGGATATTGAAATTTGGTGTCACGATTAATTATATCACGATGATGACTAAAGTTGCTTACAGCTTAAATTACTATGTATATGAATAATTATAATTTTAGTATTATTAATATTTATTGTGCTTTGTCTTAACTGAAAAAATAAAGATCTAGAGGGGATTGTCATGGAGAAGTAGGTTCTTTTCTGCACATTCTGGTGATCTTTGTTGGCGATTCTCACGATTATATAAAATGTCCCACAAACGATTATTGATCTACCCTTTTTATCATGATAAACAATATTAATAATATACACTGCCTGGCCAAAAAAAAGTCGCCACCTGGATTTAACTAAGCACAAAGGTTGAGGTTGCTGCAGTTGGTCAGGTCTAGGTTCAGCAACAGTCTGTGCTCAAAGAATGAGGTCAGCTGACGACCTGAATATACTGAATGAAAAGGTTATTCCATCAGTGGATTTTTTCTTCCCTGATGCACGGGCATATTCCAAGATGACAATGCCAGGAGTCATCGGGCTCAAATAGTGAAAGAGTGGTTCTGGAGCATGAGACATAATTTTCACACATGAATTGGCCACCACAGAGTCCAGACCTTAACCCCATTGAGAATCTTTGGGATGTGCTGGAGAAGCTTTGTGCAGCATCAGACTCGACCATCATCAATGCAAGATCTTGGAGAAAAATTAATGCAACACAAATCTTGTGACATTGCAGAAGGTTATCAAAACAATGTCACAGCGAATGTGCCGTAATGAAAGCTAATGGTGGTCCAACGAAATATTAGAGTGTGTAACCTTTTTTTTTTTTTGCCGTCTTTTTTTTTTTGGCCAGGCAGTGTTCAGTAATGTTTATTGTCCCATGTCGACTGATGAAACAACTACCAATAGTAGCACAGCTGCTACTACTAATGTAAATCAGATCTTAGAATTACATTAGTTGAGCTTTGAGCATCCAACCTTTACAACTATTCAGTATGAGCCTTTGCTGGAAGCCTGGACAGAGCTAATACAAAGGCGTACAGTGTAATGAAATACAGGGGCCTACTAGATCTGCAATGTTACCATACAAAAAACACATCCAAATCAATCCAAAGCTTACAAAAACTCAATGACAAATATGTCTTGGAAAATTCTTTTGCAGCTGCACATATGACAGACAGGGTCCTTCAGTTCCTGTCCCACGCTTCTCTAAAATGGGTTAGAACAACAGCACTGCCTTGAGCTAAATGTGCATTCTCTTGTTTAGGATAAAATGTCATTGGAGAAGATGTTTCACCGCAGAAGATATTTGTGAGGGCTATTATAGGAGAGCTGACCTGCAAATGGAAGGCAAAGAGAGGGGAGAGGGGTCAGAGACAGGCACCAGAATCACAAGCTGTAAATTGGGAGCCGCAGAGGAAGAGAGCTGGCTGGAGTTCAACAGTGCGCTCATTTGTCACACTTGGACAGAATTTGTAGGTCAAATTATCATTGAAGGGGAGAGAGAGAGAGACAGACACAGAGAGAAGTGAGTGAGAGAGTGAAAAAGAAATAGGGGGAGGGAGAGAAAGAGTCAGAGGGGTGGGAGAGAATGCAGAGAGGGACTTTACATAGAAATAAACAAGTTGGGAAAAAACTAATAAGGACACTGCAGTGCAAAACAAAAGAGGCCACTCAAGGAACACAGATTAATGAGTAATGTAAATTGAACCTTCAAGAGCAGTTTTATAGTCTTATCACATTATACTTTGACTTTATCCTTGACTAATATGCTTTCTTTTATAATTGCAATACTTTAGATCAACTTACAGTACTTAGTGTTCTGCTATGATATCTGTTTTACTGCTTTAGAAATATCAAGATTTGGGCTTTTTTTTTTTTTTTTTAGAAGTTATGACTAGATGATACTAAAGCATAAACCAGAGTTGTCATCCAAACAGATTTTTATTTTCGCTAAGAACTATTTACTGGGTTAATTGAATAATACCCTTGTTATTTGAACATTTTCGGAGACTTAACCTACTTTTGTCCTGCGTGAGTCGAGTTGGGTGAAGACTAGACTTTAAACAAATAAACACAGCCCTATCAGGAGCATGGGGGGCTGTGGGTCCTGCACAGTACACATTTTTAGTGCACATTTTATATGGAGGAGCAGCCAGACCCAGAGTCAGCTGGAAATGACTTCTCCAGAACTGGGACCAGGGGTGTCTATGTAAAATGCAAAGAGGCCAATGTTCACAAAGTACTATGTAGACCATCAAATTATTTTTGGCACTGACAGTCTGACAAAATCCAGGTCCATTTTCTTACAACTAATGTATAATTGAACAAATATGTTGATTCACTGCTGAGATGCTCTACCAAGGAAAGTACTTTGGACAGCTGTCGACTTTCAGGTTTTGTTTTGGCTGTGAATAAGCTTACTGGACATGATGGACAAATGAATATTTAATAAAGTTGTATAAATTTGTATTTATAATTCTGCCCTTTCTTGAATTGATGAAAAATATGACAACAGCACTACAAACCATTTTATTTCTGCATATTTTTTTACAATAGGCACAACCAGTGTTAATAATTTGCAAATATATATATCTATCTAATGTTTTTAAGTGTGTTTGATAAAATTGCTCATATTGCCACACTACAATCACACTTAAGGCCATCTTTTAAATTTATGCATTTGTCGATAGTGTGACATTTATCATGCTGCCCTCCATCTTCCACCTTTTCTACATTTTGGTCCCTTTAGTAAAACACAATTCCCCAGTGCTGTGTCTGTATGTGCACGGACCAGTCTCATATTTCTCTGTCGACAGCATGTACTTGCATTGTGTCTGTGTGTAGTTAATGTGAACCAGGCTGCACATGTGTGAGAGGAGGAGGAGAGGAGGAGAGGAGAGGAGGAGAGGAGGAGGAGAGGGAGAGAGGGGGGCCGCTGCATTCTCACGTGCAGTTAGAGATGATTCCTCCTCCCATCCATCACAGTGGGACTATTCTTCCACTGACACACAAACCTAGAAACGCTGGGTGGGACTGGGAGCGTAATCAAAATTTCTGCTTGTAATACAACTAATGCTGAATGTAGGGCTGGGAGATATGGCACAAAATATACAGATAGATCAATCATGACTTTATCACTGCAATACTGCAATATTGCAGTACTAGTAAGTATACTAAGGAGCATTCCTCGAGGTTTCTCTTTTTTCCACTGGGATTTTGAGAGTTTTTCCCTGCCGAGAAGGAGTGTCTGAGGTCAGGGGATGTTCTGGGACAGTTATAAATTAAATTGATTTCTGTTGATTAATTTGCTTGTCTGTTTCTGTTTCATTTTCTAACTTTCTGTTGGTTAAATCATTTACGATGTTCAGCTCTAAAAGGCGAATGCTGTTGTGATTTTGCGCTTTAAAAATGAATTGAATTAAGAGTAGTAGGAGCAGTCATGGTTGGTATAATAAATTGTGCAGTCATACAATGGACCAAATTGAGCTGAACAGTGAAGAGGAAACAGGAAACCCCCATCTTTCGAACTCCCCATGACAATAAAACAAGAGCACATTTGAGTCCAGAGCAGTGACGTGTTTGCTCTGAAATCTGCTGGAGATAGACGAGTCCTCGAGGGGCAGCTGTGAGTTTGGCAGAAGTTTTGGGGCTGGGAGGGGGCTCAGCAGACCACCTCTTCCCTGGATCAACTCCAGTCTAGTTTACAAATGTAGAGGAGGAAAAGTACTCAATTAAAAGTCCATGAAAATACTATTATAAATCAAAGAAAATACAGAAAATGATGTTGAAAGTTCAAATGGATGTCATACTCCAAGATGGGGGGAAAGAGCCAGTTTTTCCTATTAATCAAATTGTACCCAAAAGGTAAATATTTAACCTCATCATTTCTATTTGTAGCTTTGCCAACAAGATGAATTCTCCGATCAATGGTTCATGCTTTTAGTGAGAGCCATCCCGGATTGATGTGTAGAACTCTATTTAGAAGCTACACATGAGTCTGGAGAGAGCCACGTTATTCTATTAGTGACTCGAGCCAAAAAATCTGTATTTTAACTATATACATTTTAGCTGCCCCCATCTGTATTGAATATTATTGTCCAATAGAATGTGTACTACTGATACTACAGCTACTACCATTTAATAAAACTATTCCACTTCAAGTCTACAACACACTACGGGATTTTTCAGTCTTAAGCAATTTTTAAACGTGCAAAAAGTGCAGAAACAAAGAGAATGAGTTAATATCTTAAATCTCCGAGCACAAAGACTGCAGCGGGATATGGCAGCGAAGAAACCACACACTACAAGCTAAAAGTTGTGAGTGTACCTCGCGTCAGCCGTTTCCTGTCTACAGTAAAACGACTCACTTTGAGACTCTAAAGTGTCAAAAGATCAGAGCATTGCACTTTTAGTTTAGTCATCAAAAGTGTATCATTATTATTTGTGAAATGTGGTGCAATAGTTCAGATTATTACTTTAAATGCAGAAAAGGCTAGTGATTAATGACACAGGAAGTAGAGTCACTATCGCGATTCTGCAGCAGCCTCAACCTGTTCCTCACTGTGTGGATGTAAACAGACACTTGAGGATCTATTCTCTCGCCTTTTTACATTTAAAGAACACTTGGAACTGGATTAAAAGTGCTGTTTAGTGGACTGGGTGTCATTATTTGTGGAGGACACATTCTAATGTCTAAATATGGATGAGCATACTGCAGTTTAACAACTTTACAAAAGGTGAATAATAGTCAACTTTAAATTATTTTTGCCTTTCCCTGAGTTTGTACCTTGTGCCTTTGTGGCCATCACTCCACCTGCCCCTGACGCTCTATTTTATTGGCTGACTTGGTTGCCATGGTGATGTTTTATGGTTATGAATTTATGATACAACAGAGCAGCTCATAGTCGCTTGGACACTACACACGAGGAGCACTGCGGCTTAAAAATCACATACGAGGATCCTGAATCAGGTCCAAAATCGGGTAAATGATCCTGTAGTGTGTAAATAAATGGATGTTACTTTCTACCCATGTTCAAAAATAAATGTTACACACTCTCATCTCACTCTACTCTAAATCTCCAAACACTCACAAGTGGAAAAAATGATTCGTTAGACCAATACTCAAAAACAAAAGGAGCACATCTGACTAAAGTGCCACAGTTTTTGAATAAACACAACAGCTGGCTTCAATTATCAATCACAGGCCTCCCCCAAATCCAAGCACTCCACACCTGATAGAAACATTCTCCTTTTCAAGAAGGAGAGAGAAAATGAGGGAGGTAAAGACGGAGTGGGAAGTGGAGGGAAGTAAAGAGAGTGAGTGAAGGAGGGAGGTAAAGAGAGTGAGTGAAGGAGGGAGGTAAAGAGGGAGTGGGAGGAGGAGGGAGGTAGAGAAGGAGGGAGGTAAAGGGGGAGTGGGAAGAGGAGGGAGGTAAAGAGAGTGAGTGAAGGAGGGAGGTAAACAGGGAGTGGGTGAAGGAGGGAGGTAAAGAGGGAGTGGGAAGAGGAGGGAGGTAAAGAGGGAGTGGGTGAAGGAGGGAGGTAAAGACGGAGTGGGAAAAGGAGGGAGGTAAAGAGAGTGAGTGAAGGAGGGAGGTAAAGAGGGAGTGGGAGAAGGAGGGAGGTAAAGAGGGAGTGGAGAAGGAGGGAGGTAAGTAGGGAGTGAGTGAAGGAGGGAGGTAAAGAGGAGGTAGGAGAAGGAGGGAGGTAAAGAGGGAGTGAGTGAAGGAGGGAGGTAAAGAGGAGGTAGGACAAGGAGGGAGGTACAGAGGGAGTGGGAGAAGGAGGGAGGTAAAGAGGGAGTGGGAAAAGGAGGGAGGTAAAGAGGGAATGGGAGGAGGAGGGAGGTAAAGAGGGAGTGGAGGAGGAGGGAGGTAAAGAGGGAGTGGAGAAGGAGGGAGGTAAGTAGGGAGTGAGTGAAGGAGGAAGGTAAAGAGGAGGTAGGAGAAGGATGGAGGTAAAGAGGAGGTAGGAGAAGGAGGGAGGTAAAGAGGGAGTGAGTGAAGGAGGGAGGTAAAGAGGAGGTGGGTGAAGAAGGGAGGTAAAGAGGGAGTGGGTGAAGGAGGGAGGTAAAGACGGAGTGGAGAAGGAGGGAGGTAAAGGGAGTGGAGAAGGAGGGAGGTAAGTAGGGAGTGAGTGAAGGAGGGAGGTAAAGAGGAGGTAGGAGAAGGAGGGAGGTAAAGAGGAGGTGAGTGAAGGAGGGAGGTAAAGAGGATGTGAGTAAAGGAAAGATGGAGACAGAGGACAAGAGAGAGAAATTGGAGTGGAGAGAGCTTAGAAAAGATAGAAAATGAGGGAAGGACAAAGAGAGTGGTAAAGAGAGAGAAGAAAGAGAGACATACAATGTTAGAAAGACACAGAAAGGAGGAGGGGAGAGAGAAAGAGAGAGGACAGAAAGGAAGGTAAAAAGAGGGTGGGGTGAAGGAGAGATGGAGAACACATAGAAGACAGAGAGAGAAAAAGAGACAGAAAGATATTGGAGGGAAAAGAAGAGAAATAGAGGAAGGGACAAGGAGAGGGTGAGAAGAGATTGAGGAGACAATGAAAAGAGAGAGATGAGGGAGGAGTATCGAAGAGAAAGAAAAAAAAGAGAGAAAGAGCATGGGGGTTCCTGGGGTAGTGGGTGTGGTTGGTTAGGTTTTTGATACAGTTTCCCCAAAAACAGCAGAGCCAATCGTCTCAAGGGCAAAACACAGTGAGGAGAATAAAAAGACGGGTTTGTGTGAAGTCTTGAATGTCAAATAGTTCCAAGTCATAAAACCATGAGAAAACTGAACTTTGGCAACACCACTTGACCCCATTATGGTATCTGAATATACAATAAAAGTGTAGGTATGTGAATGTCGTCATGAAAGTAACATTAATGTGATGGTTTAAAATGAGGCGGTGAAAGTGTGGGAATGCAACGCCAACACATTTTTCCTACTCAACTGAAGTCCCAGGGGTCTCGGTCTGTGCATACTTTTCTTGGGCCAAATTGCACTGGCATGAACCCGCCTGGTTGTAAAACATGTAACCACTTAAACTCACAGTGTGTAAGACGATAAGCAACGGCTGTTGTCAAAACCTCATTCATCAAGATCAAGTCAAAACCCAGAGCTCAGAGCACTAGAATCTGAATAATAGAAAGTGAAGAAATGAGGTAATACCAGTATTTTCACTCAAAAATTATGTTTTAATATGTATTATTTCACTTTTTTCCATTTAATTATTTCATGATGATAAAAAAATATGTAATTTAACAAAAATAATGAATCAAATTTTGCAAATAAAATATATTCGACTTTTTTTTGTTGATTTCTTTTACCAAAATTCAGAATGTTCTTAGATCTATTCTCTTAGTCAACCAGGAGGCAGTGACCTGGACTTGTTTTGCAATGGAAGTTGTTTTGTTGTTTGTTTGTTTGTTTATTTATTTATTTATTTTATTTTTTATATTTTATTGTGCCATATTAAAGTTTGACAAAAATACCATTGCTTTATATTAATGGAGACATAATATTTATGTTTTGTTTCTGTTTTTATCCCCATTTTTTTTTATTAATTTATTATTTCATATTGATAATAATTTAAAAATAAATAAATAAAAACTGAGGTCACCATACAAACATGACTAAAATCATCTCATAGTGACTTACTTTATCAAATTCTTAAACTTCTACTTGTGATTGCCTGCTTAAATGTAATATAGCAAAAGTATAGACTAAAGTTGGAGTATTGGAAACTGTCTGAAAAGTTTGACAAAAAAAGTTTCCCAGTTGAAAGATGCAGCAGCAGCAGCAGCATCTCCCACGGGTGTCATTCAAATTGATTCACATGGAGCAGAGGAAAACAGACCTCTGGGTTAACTATTTCTCTCTCTCAAAGCTTACAGTAAAATGATTTGTTTGCATGGTTTAAGAGGGTAAGAACAGGTGTGAAGACATGAACTCTACGTGGTTATTTAAAGATGCACTCTGTAAGTTTTCATGAGGAGGATATGCATATCTTTTTGCTCCATGGCTCCTACTAGGTTTATACTCTAAAAATATGATGCATGTACAAGATAAGGCTCGAGACCCACTAAATTACTTGAGCATTAATCAATTTCATTATAAGCTACTAAAAAAGTGTTGGTTGTCGTAGCAAGTTATGGGAATGTTTTAAAATTATGGATCAAATTTGTAGGCTAGTCAAACTGGAGAGGAGTGGTACATTTGCATAAGGTTTTCAGGAAAGGTGTCTGTAGCCAGAAATATTTTGAATTATTTTCCATTTTTATTGGGTTTATTTTGACTGTTAGCAATAGAGGTCTCAAAATGATAGCTGTAATTTGCATGTAACTTTGGGAAAGGTCATTTATTTGCCAAAAAAAAAAAAAAAAAACCTAAAATACTGACTACATTTGTATTCTTTTACAGCAAGAAACTGCCTTGGAGGAGGGTGGTCTCTTCAAAATTGTTATTCAAAATTCCAACTGTAATGCATAATGAGTTAAAAATGACGTGGACGTTTCCTTCTGGCTGTGTTAAAGAGACAATTATTTGGGCTGTATTGACGAAAAAGGGGTCATATTTAAATGGGTTACAGCTTGAGGCTACAATGCTGCTCTTTCTCCCCTCTCTGGGTCAACAAAGGAATGTCTGTAGCAACCGGGCCGCACTGACTGGACATAATTCTGCTGAGGACAGAGGCGACCAATGCCCCGGCCAGAAAATAGGGAGAAAAAATTAGGCAGGGTGCAATGAGGAGCGTTGATTTGCAGCGTGTAGGCAGCGACCACAGCCCTGTCTTTCTCAAACATCCAACAATGAGAGCTCTGACGATTTCAAACAGAGAGGCAACAACATAGAGAGAGGATGATCAAAACAAGGGTGAACCAAAACCTACAGGGAAGTTTGCTCGAAATGCTGGGTTTGTTACAGTTTTGGGACTTTCTTGGGTTTTACTCTTGAGTATAAAATAAAGCAGTGGTTTTTACTATTTCACTAAACTGGAAGCATCGTATACCCTGATACTTTACAACAAAAATACCTCTAGTGATTGAATGTAAGAATGATGATATCTATTAGCGCATGTCTGTGGGTTGGCAAAAAATGTATACTTCTTTGTGCTGTGGTGTTTACTATGGAGTAGAGTTAATAACCCCTCTAAACTGTTGAACTTCGGTACAGATCTCGTGATTGTCTACTTTAAAAACTGGCTGCACTAGAACTGAAATGAGAAATGTTTTATTTTGCTTCCCCATAATGGAATATACAGTATTTCAAGGACATGCAAAACTGGATACCGTACATTGATGCCACAAACGCACTTTAATAATCTGTGATAAACATTTATAATCTCACCTGCTCCTGTTTTTAATGTTATATTGTTCTGTATTTAACGGGGTCGCTCATGAAAAGAGCCTGAGTGCTCTCATTGGACTCTCTCTGTACAAATAAAGATAAATGAAACCCTGACAACACTATAGCACTGAACATTACCCCACCTAAGGCCCATAGCGGCTATCCCCAGAGAGTAAACAGGGAAGGTCAAAGAAAATCATCTTGAGCAGTAACTTCAAAATGTACAAATAATTTAAGGTTTTGCAAATGTTGCTCTTCCTGATGCAAACCTTGTAATTTATCTCAGTTTGGGAATGGCACAAATTATAGACGGACTCAAGTTGGGGATAAAACTATTAACTATTATTTCCTAAACCTTTTCCAATTTTAAACCATGGTTATCATTTAAATTTTCCAAGACTGTTATCTTTTCTCATAATACACTGACTTTTAAACTTTAAAAAACTTGATATCGATTCATTGGATCTGCAGTTTTTTCGTATTTTACAGCAACACCCTGTAATCAGAGCCAGAGCAGGATACCTAATCGCTTAATCACAGTTACAACAGGAAAAATGAGACCAAACTCAGAGGAGATGGAGAGATATTCTGTCCCTGGTGGAGCTGGCAGCGTAAACATACAGCACGCCCCTCTGTTGTTCTTGTTGTGGGCTGGAGTACACTGGGGGTTTCCCGAGTGGATGTTGAGTATCCTGTCTCAACATTTGTTTACATGTCGTTTCATAATATATGACTGTCATCTGCAGAGAATATTGCACTGATGAAACAGGCTAAAGTGTTCATACATTTATAGTCAGTTCCACTTCCATTGGTGATAATCCGGGTGTGAATTCTATAGTGTACTTCAATACTATGGACTAATTTATTGATTTGTCTAAGTTGGTTATCATTTTTTGACAATCCTATCACTCTATTGGAATTAGCACTTTGGTAAATGGTCACATTCTTACACTTTTTTACCTTCAAGTCACTCAAAGCGCTTTACATCAAGGGACCCCTCACTCATTCACACACACGTTCATGCACTAGTGTACTCAGGGGCAAGGTGGGTTACGTGTCTTGCCTAAGGACTCATTCATCTGTGGGAGCTGGAATTGCACCGCTAACCTGTGGGTTAATGGATCTGACCGCTCAATCGATGATGTTTATGTCAAGAGCGGGATTTGAACCACCAACCTTCGGATCAGTGGACAAACACTAACTGAGCACCTTTGCTATAAATAAATAAATAAAACAAGCACAAATTTAGGGTAACATAGTAGATAGTGGACTTCTAAATGACTTTAATTCAGGTATCTGTAGTTTCACTGACAGGATTATGACACGCAACATACTGCATCATGTAGCGAATGCACCTACGTTTAACCAGGACACCTCTGAAACAGTTACCTCTTCTTGGGATGCATAGTGCTGGTCTGCGGTGTCCACTGACCAGAAGCAGTAATCAAAACCAAACTCCTGAAGCTTCTCCCTCGAATCCACTGCACCGTCTGCTCGTCCATCCAGCTGTAAAGACAAAGAACCAATGATAGACACATATAGTCAAAGGTGAACTATGGGACTTCCACAATACAGCAGTAAAGTTAGTAGTTATCTTCATAGAGACAAACAGGTCATGAGGCCAAATACAGGTCACATCTGTGGAGAGGTGACCTAGCTCAGTAACAATGCATGTTTTTCAAGGATTTCTTTAGCAATAAAAATACCCAAAATTGAATAAATGCGAGACGTTAATTGCTATACTGTGAAACATTCCAGGCAAAACAATACAGAGAACAAAGCAGATGGCAGACCCCCTACTAAAACATACATAGTTACATAGTGCACCTTTAACTTTTTATTACTCAGTTTATAATTAAATGGCAAATAAGTCCGAAGTACCACAGTCTAAACACAGCCACAATCATCCCACTTAAGAAACCATATGGATCTAATAGAGGCAAAGACTGGGAGATACTAGGGGCTTTATTAAAATCCCAGGGATGAAAGCCAAACTCTGTAGATATTTTTTATGAGCCTCCTGAGGTGTAGTTTTACCAGTGAGCACTTTCCATTCATTAACAATGCAGTCAGTCTGTATGGTTAGTTGTCCGCCTCGATTCATATGCACTAAACAACTTTCTGCTTACGGCGTCTCAGTGGGGAAAAAACAGCACAGCAGATTTTGGACCTACTCAAGCACATCATTTGCACTTGACAAGGATTCATTCAGGGTACATGGGAGCGGCTGCATGCATGAATCTATTTGTGAATGGTCCATAAGTTGTTGGAGGTCAGAACATCTCCATAAATGTTGATCTCATAGGGTGTTCCAGGTCAAAGCTAGCGGTGGTCTGGCCATATAATCATTTTAATAGACAGGGGGACAATTTGGTGTTTTTATTACTTTATTATTTGGTCGGGTTGTACATGAGACACATTAGCCATCCTATGTGTTTGTTTTCCATGCTTTTTGGGAACATAACTTTGGCACTTACATTCATTTCTTGGAGACTGATCCTACCCATAGCTACTACATGTACAGTATAACCTTTTAAACTAAACCCTAAGCCATTTTAACCTTTTTTAACCCATACTGGAACTTTAAACCATGTTAATCTTAAAGGGCACATATTACGCTATTTTCTGATCTATGTTATAACATTGTTTCCTCATCAAAATCATACCTGGAGTTGTGTTTTGTTTCATTCACATGTTTAACACACAAACCCTGTGCATTTAGGTGAGTTAGAGTTCTTCTCTTAAACGGAAAACACTCTGTTCCACCTTGTGATGTCATCATGTGGTAATATAGGAAGTGCTCCACTGTGTTTTTAAACTCCATAAACCTTCACTAGAATCATTTGGATGATTTTAGTCCTGTAATTGCCAATCAAAACGGTGAAAGGTAGAGGCTACCTTGAAAACTACCACTGCATGACATCACAAGGTGGAGCAGAGCATTTTGAGTTTGTGAGATGTAGACATGTAGACTAATAATAAGAATTACTCAAACATGTGTGAATGTTTTTGAGGCGGTAGCAACATTATAACATGGCTTAAAGTGTCAATGTTGTCCTCTGCATTTGAGCCATCGTTCAAATTATCTTGAGCTAGGCTTTGTCAGGACAATCTTACCTGGAAGATTTGACCTATTCTGTAAGTTTTTGATTGATGGGGGAAACCCACCCAGACAAGAGAAGAAACGAGCTCTGCACAGAAATACTCGGTTGAACCCAAAATCTTTTGCTGAGTGGCGAGAGTGCTAGCCCCTCAGACACCGTGCCGCCATTTTGCTAATCTAATAATACAGGATTTATGTCATGGGGACCTGATTTTGTCCCCAGTCCCCACAATGTGATAAACCCACCCAGACAAGTCGAGTCCCATGCAAATGTTCACTACAACATCAAAAGACAAAAGACAAACCTTGATATGCCTTTTTCTTCCTATTTCTCTCACGTTTGAGTTGTTTTTATATGTTTTCATTACTTTTTAAGACTCCTAACTGTGCTTTAAAATCTCTCTGTACTTGCTCTGTGTCTGGTCCTTCCCAAAACTGTCCCACTTTCCATAAATAATGATTCCCTGAGGCTTCTTTGAGTTTTGATACGTCTCAACGGCAGAGGGAGGCCAGATGTGGCTTCTCACTGTCACATCATTTGTAACCGACTCTCCCTCCCCCAACACAGAGCAACGGTTAACTATGGACTTTATCGTAAACACAGAGATCTGCGACTATTTTTCAACTCATATCTTTTGGGCCATCGTTGTAGTCCTCATTCAAACTGGTTTAAAACTGGTTTAGTATTCATTTAGGATCAGTAGCAATGACTATAGCAGTTTTTGTACTAGTTTTGATCCCTGGTTTAGTTTTCTCTTTTAGATCTGGGTTAGACCAGGTTTAAATCTTGCTATGTTTAGATTAGTTTTTGTTCAATTCAATTTATTTTCATAGATCACCAAATCAAAACAGTAGTCGCTTTGCAGAAATCACAAAATTTAACCAAGAGAAAGTATGAAAATCAAACAATGAAACGCCATTAGTCAATAAAGTTAAGTTTTAGTCCTGGTATAGACCTAATTTAGTGTTCTTTGGATGCAATTTGTCACTTAAAACTATGCTGTTAGTATGTTCTGAAACTTCGCATCTATTTTCTGACACCAGTAAAGCTCGCTCAGCTCTCCACAAAGATTCTAGCAAATATTGGTATAAAAACTAGTTGAACATGCTTTGGTTGAGAAAGGGCGAGAGTGACTGGAGGCAAACAATCAGAAACCAACCACGTGATTCAGCAGCAAGTTGGTAGAAGTATCGTCTTACAACTCCCAAAGAAATTCCCAAAAAGTGCTGATATCTGCTTTACCGAAGAGTACAGCAGCACATGTGGGAGCGGAGGGTATGGTGTTTTTGTAGTGGTGCAATGCTGTGAAAGAGGTTGACACTGACAATAAACAGCACTGAAGGAAGAGGCTGATCTGAGGCTGTAAACATCCTGCTGATTGATAAAAATGACTCCCATGCCTGCCCAGCCCTGTGTCAAAACCACATAAGCAATACTGCAGTGGTATGAATGAGCCCTGTAATAAACAGATATATTATAACTATAAACATGATTTGTGAACTTTGTCAAGTTGTTGGTTCATCTAATAGTAAGTTGTAATTTTGCTGACGAACTTAAAAGTGTCTGCCACCTGCTTGTAACCACTGCTTAGAATGCTCCACAGTTTAATATTAAGCAAGCAGTTGACAGCTCCAGGCCAAGCTACAGGTCAGATCTATGGAAAGGCAGCCTTCATCACTGTAAGAATGTATACAGTATTTTCACGTATGTCCACCAAGTGTCAGTGCCTTGGCAGGGGTCTAGCTCTCTAGTAAATACAATATAAACGTTTATTCAACAGCAGGGCCAGCCCAGCCTATAAGCAGACTAAGCAGCTGCTTAGGGCCCCGAGGTCACCCCCAAGAGCCCATACAATTATATTGAAAATAATATAATATGTCAAGTTTTATTGGAAACAGGGCTTGTGTGTTTACAGCAGCCTAAATATCCGTCTAAAACAATTACATTTGTTTTATATCTATAGTAATACAATGCTACTGCTGCTACATTTGTTTTTGAGTCGGGCAGAGGTGAGGGCAGCTATGAGTTTACACCGGGGCAAGGACCTTTATAATTTAAATTTAAGCCACTGTCACAACTGGACACATTAAAATCTACCAGAAACAAAGACAAAATGTCTAGAATTTAAAAAATCTTGACCCCCCCTTAAATATATATATTTGTGTTCTGTTCCTGTGACTGTGGTAGTTGTGACATTCTGGATGTTTTCAGTCTGATGTTGGTCAGATAAACACAAATACAACTGGTCAAGGTGATGAGAGCAGAGTCAGAATGTGTCAAATGTGAATCACCAATAGTTGAGCCAGGAGGCCCCAGAGACAAATTCAGCTTAAGGCCGCCTGAAAGCTAGGGCCGGCCCTGTTCAACAGTAAATATAAAGCTAAAATATAATTTGCATTTTGTGAACAATAATACCAACCTTTAAGTTTCTGATCTTGACGTACTTGTCTTCGACCTTGACTGCCAGCCGCCCTCCGTCCGCACTCTCTCTGTGGAGCAATGACACATGACCATATTAGGCAAATGTAATCAACGGGAACAAGACTGGAACATATGATTTCAGTTAAAAGAAGAGGAGAGACATGGATCGTGTTTATTTATTCATCAATTTGGCTCTTACATCTGGAGAAATAACTGTACTGGCTAATCATCACTTGAGGTTATTACATGACAGTTAACCTGATTGCATCCTTGCTTAGATCTGATTTAGACTTTGTTTAGACCTGTTTTTGTCCTGTTTAGTCCTGGTTTAACCCTGCTTTTTCCTGAGTTTAGACTTGCTTTAGTCTTATCATGGTATACTATATTGTAGTTTAGTTCTCGTTTCGACCTGATAGAGTTATACACCTGGTTCTGACCTATCCCAGGGTGTCAGAATGATGAGAAATTAGGGCCACTGCTATAGTGATTAATAGTTTAAAACAAAATATTACATCTTTTGAACGGGAAGTCCTCAAAATGCTGCATATAAAGGGAAGCTGAAACCCAAGAATAGCCTTGTTCTTATTTAGTCCCAGTTCAGTTCTAGTTTAGTCATGGTTCATTTCATCTCTGTTGGTTATGGTACACTGCAGTTTTGAATTTAAACTGTGGACACATTGGAGAGCATGTCCAGTTAACTTAGGCTGCTCCTCTTCGGTTGGGGCCATCACACGACAGTTAGCACAATGCATGTTTTTGTGTGTTGGCGTTTGGCCCGTGAAATCTCCATGAAGCTGCAGCTAGTTCCACTGACCAAGTTTCAAATTTAAACAAAAACAGACGCAGACACTCTCCAGAGTCCTCTTATGGCTCGTGCATGAGGACCCGTTGAGTGCACGTTTAGGAGTTTGAATTTTGCGCATGCTTGACTAAAACAGGGTCAGCTCTTCTGTGTACGCCTCCACAGCTGGACCATCTGATGCAATACAAGTGAAACAAGAAGCAATGTGGGAAAAATGGCATCCGGCAGATTTTTGTAACCTCCTAGAGTGATAATAACTAAAAGTGCTTTGTTTTTGCGATGTGTTCGGGTGTTGGAATAGACGCTCGTAATATCCAGCGCTCTCTACGGTTGCACCACATGGGGATTGTTTTTTACCACCCTGAGTTTTGGCCCAACCCAAAACCACAAACCTTCAATCTCAGGGTCTCCCCAGCACAGAGCACAGAAGCTGAAAGACGGAAAATAGTAAAAGCCATAAAAACGTGTTTTAATAATAGCTTTGTAAAGAGGTAATGGCACATTTGGGTGACATGTTACTTGTACATGTCTATATGCATTCTCTAAAGAGCAGTTATTTTAAGTATGCTACCACCTACTACAGTTAAATCCAGTTTTGCTTCTAATTTTGTTCTAACTTGTTAAAATATTGTTAAATCCTTACGTGTTCTTAATTCCAGGTTCAAAATGGGTGAGAAATGGTCACAAAACCTTATTAGATATACAAAAGACAAAACCAGCAAAACTGATAAGTATAACTACAATTACATTTCAGAATTTCAGAGACAAGCAATGTTCCTCCAGTCACAGTTTAGAAACCAAACCACTGCTGTAAGAGAGGCCCATTCAAACCTATTGTTCATCTAAAACAAAACCAGTATACTTCCCAGTCCCTGCCCTGCAAAACCAGGCATGTACCCGGTGTTACTGTTATCTCTGTAACACAGCAGCCTTTTACTTTAAAAAAGATTCACATAAAAAACACAGCCTTTGGTTCAGATATGTGGATTTGCATCAATTGCATGACACTGACCAGTAGGTAGGAGACAGTCTATTATTATGCAAAACAGTGGGAAGAACAGTCGAGAGATTCATTGTCCGGCGCAATATAATGCTTTGTCACATCGGCTGCAATGAACTTCACATTGACAACCATTTCAGAACACATCCTCCTGGACGCTATTGTATTTTAACAACTGAATGGACTGAACCTGCAAACAGTTAACACAAACATACTGTAAAAACATGCTGGAGCAATCTGCTGCCTTTAAAATGCAATGAGGCCAAACAACTTGCCATTCTTTACTACAAAAACATGCTAAATGAGATACAAAGTCAATACAGTACAAAAGACTCAAACAAATACTACACTAAAGATACAGGCAGGTTAGGGTTATGTAGAGTCTTGCCAAAGGACACAATGATAGCAGAAAATAAGTGTTATGAGGATAGAACCTGCAACCTTCAGGTGAGTGGGTGATTGTGATCTACCTCTACATGTGTTAAATGTTACTTTAGTAATAGACAAAGTAATAAACCAAAATCTTAATCATTTAAAGAAGCAATGTATAACTTTTCAGGTCGAGTGTCCACTACCTGGTATTTTTGAGCAATAAAACACCTGTAAATACAAGCAAGACAGACAAGTTTAAAGCCATAATGAGGAATATTCCATGCAAGGCAATAACACATTCATGGAGACCAGCAGGTGGCAGATCCCACACCAGAAAAGTTACACTAAAGTTTCACCTTTAAATGTAAAACTAGAGTTGTTAGAGTACATTTCTTTATCTGTGCACCTATGGCAAAACAGCTGTGATCTTTCAGCAATAACAACAACACAAAGTTAACAAAAACTGCTCTATTTTAAAGAACAGGGAAACACAATGAACATTTAAACTAGTCCAGCCTACAACAGCTGTCCTGGTCCAGCATTTCTGCACAATGACACACACACAGCAGGATCAGAGCTTATGCAGAACAGTTGTCAACTTTCACCATGTGCTTTCAACAGTTGGTTACCAAGATAAAGCTATAGAACAAAGAAAGAACTGGGATATTGTGGTGCAATTAGACCATTATTACAGCTGTATTAGTCAAATTAGACCAGAACAAAGGAAATCCTGAATAAGTAATGATGCTTAGTGACATATAAAACATTGCCAAGTAGGATATAACTGATTTAAAATAAAGTTATGCAGTTTAAGATGATTATTTGCTGCTTTTACGCGTTTGGACACTCACCGTGCGCTCAGAGGACGCACTCGGATGGCAACTTTCACGTTTGCCATGATGCTCCCAAAAACTTCACAGACGCTACGACCCGCTGGAGACGACCCAAAGACCCCGCATTTTCAGCTCCTCTTGTTTGAAAATTAGTCTCAAAAATCCCTTTATCGGAGCAGAAACATCCAGCATTTGCAGAGCGCACTAAGTCATCTCCACCGGGGAAGAAACACGCGCGTCTCAAACTCTGCACAACTCAAACTTCCTGCAGAGAGAGGAGGAGAGAAGCATGGGACACGCCTCTTACAAGGACCTACTCAAACACTTCAGAGGAATAATTATTAGGCTGGTTGTGCATTATAATTTGGGATTGCTTTATTTTAGATTTTAGAGTTAGATAGTTTTAAAGGAGGAGGGTCCACCACCTGCTGCTCCTCTTGTTCTGCCTGGATTTTTCCACTCTACATCTTAGACTTTAATCCATCCATGAAGACAAGCAGGTAGGAAGTTAAATATCAGATCTGTTAAGCTGTGCATATGACTGAATGGTTTTTATTCTGCACTTTTCTCCTTTAATGTTAATTGTATGATGATTATTTATGTTTTGACTATTGTTGTATTGTGATTTGTGACTTTCTTATTCTGTAAAGCATTTTGGATAACCTTGTGTACAAATTGTGCTATACAATAAACCTGGCATGGCTTGTCTTGCCAGCTCTGTGGAGAGGCGATCATGATAAGAAAGCGTGTTTTTCAAGGCAGCAGTTAAAGCATCTGCAATTGAATAGGCAGATCATTTTAAAGCCAGAGTGAAACATTCCAGGCATAGAATTAGCATCTACCTGGAGGCAAGCTGGTGAGACACCCTCAACCAGAAAAGTTACATAGTGCAACTTTATATTGAGTTGGTAAATACATTTTTGGACAGTCTCAACCTCCAGGGCAGCTGACTTAAAACTTATGATGCAAAACCTACAGTGATGGGAATAACATTTAAAACATCTCAGAGTAAATTAAATGAGACCTGTTAACAAACATATAGACATTTCTATAATAAAAATTATAATGGTGAAAATGCACCACACACAGAAGCATAAATATCTCTTAAGTCTTTATTATTATACTGTTAACTTGTAATGGCATATAAAAAAATACAATTATTAAAAGCAGCAGACCCATAGTTTGTTCAACATGAACAGAAAACATCACAAATGCAATCTCACATTCATGAAACGTGCATCATTCACTAGTGGTGTCGGTCAAAGGCAGTGAGTGAAATGTGCTTTTACTAAAATCATCTCATCTTTAAAATCTAACAAAAGTATTTTACATTTTCACACCAAATTTCATCTTTGTGACTTGTCTTTTGAACTGCTGTGTGACCTTTAAAACATAAAAATAGCTATACAAAGAAACTTTTTAGATTTTACAATTGAAATGCCAAACTACCTTTTTAGCCCTAACATTTAATTTTTAACATGTTAACAATGACTGATTACCTGTGATGGTCTCCAGTGGCATAAATGGAAAAAAAAGCTTGTATAAAGTTTGAGGGGGTTGCTCAAGTGTTGTAGTTTCAATAAAACAACAGAAACCTGGACAAAAAATCTATTCACCAAAACATGATCAATAAAGTGACTTAAGATTCTGTGACATAAGGCAGCATTACTGTTGTCATGTAGCGCCCTCTACTGCCTGATGAGAGACCTGCAGCATGTCCATGTGGCTCGACAGCTCTGACAGTGGCAAGGATGTGTTCACACTTTGCGATTGCAGCTGAAATTTCTCTATCAGCTCCTATATTGTAGAAGTGATTGATTAAACAGCAGTATATTTTGTTGAGCAATGTATTAAGGAGACTTACAGTTGGCAAGGTAATGTCTGTGAGCTTGTTCCAATGAGAAAGCACCTCCTCTTCACTCAAAATGCCTCGGTCAACGAGATTGCGAACCAGAAATAAGTAGTTGTTCCACTAAAGAAAAATGTGTTTGTTTGTATTATTACATTATTTCATCTTTTTTTTTTTTTTTTTTTTTTTACCATATATCTAAAACCATATCTATTATGTCTAAAGGTGGGGGCTGGGGGAGGGTGGAAGGGCAGTATGGGGTTGGGGCAAATGTGGCATTTCTACACCTTGTGGCATTATTAAAACCATAAGGCCACAATACTGAAATATTAAAAATGTATTATTTATTAAAAATAATATGTGGGGGAAAAAGTACATGAATAAATTTTTCTTGAGAAAAAAAAAAAATATCATTACTACTTTAAGATTTGTGATTTTTTATGATAAGGATAAAAAGAAAAATCCTAATCTCTCACTTTACCCATTCAACATGATTTGTTTTAGTCATAACTGTAGAATATAAGGGGATTAACCTGATAATTAGGAAATATTTGAGTTCACAATTATTTGTCTATAACGGTGACTTGTTTTTACTATTTTCCATTTGTATCTATATCTATACTCTAGATCTATATTTGTGTCTTTGTACATTGGGATTTTAACTTTGTTCATCGTCTTTTCTAAGAATCTGTCCAGGATGTTTCCCCCAGTACAGTCTGAATCCTGACATTGAGTGACATTAGCAGGAGTACCTGTGTGTCAGAGGCCTGGAGCACAGCACTGACAGTGAGAGGAGAGAAGAGCAGGTGGAGGGGGGCGGAGGAGCACACGTCCCGCACCCACAGTTCACCAAAACGCTCCAGCAGGGCCCTGACAGGAGGCTCTGACCCTGAACCAGGACCTGAGCCAGAGTCCAGAGGGGCAGGGAGGACCGGCAGCTCAGAGGAGACTGGACAAGAGGACAAGGGGAAAATATGTTAAGCTGACTAGTTCAAAAGCAACGACCTTCAGTGTATAAAATGAGGTACCAAAGAAGAGCGTGTACTGCTGTGTACCACTATCAATTGATGCCAACCAAGATGAAATACCTATCAAGAATATACTATAACCATATGGACAAGTTTGAACTGCATGCATGAATGAATGAGATCGCAATGCAGATTTGTAACAATACAAAATATGTAGTATTTTATTTATTAATTAAAAGTAAAAAGGAAAAGCATGTTATCCTGACTTGTTCAAAAGCAATACAACATTGAATGCATGTCTGATTTTTTAACAGAATGCTTGACAGGTATAGACAATGTTACAGATAAAATTAGGTCACTGAATATAATAACATTCCGTGAAAAAACTGAAATCATATTGTAATGATCTGATATATATTGTGTTTAACTCAGAGTTGACATCTTTTGTTGTTAATGTAACCGTTTTTGTATGTGACACTTTGCTACACCGACAAGTTGATGAAGGTTCTACATTATCTCATTTCTGACACCAGTGAAGTGTTCTGATGTACGGAAACACACAGAATTTCTTCTGGTGGTTTATTTTCTGAACATAAGAGCTACTGTAAGCTGTAACCCACAACAAACAGGAGTAAAACAACAGCAGTCTTAACTCATAGAACCAGTCTCCAAAACAGTAACTGGCAAATAGGACCTTCACATCAACTCACTGGCATAGCAAACAAGTGCCACATACAAAAGCAGTTACATTAACAACACATAAACGGTTACAAGAGCAAGAAAAGGTGTTAACTCTGAACTAAACACAAAATATCAGATCATTGCAATATATAATCTAAAGGATGAAGAATCTGATAAAGTCTTTCAAGGATCTATAGTCAAAGAGCTTGTCATTTTACCCAGTTTGCAGGCCAAGACGACAGTAGAGTTCACCAACATCTGCTCTGACACTGCTGTGGAGAACTGAGGCAGGAGATAACGAGAAATGAGAGCGATTAAAATTAAAACTGGCACCAGTTAATAAACCCAGTGTTGTCCTGTCCTTCTATGTATTTCAGCCACCTTTTTGCATCCAAGTGTCTCTCCAACTTTGTTTAGAAGAGTCAAAAGCTGAAGAGCAGTTGGCAGCTCCGCCTCAGTCCTGGGACCCACAGCGATACTCAACCACTCCTGCATGACATGTCAGGAAACGTGGCATTGCATTAGCATAGACAAGAAGCAAAGGGGATTTATCAGCCCAAAACTGTGAAATATAAAAGAGCGCTGATGCTACGTTTGCCTCGTAGCATAAGTCATTTTCAAGGTTTTCAGGAGCATGTAAAAAATAAACTGTCTATGTCAATAAGATGGGGCGGTTTGTTTGACCGAGGAGAGAACCAATGAAAGAGTCGGTCATGGCAATTACGAAATCTACTTATCGTTCAATAAATGAAACAATATATTTTGGGGCTCAATGTTTATTGCGCCTACATTTTCTTTACAATAATTAAGTGATTTTTGTTATATTTGTTGTAATATGATAAAATTGCATCTGTAGAGAGTTGAATAAATAATTTTTGTGGCTAATTATTGCCTCATTCTGCTATGCATTTGTTGCACCTCAGCCCTTTAAATGAGACTGTCTATTTTGAAAATGGTTTACTGGGATTGTCCTGCCTTATTGTTATTGTGTCAGTGGCATAAAGTAGGTTCAATATTATCATTATATTTCTCAGTAGCAATATATCGCACTTCAAAATGTTTTATCATGGCAGGCCTAAGAATGAGACAAAAAACTTAGCTGCAAGGCACATTTGTACATTTGTACATGTACATTTTCTTACTCATGGGTTTAAATGGCAAATTTTATCAAAATATCATTATATCTTTTGAATGTGGAAAGTCATCAAACTCCTTCACCTCATTAATTTGTCTGAAACCCACTAATAATTCCTTGGGAACAAAACAGGCATGGTATGTGTTAGTTTAGTTTGGTTGTCTATTGCCAAATACAATAACATTTAAGTAGGTAAATGCCACATAATTATGAAGATATTGACAGTAACAAAACATTTATTGACTTCATTATATTACTTGAGTAAGGATGTAAGTATGATATTAAAGCTGCCACACGTACCTTAATTTCTATCATAACATCCGATGGCAGAGAGACGTCATGGGTGCAGTGAGGGGGACATGTGACCACCCTTTCATTTGACTGTTTTCTTTTGGGAGTCGAGAACTTTCCATGAGTGACCAGTTCATCTGCAGCAGAATCTACATCTCCACTGTCGGGACTGAGGGCTTTCACCACACGATCATATTTACTCTTCCACTCTCGCCTTATGAGAGCTGAAATATAAAATAATCAAAATAATGAGTGTTAGGGTTGCAGGATATGTTTTTTTGTTTGTTTACACGTAGAAGGGTACACATGCATGGATTTCATAATGATGGAAAATTAGGATCGTTGACATAGTGATTTTACAATTTAAAAAATGTATTATATCTTTTGAATTGGAAAAATATATTAAATGTTGTATATAACAGCAAAATGGCTTAACTAAATCAGACTCAAATTTGATTTAGTTTTGAAGGTTGTCTTAACAATTTGCCATTGATAACGACGGCTCTAAACACACACATTTTAATTACAACACAGACTTTTGCTTTATATCATCAATAAGAGTTAAATGAAGAAAAACATGTAGCTTTAAACACAAACCAAAGAGTTCACTGGGTTTTAATTAGGTACCTGTGATATTTGCCGCCAGCCAGCTGCAGGCCTTCTCTGTCGCGAGTCGTTTGGTGATGCTTTCAGATGTGGCAAAGACCTGTGCAGCCAGACGCAAAGTGATGAAACAGATTCTAGTCTTTTGTGACATAAGCTCAGGGTTTAGTTTCTTTAGAACAATGTGTCATGAAGTTATTTTTGAAAAGTTTTAGTTGGCACTCACAGCAGGAGACGTCTCCTCTGGCAAAAGTATTCTTATGGCTTCAGGACTTTTTTCAGAGCAAAATCTGCAACGATCACAAGAGGAAAATTATGCAGAACAAAAACTCATACAGGATTTATTATTTATCCAAGACAAATCAAAAATATATATACACATAACTTTCACATTTGACTACATAATAATTTATTATTTTTTTATTATTATTTTTTTTTTAACCCCAACCTCCTGCTTCATTAATTAAGCTGCACTTGCAGCTTATATAATCTACAGTGGTCAATAGTCAAATAGTAAAGCAACTTTTCTGGTGCAGGGTCCACCACCTGCATGTCAACATAGACACTCTGCGTTCTGACACCAGCAACTTACAACAGACAAGCAGACAGCAGATCCCCCACCAGAAAAGTTGCATAGTATACTTTTATTAATAGATAAAACTTACTCCATACCCCAGTAGTAAGAAATACTAAGAATGCAGTTGACATCACTAATATATCGAATCAATATACCTGGTGGCTCTCTCCAAAGCCTCCAGACCTGCCTCACACAGCTGAGCACAGATGGAGTCGTTCAGTTTTGATGCACTTGAGTTTGGAGACTGAAGTCCATCTTTGAGCATCCTCTCCCCCTTCTCCACCAGCTCTCTCACCAGTGTCGCCCTGTTGGTGGCATAACAGAAATATGTGTAAACTGCAAATAGACAGCAAACTTATAAATAAAGCTGTTTTTTGACAAGTTAATAACAAATTGTTAACTGGTGTGTTAAGACTAACTTCATGTGCTTGACTGCATTAGATCCAACCCTCTCGGCTACAAACTCCACAGTGCGGCGCAGAGATGGTGGCTGATTGTGGAAGAAGGCTTGCTCAAGGTCCAGCTTTGCAGAATAAAATACATTATAGAATAAATTGAATACACAACTGTGATTTAATATTTATTTTTCAGATATTTATCAACATTCCCTCACCAATAGTTTTTGTTGGGATCTGTTTGTGGTTGCAGTGTTTCGAGGCTCTGCTGAAGTTGGAGTGATTTTTCGTATAATTCCACCACTTTTGGCTGTGCTTCCAGAGACAAAGGCCGCTAGTAGTTTACGAAATTCCTCTACATATGAAAATGACAAAAAAAGTTGGTTGATATTGCAAATATACTAAATTAATGTTTGATACCACAGTTTCATAATGAACAATCAAAAATGGCTTACCAAGGAATGGACAACACGTATAAAGCAGCTGATGGTCCACCAATGGAATACAGTCCTAGATTAGGTATTTGTAAAAGCAACACCAGAGAAATAGGATCATGAATGGGTATGATACTGCTAATCAATTATATAGTATAGACTTTACTTACAAGCCCTACTGCACTTGGGGAACTGCTATCCAACTGGGCTACCTCAGTAAACTCATTCGTGAAGAAAATGTCTTCTGGGATAACTGGGATCTATGCAAGCAAATATAAAAAGTATTCTTACCATTATGCATTTATAATATTTAGTCATAAATATTTGGTATTGATCTCCTCACCTGGAAAAGCCACCCCAACACAGACACCAACAGCAGCTTATTCAAGTAACACACTTCCCCACTTTTTCCAAGCAGCATTCTCCTAGAAAAACAACAACAAAAATAGGTCAACTGGGATTACTGTAGCTGAATTGGAAAATGCATTTGTATTCAAGTCAGATTACAGTACTGTGCAAACACTGGGGTTGGCTTTTAAGGGTGGAAATAAAGGCAGTGGTGTGAGAGTATAAAAATAAAGTAAAACTATACAAAAAATACAATTTGAATTATCCAATTAACAAGAGTATAGATCTATATAAAAAATCTGGCCTTATTTTGTTAAGATAAAAGGGGTAACTAGGGCTATTTCCAATGAGCCATTAACCAATGTAGATGTTATGCAGAAGACTCTGCAGCATTGGTAAAACACTTGACTAAAATGTGTTCAAGGTACTGTACTAATGCAGATGGTAAACCGATTTTCAACATCTGTAAATATACTATAGTAAATACAGTTAGAACTAGAGACAAACCTATATAAAAGAAGCAATGTTCCCAGAACTGTTCGAAAGCAAAGGAGTAGAGGGCCCACGAAGTCTAACATGGACAGAAACTCCACCAGCCATGGGACAGTCAGAATGGTACGCCTCCTCCTTATGCTGTTATTGAGCAAGGCACAAACATCCAGAGCTGGGACACTCTGTCAGTCAAAAAGAAAAATTTGCAAACACTGTCTTGAATGGTTGGAGGTTTATGATGTACATTTTTGATCACCTTGCTGCGAAGCTCGATCGCTGTCTCCTGTATCTCCCTGGATGGCTTCTCAGATACTTGGTAAGGCAAAAAGGCAATGAATCCAAGAAATTTCGCCAGAAGACGAGCGAGGAGTAACACCGATCTGAATCTCTGCTTCTCATCCTGAGAGGAGGAGAATTATTTTCTTAATAAATATTACAATATTATTAGACAATATTATTTGTAGAGCATAAGTCATACACAGAGTAAATTCATTTTTAAAGGAAAATAAAAGCAAGAAGAGTGCATTAAAATTGCTGTACTAGTAATGAAATATTAACTATCTACTTCTAGCTCTAGGTAAGTCTTTCCTTACTTTTTCAAATATTTTATTCATATTCCTTCTCATACAGGGTTGTTAAACAATGGAATAAGCTCCCATCTGATATACTGAGCTTAAACAGCCTCACAGCCTTCACCACCACAAAGGTGAAAGCATGTTTTTTAGAAAACCAAACATGTGTGCACACTTGCTACATGCACAGGTTTGCATTTTAAATTGTATTGTGTGTGTGTATGTTTATATGTTTATGTAAATATTAATGTCCTCCCCCCGAGGACTACAGATGGAAATTAGCTGTAAAGCTAGAATCTGGTACAAGCATCTCTGCCATTGTGCTTAATGTAACTGTACATTGTCATACCAAATAAATAAATAAATGAAAATACTTATATTTTTAATACTCTATTTTTAAGAAAAAGGAGAAAGAAGCACACCTACATTGCTGTTGAATGAGCACATTAAATATTCAATGTTTTAAAAGCAGCTGTGCAAATCCCTTGTTTATTCATTCAACAATTAAATTGTACAGAATATTCAACATATATCTCCACATTGAATTATTAAAATACCTGTTGTTCCATGTCACCCTCTTCCCCCTCTTCCTCCTCCACTCCACTCGGCACTGGAGGACTCTGTATAGACACTTCATCCAACTGCAGCAGCTGCTGACACAGGCTGTCTTGAAGGTGTTGGTTAAGCTGACAGCTAGGGGCACACATAATATAAACATTATTATATTATTTAACATTATATAACATTTTAAACTTGCAAAAATTTGACCATAATGACTTTGTTGATAAGCACTGCCCCTACTAAATAAAAATTGACTAAAATTGACACTTTTCCTCAACCGTCAGATCGGATCTTACCAGCTGGCTGTCTGCAGAAAGTCCCTGAAGAATTCCTGATGTCCCGGGAACGACGGAGGGGGACAGGGCCCCCTCACAGTTTGGGGCTGGATGAGACGTTCCTCCAGCCGCTTCAGTCTCCCCAGGCTGTCTGCTCCCAGCATGCCCAGCAGGTCTGCATCAGGGGTGTCGCCAGGAGTACAATTTCCACGCGGGCCTTTACACATCTAGAATATACATGATTAACATCCTTGTCCCCAATATGTGAGATATTTAGTTATGTATGCACCTATACATTGGATTCAGAATGATAAAAAAGTTTTGACCGTTGCCATAGCAATTATCCATGAAAAGCAAAACATTGTATCTTTTGAATACAAAATGGCACTATATAACAGGAAGCTGACGCCCATGTATAGGGCAAGTGCAAGAAGCTTGAACTGTAAGGTAAGTATTGTTAACCTGAACAAGTTGCTTGAGGAAAAGGCGAGCAAAGTGCGAATGGTTCCCTGCAGAATTCAACTGATTCATCATTCCCCTGGAAAAACAATAACTAAAAGTTATTAATATAGAATGCCAAAAGACAAATTACCAGATATTGATACTAGTATTGATACTAGCCTGATACGATTCCCAAGAGCAGCTTCAAAACTCCAGCCAGGTTCTTTATGAAAGTCTTCCCATTCTCGAAGGATTTCATAAAAAATATCTCTGGAAAACAAACATTTACGGAATATTATGCAAATCTGACGGAAAAATATTAGTACAAAGCCAAAGTACCTCTGTTTTTTAAATGTATGAAAGGCTTTGTCACTGCCAAAGTTGGAGCGATTGTCTGTTGCAGGTTCAAATGGGACTGAGTGGATGAATGTCGACACCGAAGGAGAAAGCTGTAAAAAACATTGTATATAGTATAAGTAGGTTAAATGGTATATCCAGTTTGCAGTACCTACTATAGAAAATCCTATGAGAACTTAAATGTCATCCAAAATAATCAGTCACCAAAGTTACCTTGGCTGTACTTTTGTCCTGGGCCTGTATCAGTCGGTCCCTGAGGTCCGGAGAGAAAGATGCAACCCTTTCATTCTCTCCAAGCAAACGCAACGTGCATTTGTCCAAGTGCACCACCAAGCTGTAGCAGAAAAGGAATTACAATTACAACAGAGGGTAAAAATGAGTCTGTTGATTAAGAAATAGAAATACTTACTTGAATTGATTTTCTAATACTTTTACAGCAAAATACACACAGTTGTGAACTTGTTTTAGATAGCATCTTTCCAATATATCTGACAAAAAAGACAGAAGAAATAATGTATAGTAGTGATTTGATATTTTGTGTTTAGTTCAGAGTTGACAGCTTTTGTTGTTCTTGTAACTGTTAATGAGCTGTTAATGTAACTGCTTTTGTATGTGACACTTGGTTACTGGTCTGTTTTGGAAACTGGCTCTAGGAATGGAGACTGCTGTTGTTTTGCTCTTGTTTTGCATGAGTTACGGCATGAGTTATGGCCTACAGTAGTACATAAAATAAACAACAAGAATAAATTTGGTGTGCGTCCTTACTCTAGAACCCTACAGCATGATAAATATATACAATAAAATGGCTGTTACAAATGTATGGTAAAATACAGTTCACGAGGAAGAAAATTTGACAAAAAAGTATTTTTTTAAAAACCTGTATTCATTGCACACAAACTGTCCTGTTCTTCATGATTATGAGTTGAACGAGATGTCAACAACTGCACCACAAAAAACAGCTCCAGGAAAATGTTTGGTACCAAGTTTTCTATGGGAGAAAAAAGCTGTATTAACACCTGTCACCATCATTTTCAATAGTCCTACGAGTAATACAGTTCTAATAGAGTCGAAGAATACTGCCATCTCGTGTTCATTTACCGGAGATGCAGGTACAGTAGAGCTCAGCTAAGAGATCCAGTTCTGTGCTGTATGTGACTTTGGACAGCTCAGGACTCAATGTCTGTAGTTCAGGAGTAACTTTGGATGCAGACCCAATCTTCAGTCCAGATTTGGTTGGGGTGATGGGATCCGGCAGAGGGGCAGAGCACAGTTGAGCACGCTTTGTCCTATAGCAAAAACACACCAATGGGATAATGAAATAAAAAAAACTTTGTTAATAACACAGCAGAGATATTCTTGTAAAAGCAGCTCTCACTAGTCTTGAGTAAAAAAAACAAACTTAAAAATATATAAAACTGTAATAAGTAAACAAAATGAGTTAAAACTATCCAAACCATGCCATTGCACAGATTTTATATGACAGTAAAATATATGTAATAAAATACATAAAATATATGTAAGTGGCACATATTGCTTTGATAATATTAATAAGCACTTTAACTTACTTCTCCCTCTTAAGTAGCTCTCTCTCCTCCTGAAGGCTCAGTGGACTGCCTGCTGCCACAGATTTCTCTGGAGCCTCTATCGGGGGACTAGAGGTTTTACTAAAAGGTGTTGAGGTGAAACACGTCTTTGGTTTGGAGTGGGGCCGCTCAGCACTCACTGGTGTTGGGTTTATTCTTCTAGATGGCTTTGTTGAACTGAAATAACATTTTGAGAAGATAGAGATTTGTACCTATGGTTTAAGTTGTAATTGTGCTATTTGATTATAGAATTGATTGGTTAAACAACAAACATAAAAACAAAAAAGGACAAATGTAACAGTATTTCTACAGATAACAAGTAACACAAGAAAGCCATCAATGCAAGTAAATAAGCTCTTATGTTGTGTTTTTGTGATTTGCAGAACTGTACTGTATGTGAAGCAAGATGGTAAAATGCAAGTTACATAAACAAAATTAACAGCTGTGGATAAAACTAACTTAAATTAAATTAATAAAGATGTGTTTACTCACGCAGGCGAAACTGGTGATAACCCAACTGGAGGAAAATCATCCAAATTATTGAAGTTTAGTTGTCCCACAGTTGGAGGTGACTCGTTCATTCTTGCATGGCAGCTTCCTCCTGCCCCCCCTCTACCAGACCTCCGCCCTCCATTGTCCCATCTGCCAGTGTCATCGCTCTGTCCTCCACCTGCTCCACCTCCGCGCCCATGTCTAACATGTCCCCCCGCTGCCATGCCACCACTCCTCTTCCTCGCTTTCTGTGACTGGAAATTAGGGCTGTGTTGAAGCTCAGAGGGAGACCCAATAAAATCCCCCAAACTCATTCTCTGTGGGGGGCGGCGGTCCGAACCAGAGTGCCTTGAGGCTGGACTCCATCCCGTAGTGAAAGAGGGGCTACTAAAATCACTGACGCCACTCAAACAGTGCAACCCGGACTGTCCCATGGCATCTGTATCACCTCCTGGAGATATGGAGGGAGCAGGGGAAAACAATTGGACTCGACTGGCATTTCGGGAACCTCCACCTGAAGACCTGGCACCTCTTCGCTCTGTGAAGCTCTGAGACTGTACGGGAGGTCGAGGGCGGCTGGGGGTTTTGGCTGGAGTAGCTGGTCCATGGGTGAGCGCTTGGCAGCTTTGCTCTCTCAGAAAGTTCAATAGAAAAGGAATGAATTCTTCTCGGTGGACAGCAACATCATTATAGGTAATAGGCAGCTTGTCTCCTTCCTAAAAGAAATAATCATTGTTAGATTAACAAGGTGAGATGCAGACACATTGTACATTTAAAAGTTGTATCAATAGGTTGCACTTGTCTTTTGGATATAGAATACATTTGCTGGAGAGATAAAAATATAACAGAAAATTGGTAAATATGGTAACTTTATGCAAATATCATTATGCCTCTAAATTTAGTATATATTTCTGGGACATGGTACATGAAAAGTAAAACAACAATGACATGAAAATAACTCACAAAAGGCCGGCGTATTCAGTTTTAATGTGGATCAAAATAACCCAACTTTGCAATTTTTGTAACAATGTTTTTCATTATCCAATGGACATGAATGTAAAGATTTATCTACAAGAGAATATCCTTCTCAAAAGCCTTGCCTGTGTTAAGTGGTGATTTACGCAATTAGTTATGGTGTACAATAAGATTCACCAGCAATTTAAGTCATGCAAGCAGTGCACGCCTGACAGGCAGCCCGTGGCCCGTGCAGATGCGTTAGCCTTTTGGCTAGCTGCGCCGCTAAAAGTTTGTTTACAATCAGCTGAGGGCCATGACATTTCACATGCAGGGCTTTATAAAGAAGATAACACTGCTGATGACTAGTCCACATTACCCTGAAACGCACCACACTTACTGCGCTGTTTTTGAGCCAGTCCAAGACCACGTTTATATCCACTTTGTTGAGCAGAAGTGATTCTAAAAGAGCCGCCATTCTAAACAAGAGCTGCGCGGCTGAACTGGTGAAGCCACTGCGCATGCGCGTATCAGGGGGGACGCTCCTCTGACGCCATCGCGCACGGAGCACTGAGGAGAAAACCAAGTACTTCATTCAGACATGGAAAAGAAACCATCCATTTCACCATTAGCCCTAATATTTAATATGTCCCTAGTTCTACAACTTTTCCTGTTTTTTTTCTAACTGGCCAGATACATTTTCACTCCAAGCACTAACTTTTGGTCATAACCGAAATGACAAGATTCCAGGAAGCTGAGACAGGATGCCTGGGCGTTAAATAGGGAGAGGAGCCGTCACCTGTTATGAGCTCGGAGTAGAGCCGCCAGCTGCAGTGGCTCGGGCTTGACGGCGCTTCATCTTCCCGGATACCTCCCTGAGAAGTTGTTCGGACCGGGCATGGCCAACTGGACGAGACTATCCAAGACATGCCGGAGGATCTGTTTCCTGTCTGGCTTGAGAATTCAAAATACTAAAGTGTCTGAGCACAAAGAGTTCAGAATTTTCCCTTTAGTTAAATACATCTATATCATATACAAGGGGGACAAAAAATAACCTTGCATAATTTTGATCAATTAATCAATAGATGGCAGTATTCACAACATTTCTGGTTATGATTTGCAAATCTGTGCAAGAAGAAGAGGGCGGAAGCAGCAGGTCGAGCGCGCATGCCCAGTAGCGCCTTTGTGTAGCCGCTGCAGAGGCTGATGCTAACAGCTAGCCTCAAACATTAGACGACACTGGGGTAGCTAGCAGTTTAGCCTGTCAGCTAATCATGGTGAACGTAAAGAAGCGGAAAGGTCGGGTGGTGATTGACTCAGACTCTGAGGACAGTGCTAGTGACGATAATTTAGATCAGGTAGGTCGGCGTTTTTCTAATTTTTGCTTTATCCGATCCGGGCTTTTAGTTGTCAACACTGTGTTTCTGTGCTAACGCGTGCTAACAGTCTGGCCTCGCTCCATTAAACGCATCTAAGTCACATCAAATTAATTTTAACACCTAACTAAAGTAAAATACGACATTGCGCGTGATTAAAGCTGAGTTTTTTGGGCGATCATGCGTTAAATCCGAAAAAATTGCGAAACGTATGTATGCTAATGCTAAAGTTACAGATTGTAAGAGCGCAGAAACCACGGAGAGTATTATGTTGCCACGAAAATGTCGCGCCATTGCACTTTTTCTGTTTACTACGGCGTGAAACAGCGTGCCTGCAGCTGGTTTGGCGTTTATGATTCCGTAATTACACGGATTTTGTGCATGTTTTGACACAGTAAACAGGAGCGGAGGCAGAGACCGTCTTGATTTAACGTGGGGTTGTACCTTATCTCCACTTAGTGACGTCAGGGTGCGGAGATGGGCTATTTCTGTTGTTGTTGACAAAACATGCCACGGATGAGATTTAAGCACACACTTCGCACTATTAGTCCTGTGGATATAAAAATGGGAAATATGTGTGTAGAATGTCAATCGGATACAACAATGTATTTTTACATTAATGTTTTGGTGGTGACATCACGCGCCTACTGTAAAAAAAATAAAATAAAATAAAATCAACCTATTCCCAGTTTTGACATAGACGTTTATAGACCCAGTACAGCACTATAATTAGCAAGGCATAACAATTTATTACATTAAGATCATATATCTTTAAGAATCCTCTGTTGACAACTGCTTTACTTTCTTGTTTAAACCCCTGTTCCCTAACATTCTAGACACCTATAGCCATACCACATAAATGAACGCTGTTGATACTGTCTATAAGTACATCTAATGCTATGGCACCAGTCCTCCATCTGACCAACACTATATAATGGTCTATGTGAATACCACATTTTGCATAGCACCATCAATTCCAAGGCTGCAGGATAAATAGGATTTCTCATTATACTTGCATAAATAGGGATGCATCGATACTGATACTGGTATTGAAAATCTGCATAGATACTGAAAAATTAGCTGAATTGGGTTCAATGAATTGGTAACGCTGATATCCTGGTTGGGCCTTTAATTGGATTTACAGGCTGATTTAGACTTAGAATGTCTCTTAACTTTGATTCATACAAAGTTGTTCAGTCGTATAACTATAACAATTACATAACATCTCGTGTAATAAGTTAACTGTGTTTTAAGGAAATAAGTGCCAGTTTCTGTCCCTATACTAATGTTGGTTTATATCAGATATCGGCAGATACTTACAGGCAAAGTATCAGTATTGGTATCAGAACTGAAAGGTGGTTTGGTGCATCCGTATGCATAAACCACACACCGTATTCAGCAGTAGGCCTACAGGCTACCCAAGTCTCATATAACCATAACATATCTCTAAGCATGTCTGTCTGTGCATATTCACGGTCACTTAAAAGCCAATCATGCCGTGTTTGAGTCAGGGTGCTGTTGTATTGTGTGCATATAAATGTAATCAAGTAGAGCGGTTTGTCTATAATGGCTAGCCTATACAATTGTTGTGTTTTGAAATATGTATATTTTTATGCACTTTTACAGACCAAACCAACAGGAATGTGTCTTATGTTCACATATAGTTTTCATGGCTGTATTTTTGTCAGTTATTTACATTCCAGGTTTAAGCCTCACTTAAAATACATGCCGTTCACAGGGAGAAATGTAGTGTAAAATATTTTGTGACTGAAAACGTGTTGAACCAAATTTGCTTGTTGTTTAACACTGAACATTAATAAACATTGAAGTATTACCATTTGTGCCTTGAATCATGTCTCTAAAGTAAACCTCAATCAGTCTCAATAATTACTATATTGACTTTTCATTCAATATATAAAAGCTGGAAACATATATTTTGGGGCTCAGTACTTATCATGTGTACATTTTGCTTTTAAGAAGATAAGATTTGAGCTGAACAAGTGATGGCTATGGCTAAATATTGGTTCATTCTGTTATTTATTTGTTGCAGCTCAAGCTTTTTGCATGATGATGTTTGTTTAAAAATGGTTTACTTGGATTATCCTGCTTTATTATTATTGTGTCCATGGCATAAATAGTTTCAGTTTTTTCATTTATTGCAGTATATGTCTGTAGCAATATATTGTGCTTCAAAATGTGTTATTGTGACAGGCCTACTTTAGAGTCCTCTGTGGTTTTGATGCTATTTAGAGCATATTATTTTACAATGTCTGTAAATACATGCAGGATTCAGGTTTCCATTTTTATTTGACTACATGTGACTTGGTTTTGTTTTTCTTAGGAGCTGCTGACTTTGGCCAAACGGAAGAGGGTGGATTCAGGAGAGCAGGACGAGCCAGTTAGCAAACCTGCTGCCTCTACAGACTCTGAGACGTCTGACAGTGACGATGAGGTATTGAAGCAAAGATGGTCTAAAATGACGAGAAAATCCTCATATTTTCTAGAACCTGTAGTTGACCAATAGTGATATAGTTCTCTTACACGTTGATGGGGAAATATAGTCATATCTGTACATGATTTTTTATATCTAAGTAAAAATATTTAGTAAAATGACAAACTACCCATCCAATTATCTCTCATAAATGCAATTGATCCTATTAAAAGTAATCATTTCTCTTGAAGAAGTAAAAAGTGGTTAAAAATGTTGTAAAATACTAATAATGCTATGCCCTACTTTTTAATTGCATGGAATATTTTGTGAACACTCTGCAACAACATGTGTTTCTTGCTTCGCAGTGGACAGTGGGAGGCACCAAAGGTAAAAAGAAAGTCAAACCAGGAAAAGGGTCAGAAAAGAAGACGACCACAAAGAAAAAGGTTCACAAAGCCACAGCGTCCGGCAGCTCAGATGGAGACAGTTCAGCCGAAAGTTCAGCTCCAGAAGAAGGTATATTTTGTTTCTATATTGTCTTTGGTATTTGCGTTGGTCCTAAGCCTGAGAAAACTGGAGAAGGTCATTTTTACAATGCCTTTGACAGTAACATCTTTATAAAAATTTATCAAATAAATGTATGCTTTTTGAGGCTTTAACAGTGGACGTAAAAAGATCCATGAAAGGATGTTTATCTTTTGCAGAAACCCTAGTCTCTTTTGTATATCCAACTTTCCATTCAGAAAACCTCAGATTGGCTTATACTGATTAATTTACTATGAAACATTTTATTGACACCCACATTCATCTAACAATGTGTAATGCTTTTTAGATAATTATTGTAATTATTGGCCATACGGGCTTGTCAGAGCTTGATCTCGCCAGATCTCAGAAGCTAAGCAAGACTGGGCCTGGTTAGCTCTTGGATGAGAATTCCAGGTGCCACAGTGGGGCAGCATTGCCAAAAACTGACATTGTGTCCCTAGGCAAGGCATTTCATTGTCATTACCTTGTATGAAAGTGGTGTGCTTCAGTACATTGATGGTGGTTGGATGGGCTTATGTCACAGACTGGCAGCCTTGATTCCATCAGTCTGTCCTCAGGGCAGCTGTGGCTACAATAGTAGTGAATGAATAATGCGCTGTAAAGCATCTTTGACTGTCCAAAAAGCGCAATAGAAATCTGAATAATAATAATAATAATAATAATTTTTATTATTTTAATACTTAATTTTGTACCAACTAAACAAATGTGCTCTCTTCTGTAGGCGAGGTGTCTGATTCAGAGAGCAACAGTTCTTCCTCCAGCTCGGACTCGGACTCTTCGGAAGACGATGTTTTCCGGGACGGATACGACGATGACCTGATGGGCGACGCAGAGGACAGGGCCAGACTAGAGCAGATGACAGAGAAGGAGAGAGAGCAGGAGCTGTTCAACCGTATAGAGAAACGAGAAGTGCTAAAGAGGCGGTGAGTGAATGCAAAGTACAGACCCAATGTAGTGTATCAAAGTGGTATACTATTATACACAAACCTGTACAATTGTTTATTAAATCTGTGAAGGTCCCAAGTTGATATTGTAAATTGCATTGTAAAAGTAGGGTTGTCAATACCCAGATACTATTTGATAATTAAACTAGTATTAAAACTTAGTTGATACTGAAAAAAAAATGTAAATAGGACGTTACCAGAGCATTTTCCTAAGTAGTTTCGGATTCTCTTGTTTTATCAGAACTAGTATATAGCCCCATAATGTTATGGATTTTTTGTATTTGTATCAAAATCTGTATCAAGTCTCAAGCCCTTAGTTTTTAAATCAAATTTGTGACAACACTAGTAAAAACAAAAAATGTATATTATGCTCACAGTTAATTTTGGATGGGCATAATTTATTTTATAATATTTTTTTATTGTAATGCTAATTTTGGTCTCTTTTTATAAATTATTTTACATTGTGTGCATATTTCTGTCCAGGTTTGAAATCAAAAAGAAGCTAAAGACGGCAAAGAAAAAAGAGAAAGAGGAGAAGAAAAAGAAGCAGGAGGAAGAACAAGAAAAACGAAAACTATCTCAGGTTCAAGACACACAAGTGGTATGTCTGAAATTATCAGGACACTTTATATGTAGGACAGTGTAATAAAAAAAATGCCACAGATATGATTGAGACAAGGCTACAGAAATAACATTGCTGTGTACTGTATAGGTAATGTCACACAACAAAGAAAGACGATCCAAACGGGATGAAAAATTGGACAAAAAATCCCAGGCCATGGAAGAGCTAAAGGCCGAGCGAGAGAAAAAGAAGAACAAAACAGGTTTGTAACCGGATGTGCTTGGTTTTTGTGTTGACGTAAATATAGCGATACAGTTTAACTGTCATGTGTGCTTACTTTGAGCAGCCGAACTGTTGGCCAAACGCGAGCCTCTAAAGACCAGTGAAGTGTACTCGGACGATGAAGAGGAGGAGGAGGAAGACGACGACAAATCCTCTGTGAAAAGTGACCGCAGCTCACGATCCTCCTCCTTTTCTGATGATGAGTAAGAACTGTCTTATTGAATATTTATTTAACCGAGTTTTAAACTATTCACACAATTTAGAAACTCATTCATGCAATTTAGTCTCAATCAGAGAAAACCTTAAATTGAATAAATGTATAAAATGTCTGGATTACTATTTTTATAATAAAATGTATGTCTCAAAGTAATGAAAAGGATAGACAGGCTAACAATGCTATTAAAAAGAGTGTACACCAGGGTGAAAATTCCAGGTTAACCTTGGAATTAAAACACACTAAAATATACTAAACTAAAAAAATATGAAGATGATCTCTAAGGCTTGTTCTGTCTACAGGAAAGAGGAGACTCCACCAAAGTCGCAGCCCGTTTCACTCCCGGACGAACTGAACAGGGTCCGATTGTCGAGACACAAACTGGAGCGCTGGTGCCACATGCCGTTCTTCGCTAAAACAGTGACAGGCTGCTTTGTGAGGATAGGCATCGGCAACAGCAGCAGTAAACCAGTCTACAGGGTGAGCTCACAGATTCAGTTATATACAAGTAGATAGACTTCTGTTAAGTTAGGCTGATGTTTAAGTGATCATTTTTGCTGTCTAAAGGTGGCGGAAATTGTGGATGTGGTAGAAACTGCAAAGGTGTATCAACTTGGGACAACGCGAACAAACAAGGGTCTACAGTTAAGGTGGATGTCTACTTGAAACTATGGAACTAATGCTCAAATTAAAGGATTAGTTTGCTTTTACAGTTTCAGTCGGATTAAAACAAAATAAAAATCCTCAGAATGTTGTTTTACTGTGGATTGTTGCTGAATATGTTGTGCAGTATTAGATGATGTTTAATGCATCTCTTTCAGACACGGTGGTGACACGCGAGTGTTCAGGCTTGAGTTTGTATCAAATCAGGAATTTACAGAGAATGAGTTCATGAAGTGGAAAGAGGCTGTAAGTTAATTCTAAATGAAATATATTCTTTTTGTGAAATTAGTCAAAGGAACATTTCTGTTTTTTGTTTTTGAAGATGATGGCTGCTGGGATGCAAGTACCAACCCTTGACGAAATCACCAAAAAAGAGCAGTCCATCAAAGAAGCCCTGAACTACAAATTTAATGACAAAGACATAGAGGATGTAAGGAGGATTTTTTGGTTTATTACTTTTAAAAATGTATTTCTGATTGGTGTTCTAAACTTTGTGCTATACATTTAAGCAGACAATCAATTATAACTTGATTACAGCTAAGACCAACTAACTGTTTTGGACTTGTAGATTGTGAAAGAGAAGGACAGATTTAGAAAAGCACCTCCAAATTATGCCATGAAGAAAACGCAGTTACTGAAAGATAAGGTAAGCCAACCCATACAATATAATACTGTTAAAAAAAATTATAATGTAATAATGCATGTAAAATTTTTGCTTTCATACCAGGCCATGGCAGAGGAGAGTGGCGACGGTGACAAAGTGAAAGTGATCCAGGATGAACTGAACGAGCTGGAGGAGAGAGCTGAGGCCCTCGACAGACAACGGACCAAGAACATTTCTGCTATCAGGTCTATATCATACAAGAACTGACACTTCTAGAAATTACTACAACTTACTAGTGTTCTAACTGTGTTTAACTCTATTGTTAAAGTTAATAATTCCATCAAAATATTATTAAAAAAATATTTTTTTCTTTAGCTATATCAATCAGCGGAACAGAAGCTGGAATATTGTTGAATCTGAAAAGGCTCTTGTGGTAAGATTATACGTGTTTTGTTTTAAAATTCAATTCTGCCAACTGGAAGAAAAAAAATGTCCATGTTGACAGAATTGAATTTTTCTTTTACTAATTGCATTGTATTATTATGTTTTTAGCTGGAGGGGCAAAACAGCAAAAACCAACAGATGGATCCTTTCACGAGAAGACAGTGTAAACCCACAATGGTGTCCAATGTAAGATTACCTTCATGTCTTCCAAGTTCTCCTCCAATGTATCCTTAAATAAATATTATATTCTCTGTTTTTGTTTTGTAGGCCAGAGATCCTTCAGTCCATGCTGCTATTCTCGCTCATCTTAATCAGAAATATGGCTCCGGGTCAACACCAGATGTGCCAAACACTGAGAAGAACAATCCGGTAAGACTTGTTAAACAATCTACTTATGCTACAAGAAGCTAACTTTGTATAACAAGCAAATTAGCCTTAGTGACACATGCCTGACCAAACAATAGACAGTAGATAGGGGATTTTTTTATTTTTTTTATTAGAAGTACAAGAGCACATCGGTGCTAGTCCCAAGCCCTAAAAACTTGAGAGGGATGCATTTGTTTGAGGCGACAGTAGCTCAGTTGGTGTGTGTGGAGTGTTCATCTGCTGATCCAAAGGTTGACGGTTCGAAACCTGCTCTCGGTTATATCCGTTAACTTGCAGGTTGGAGGTGCAATTCCCGCTCCCACAAATTAATACTATTGTTGTGTTCTTGGGCAAGACACTTAACCCACTTGTATCGGCATACATTGGTGGATGAATGTGTGTGTGAATGGGTAGAAGGCAGAAAAAAACTGAAAAAAAAAGTCACCATTTGTCATTTTGTCATATTGCTTTGGTGAGTTGATTACATGGTTATTGTTTTCCCCCAGGGTGAGAAGGCAAACCCTAAAGACAAAGATGTCCCTAAACCCACCACAGACCTCTCAGAAGACCTGTTTAAAGTACACGATTTTGATGTTAAAATTGACCTACAAGTTCCTAATGCAGGTGAGTTTATGTTTTTGGTAAATTTACTGTAACGAATATACTGTATTTCTCCTCAGTAGAAGTGGGAAATATATTGGAATTAAAATGTATTGTCCACCAAACAGTGAGATAAAAGCTAATTTTAGATTTCAATATCACCCTCCCCTAATCCTCAAATGAATAAGATTCTGGTCCAACATATTTTGGATTTTTCTTCTGAATGTAGATCAGCATTAATTATTACTGTCTAATTACTGTGTTGTTGCAGAGGCCAAGTCTTTGTCCGTGAGCTCAAATGCGTTACCGGTGAAAGACGGAGCCCCTCGTCGCTCCCTGAACCTGGAGGACTACAAGAAGAGGAGGGGTCTGATCTAAAGCAGCTGTCTCGAATGACAATGCATGTGCAACTGGTCGACTGTGTGTGTGAATGAGACTTTATGAGTGAATGAATAAATGAGTGAATGAAAACTGATTGAATGTTGCTGGAGGAAGTGTCCGACTGTTCAACCTAACACAGAGTAAACCGCAAGACTCAAAGGATCTGTCTCGGAAAGAATTGTCCACGTTTGTTTTTCTTTTTACATTATCATGCAATCTGATGTATCAAGATGTATTTTTATGTATTGAGCTCTTCTCCATCATTTTAAGGACATGCATTTTTTTTTCATTGAGTCCATTTTTGTTTTGTTGTTCCCTCAAAAACATGTGAGATGGACAAAGACACTATCATAGGCGGCTTATTATATAAAGCAGTAGGACATATGGAGTTTCTATCAAGAGTTGATTTTTCTTGTCACCATACCTCCAAAATGTGATCTTCCACTCTCATTTTGGCACCTAAACATTATTTTCTGTTTATTTTTAACTCCGAATCAACCCGTGATGCCAGCTTTCCACTTCAAATGTGAAAATAACTTGGATATTAAGCAGCACAGGACTTTTTTTTTTTTACATTTTAAGTCTATTGAAACAACCCAAATCAAGAGAAAACATTTTATTCTATGGCTGGTTTGCTTCGTTTTGTTTTTTCTTCTGTTGGTTGTTAATGGGACAAGTTTCCTACCCTAAAACTTCCCAGAGCAGATTCTATGTGTTAATGTATCTATAGTCAGTTCCTGTATTGATGTGGCATGCCATGTAAATATGCATTTTGGAGTGAGTGCGGAAAAAATAAAATGGCACTGTTTCATACATATTGTCTCATTTAGCCTCTTTTTTGTAAGTGTAAAACTGTTTTAACATTGTGTTTTGTAAAGTAATTGATATATAAACAGGGATGAGACACTTATAAGTTGTCCATAATCTATTTTTTATGAGAAATAGTGAGTAGTGAATATAGTGTAATACTATCTGATAAAACAATAGGAGTTGCAGTGCACAGAATAAAACAAAAATATAATAATTTTGTACAGGCATTACTGTGGGCGCTCTGTTTGGGTCCTCACAATCCTTCCTGGTCCACGTATTGAGAAGATCACAAAATTATCCTGGCTTTACAGGCTTTGACAGCTTTATCAATTAATTTAAAACGTGTTTTGTCTTAATTTTCTTGGATATTGCTTCAATGACAACCGGATGACTTGAGGCAGTTTGATATTTTAATGTCTATTTGTCGGTAAGCGAGTGTTTTTCATCAACTAGCCTGTTAGCAATTAGCTTTGTCACTTTAGCATTGAACTCATCTCTGTTTACTTTTGCTTATTATAATCTAATTTTATAATGACAAATGCGCAATCGGTGATAATTGGGCTGTGAAATATAGTGTTAAAATAAAATATAATGCAAAACTATAACATTAAATGGAGCCAACTGTTTCATGAGATCTGCAGCCTTTATTGTAGACATACATACACATATTACTGATGTGTGTGGTGTTATACTTCTAATTATAACGGACTATTTAAACGTTTGAGAGCTAATATGAGAATAAAAGTATGACACTTAATGGCAAATGTAATGGCATTTTTTAAAGGCTTTGCAGCAGTGTTTTTATTTACTGTGTTGTAACTATGTTGTGGCCACAATTTTAGGTGGAGAGTGTAGAGCAAATTGTCTTAGTTTATTAAAGTGACTATTATTACTAATCTACCTGGGATACCTGGTCATAAACTCTCTTTATTTTATATATTTATGTTGTGCTATATCTGAAATACCATTAAACATATTTTTGTCATTCTTTCCAGGATCCAAAATGTCTTGGTTTACTGATCTGGCAGGGAGAGCTGAGGACTTTCTCAATAAAGTGGACCAAGGAGCTGCCACAGCTTTGAGCAAAAGTCAACAGAGAACATCGTCTTTCTCCTCTCCATATGAAGCAGAAACAGGAGATAAATCAGAGTCTGAAGTAACTCCAGCAGATTATACTTCAACACACAATGCTCAAAGTTTTATCTCTGCCGCAGCTGGAAATATAAAAAAGTCAAATGCAACCCTTTTGGCTGGGACGGCGAACGTGCCCAGTGCAGCAAGTGGTGGTGCCAGCTCTGCTAAGACTCCAACTGGTTTTGTGCGGCCCAAGAAAAGCGACCAAGATGTGAATGATGACATGCTTTTTGACTTTCTAAACAGTTCAGATCCCCCAGTTGGAAACAGAAGAGATTCAAAACGTGAAATTAAAGTTACTGTCACCGAAACACTAAGCCCCACTCCTCCCCCCTCTGTTGCCCCCCTCACTGTCCCCTCTGCCCCCTCCACGCCCCCCTCCACCCGTGGTGTTTCCAGGGCCTCGAGTCTTAGTTCTCTGTCTGCCTTGAGTGTGAAAACATCAGAGGAAAGTTCCACCAAAGAGCCGGATCAAGGTACATCTCATTACTTTTGAAGAGATTTTTACACATTATTTATAGATATTGTACACAGTAATGTATTTATAACAACTTAGTCGAAGTTTTATTGTCCCTCACTTTACTATTGATCAGAAATGTAATTTAAGCCACTATTAACTGTATTCAATCTTTCATTTGAATGTTGATATAATATTCACAAATAAACGCCTTGTGTCGGTGTGGTCGGCAGACACTCCAGAAAGTTCAGACTCTGGATTGGCCCCTCTCCCTATAGAGCCGAGTCGTCCCGAAGCTCCACAAACAGAGGAACCCCAGAGTCACGTCCTGTCCAGCCTTCGCCTTGAGAATCAGCTCCTACGCAGTGAAGTGGCCTCCCTTAACCAGGAGATGGCTTCAGTTATTCAGAGAGCAAAAGACCTGCAAGATGGTCAGAGGCAGACCTTGTTAAATGCTAAAGCAGTCAGTAATTTTTGTCCTAATAAATAAATCTCCTACTACTTCTGCCTTAGAACTGAACCAGTCCCGTCTCCGTGCTGACAAATGGAACTCAGAGCAGTCATTAACAGATCGCACTTTACGGGAACTTCGGTCACAGGTTGATGACCTCACAGAAACACTTTCTGCCAAAGACGGGCAGCTTGCAGTTTTGAAAGTAAGACTCGACGAAGCTGATCAACTCCTTAAGTCTCGTAGTGCAGCACTGGAGGAGGCACAGAAAGAGAAATCAAGGTATGTTTTTTATTGCTGATTTTGAAGTTTGAACTTATGATCTTTAATATCATTACCATTTTCTCATGGTTGTTTGTCCATAGAATTATGCAAGACCACACAGAGGGGAGCAGCATGCATTCCCAGGCTCTTGAAACTTTGCAGGAGAGGCTGCGAGAGGCAGAACTGTCACTCCGAAGGGAACAGGACAGTTTTCACCAGATGCAGGTAAATATCTCATCAGATATAGTATTTCATTTATTTTATTCTGAAGATTAATACAATACATTTTTGTTCCTTTTGAACCCTAGAGTGAATATGCTGCCCGACTGTCTAAGCTGGAGACTGAAAGACAGACTCTGGCAGAAACTGTGACTGCATCAGAGCGCCGCGCCTCAGAAGAGAAACTCCGGGTCGACGACTTTCAGCAGCAGCTGAAAAGTGCCAAAGCTGCAGCGGAGAGTGCAAAGCAGGAGCTACAGGAGTACAAACAGAAAGCTGCACGCATCCTGCAGGTGTGACCTGACTACTATAACGTAATAATGACATGGTGTGTTTGACAAGCATAAAGCTTGACTTCTATCAATATTGACAGTCCAAAGAGAAGTTGATCAGCAGTCTGAAGGAGGGCTCTGGACTCGACTCTCTGGACGGCAGTGGAGCCATGGCTCTGGAGCTGGAGGAGCTGCGGCATGAAAAAGACTTGCAGAGAGAGGAGATACAAAAATTACAAGGGCAGATTCTAACACTAAGGACTGAAGTGCAGGTATAGTTCTGTGATTAAAAATATAATTTATGAAAACTGTTACTCTATAGGTTTATTTCCCTCTAAAAGGATTTGGAAAACCAAGCCATGGCTGAAGCAGAAAGTTGGCGGGAGCAGCAGGGCCATCTACAGGAGCAGCAGGCAGCGCAGAACAGAGTAAAGCAGGAGCTGGAGGCAGAGATCGAGAGACACAAACAAGTGAGAGAAGAGGAACATAAATAAGCATAAAAAAAGCATGAAGAATTTGAAATTTATCTTAATATATACTTACAGGAAGTCCAGTACTTGGAAGAGGAACAGCATCGTGTTAAATCCTCTCTACAAAGCCGAATTAAAGACCGAGAAGATGAAATTCAAAAACTCAGGAACCAGGTCCATCATAATTATTAGCATAACCACCCTAATTTTTTAAATATATAGTCATTTATTACCTGTTATTTATTTTTCAGCTCACAAACAAGACTATAAGCAGTAGCCAAACTGAGCTGGAGAATCGGCTGCACCAGCTGACAGAAACATTAATTCAGAAACAGACGATGCTGGAGGCTTTGGGGACAGAGAAAAACTCTTTAGTGTTTCAACTGGAGCGGCTTGAACAGCAGCTGAAGACAGCACAGGGAGGACAGAGTGGAGGAGCATCCATCAACATGAGTGCTTTGGAGGGGCCAGGTAGATTGTCCTGATAGTACTGGATCCATTGATATAATAGAGTGAATATGGATATAATCTGGGTTTTATAGTTAGATTGTAATGGTATACATATTTATTTTTTGAACCTTTTCACTAAATTATGCATTCTAAGTCCTCTTATGTGATTCATAAAATGCTATAAATCATACTTTTTTAATGTCTGTCTTTTTTTTTTTTTTCCTTTTCAAGGTGCCAGGCAGAGAAATACACCTGTTCTATTTAGTGACCAAGACAGTCCTGGGGTTTATGGGAAAGTACGCAAAGCAGCAAGTACTATTGACCGTTTTAGGTAAGATTTATTGTTTGTTCAATACATAATTGTACACTGTAGAAGAAATGCAGTTGTCTTCTCATATTGTTGCAGTGTGTTCACATTAAAAAGCTTTGATATATATGTTTTTGTGTGATTATACTTGGTAATAATCATTAACTACAAATATTTGATTTCATTTATTTATTCATTTAGTTGATTTAGGACAGTGTAATACCTAAATTTCAAATATTGTCTTTTCAGTATCAGATTGGGAATATTTCTGAGACGTTACCCAATGGCCAGAGTTTTTGTCATCCTCTACATGGTAAGTAATTACTTGAAGATGTTGTTACATACTTATCTACAACATTTCAAATCAACATGCAAATGTCTTTAACAGGCTGCTCTCCACCTCTGGGTCATGATTGTTCTTTTCACATACTCGCCAGAAATGCACCAAAGTTTACCAGATGGACGATAGATGCAAATATATAAAATGTTTCCTGTTATGCCTTTTTTGTTGAAGAAAGGTTCATGCTGCAGATATTCAGGCTCTGGGACCCAATACTCCTGGATTTGCACAGAAAATTATGGATATAATCACCTACATGAAGACTATAGATGACAACTTAAAAAAAAATAATAATTGAAGAAAAACAGAATAGCTTGATGTGGGCAGATGTTTTATCAAAGGGCATATTTAAATAGAACTTGATCTCCTACTTTTGTTTTCTCATTTCCAGCTTCCAGACATTTGTTAATTTTTCAGATTGTATTTAACATCATGTAAAATGAAGTCTTTTAATAAACTTAAACTATATGTGACATGGGACATTTATATTTGTTGTAGTGTGAGTGTAATTATTATTTTCCTAATGACATTTTACCAGAAATGCAAGTTTAGCTGTTGTTTGTTTTTTCTGTTTGTTTTGGGTGTTTTTGGGTTTCTTTTTTGTTGTTTTATTTTTTTTTTTTTTTGAGGAAAAGCAAGTGTCACTAAGAATGACTTATTAAAACAATATCTGGTGGGCAGGTGGGCTTATTGGCGACTGGAATAATTTGTTTTCATCATACGCTAAAGTTAGAACGTTCCTGAACAGCTGGCATGAAAGTCAGTACCAACAACAGATCATGTATTAATTTCAACAGAATAAATTAAAGGAGGATACTATACTTTTGATTGTATTTAAAATTGTAGCTATTAAGTTCTGATTTATTGAGCTTGGAAATTATATTTTTACATGACAGAAAATATTTAAAATCATCAATGTCCCCAGAAATCTCTGAGAAGTATATCTAGATCATTTTAGATCCAGATCCATGGTGGACTATGGTAGCTTGAAGCCGCTCGAGTTGTTGGTCCTCCAGCGTATCCCACAATGCACCGGGCCGTTGCCGCTGTGTCCACGTCAAAGCTGCACACTCTGCTCCGAGCCGATAATGGCTGCAGTCGAGGTGGCACTTTCCGAGCGATGTGTTCTTCAGAGGGGCTAAAAACTCACAAAAACACAGCTGACGGACTCTGCTGAACACACGGATTTTTAACAACGAACTTAGACCCGCGTTTTATCTGTTTAACGAGGATGCTAGCTCAGTTAGCTTGCTAGTTTTGGCACATTCCTTATGGCAGCCGGGTCAGCTGTTATTAGCCGCACCTAAATGCGCTTTAAAATCCACTTTTATAACGGATCAAAGCTGAAGATCACAGGTTTACCTCTTTTGTTTAGGTTTTCACGTGTTTATTGGATTAATGACAGCGCTAATTCGCTCATACAGTGAGCCAAAGCAGAGCTAGCCCCCCTGTCAGTTTTGATCTCTTGCTTTGTTTATTTTTCACCTAACTGAAAATGTCATCGTGGCTGGGTGGACTGGGCTCTGGCCTTGGTCAGTCTCTGGGACAGGTCGGGGGAAGCCTGTCCAATTTCACCGGACAAATATCAAACTTCACCAAAGATATGCTGCTGGAAGGGGTGGAGGAAGTTGGAGGTGGGTGATGTCTCCTATTTGTTTTGTTCTTGTAAGACCCAATACCCACAATGTAATGTATTAATTACAGAGGTAGTGGTAACAGTAAAATACATTTATTATAGCTTATCTTAACTTTTAGCTAACTGTAAAGATAGAAAAGCCACTATATTTTGTGGAAATGTCTTTATTAGTTAATTTATTACACTCAATTAAAAGCTTATACAAGTGACCCTAACTGAAATAGAATCATTATGTACATTTTTGTAGGAAATTATGTGTCTTTCTGCTTTTTTTTGCCTGAAGATGAAAAATCATCTTACCAGCACTACAACTTGCTTCAGCACAGTTTATTTGCATTATTCTGTTTTATTCAAAGACTCATTGAGATGTCAGTTCTCGCTATGCAAATCTCTCTCTCTCTATCTCTTTTTTTTTTCTACTATGCGTAATCATAATTACAATGTTTTTCTTTCATTTGCCCATGAACTGTAACATAGGCAATACAAAACTACAGGAATTTAGCTTCATTGTAGAAACCTCTCAGTATCTGTGTACATTTGCACGGGACAGAACTGATTTAATCTCAAGAGAACAATGTGAAGAAGGTCATGTTACTTATTTCAATATCTTATTGTTCTGAGTGTGCTATTAACTTAAACTTACAGTGTGATGCTTGGTTCGATTCAATATTATAATGTTAAATATTATTATGGATTTTTAAAGTCAATCAGTCTAGACACTGTGTGAAATTGCTGACTCTAAGAGAACTTTGGTCACAGGTTTCCAACTCACAGTTGCCAACAAAACCAAAATAACCACAACCTCTTCTTATCACAAAGCTTGCAAAAATACATCAGTGCTAAAGTATTTGAGGAAAGATCCTTACAGTAAACTGGAATTTCCTGCCTCTAGTATAGCCTGGAGTAATTGCTGTGTGTGCCAGTGCAGTGCGGCAGAAACGTGTGTATATGGACAAGGACAGCTGCGGAGATTGTGTAGCACTGAATGTTGGCTTGCTTGGTCATGCATGTTTGTTTGTCATGTGAGACTGCTTAAGGTTATGTTATGGGAGCAGGGCTGTGAACAAAATATAGAAGAAAGAGGAGCTCACTGATTCTATGGACCATAATAATAAAGGGGGCAGTAGTGGTGGCTCAGGTGGTTTAGGCTTTAATCTATAACCAGAGGGTTTGTGGTTCAGTATACCTGGGTGAGTGATATGCCAGAAAAATGCAAGTTAATTTTCTAGAGCGTAGATCAAGACTTTGTTTATATCATGATTCATATACACTGTGAATAGTGCTGAATTGAAGTGAAAAACACTGAATCACAATATGACAATAAAATGGCAGATCACAATTCAAATTTCATATCGCCCAACTGTAGTTTGATCGCACTTTAGCCAGTTCAAATTGTTGTAGTATCCTTTAGCGAGACACTTCAGTCACATTGCCATGTTTTTGTCACTCATTAGGGCAGCTGTGTTATCTTTTAAAGTATGTTACAACCACAAATGGTGTAGACAGAGGAGTGAATGAAGAATGCCGTTTATAGCACTAGTGCCTGTAAAGTGCTTTAAATTCAGTGCATTGTTATTAATTAGGCACCGGAACTTGTTTCAAAAGAGTTAAGGGAGATATTTATCATTTTGTATTCAGAGGGTCATCATAGCTTTGCACTATCTGTAGATGCTCTAACCAGTTGTCAGTAATATTTTAGATATATTATTTTTAGCATGTCATTGTATTCTATTGCAAATGCATCAGCTGCAGACAGCATTCAGATCAGTTGGCACTGGAGTGCACCATCACATACCATCGTCGTTTCTTGGCCTTACTTCATATCATCAAAATTCTTTGTCTTTCTTAGTGTTGGAAACCTATTTGTTACAATGCACTGAAATTGCTTTATTTATTTAATATGCTAAGATGTTTCTCCATTGAATAATTTTGGCTAAATCAGCTCTCTATGACCCTGTCCTTTTAAATGAGAAAGGGAGTTACTGTAACTGAAAGCAGGATCAATCATCAAGTAACTTATAGATCTTGCTTTTGGTTCAGATGAGTTTAACCAGCCACAAAGTGCCAAATGTAAGGTGTAAGTTAGTTAGAAAGGCATTGGTAATATATATAAAATATTATCAGCATTGCACACTACACACATAATATCTTGTAACTAGTTGGCATCTAATTAAATGTGTTTTTCTTTCTCTTTAGATGCTGCCACTGAGCTTCAGGTCTCCAATTCCAGGTTGGCTGAAGTTGAAGGTGCATTTGCTACACAGAAATCTGAGGTTAGACATTTACTCTTGGAGATTCATCATTTGTATTTCCTGCATTTTTATTTCCTAATGCATTGTTTGTCTTGTCCCAGTATGAACGGTTGAAAAGGCGTGAAGCTGAACTAGAAGAAAAACTGGAGGCGGCCGAGATCCAGATCAAAAGTCAATCTGCCGAGTACAGGATGCATCTCCAACAGAAGGATGTATGTAAACTTTTATTAATTTTGTTTTATTTAAGCAATCACATGTGCTGTATATCATGAACAACATGTTTAATATATATTGCCTTATATATCGAATTATAAGTTTCTACCTGACATATTGTATTGAAATTGAGTTATTCATAAATTCTTGCTCCTGACTACTTTCTATGTGCTATATCAATAATTATGATAATAATACATGTATTTGTGCAGTGCTTATCAGGAGTCTCAAAGGCGCTTCACAAATAATAATAATAATAATAATAAAAATAGTATAGTAGTATATGTAGGTATAGTATGTAAGTGGCATTCTTTAAAAATGTTTGGGTAAAAAAAAATCCCAATTAAATATTCAGTGAAAATTTCAGAATTACTTACAACATAGATATAGCCTTTATAAGCAAACGTTTTGTCAATTTAATCCATACACATCGGCTCCAAGCATGACCACTCATTCATGTTGCTTTTTAAGTTAATTTATTTATGTTTAGGTGGAGATCAATCATCTGAAAGCCCGTCAGAGTGGTCTCCAGGAGGAGGTACAGAAGCTCCAGCACTCAGCCCAGTCCTCCTCTCTGGGTCCAGCTGTGCTCCCTGTCACGACTGCCTCCTCCACAGTCACTTCCACATCCGCCTCCTTTATGCACCGCCCCTCTGCAACACATCACGGTTTCCAGGGAGACGACTTGGACCTGAGTGACGTCCTGTGGTCCCAGCAGGAGATAAACCGTCTCTCTGCTGAAGTGATGCGACTCGAGGGTGAAGTCAGCCATTGGAGGAGAATGGCACAGGTAAGAAGAATCTGCAGCTTTCATGGGGTGCTTATTGTTTGGATAGTCACTAATTAATGATCACTAAATCCAAGACAGTGTTTAATGTTGATTTTATATCAACATGCCTAATTTGCCAAAACATCCCAAGGAAGCAGTAACTAATCACATAATCCATACATCCATACTGTAGCGAAACAAGAGCAAAACAACAGCAATCTCAACTCACTAGAGCCACTCTTCTTAAAACAAACTGACGAATGGAACCTTCAAATCAACTTGTCGGCATAGGAACCAGGTTTTACAACAACACAACAGTTACAAGAACAACAAAAGGTGTCAACACTGAACTAAACACAAAGTATTAAAATACCATTACAATACAATCAAGCATTGTATAATCTGTCGGTCTGTGTTGCTCTGTACAAATGCAATAACAGTAACTTACTAATAATAGTAAGAGCATTTTAGTACTCTTATGGATCAAAATGTACATGTAATACATTTCAAATTAAGTTTTAGCATTGCAACTTTATCTTTGTTTCAGATGTCATCTGCAGCTGGACCAGGAAATGGTGACCAAACTGAGATCCACAGGCTTCAAAGGACCATAAAGGTGAGCAAGAATAACCAAAGCTGTAACTAACACCGATAAATATGATTAAAGGTGCACTGTGCAACTTTTCTGGTGGTGGCTACACTACCTGCTTGTCTTCATTACTTTATCTAGAATGTTGCACTGTTGAGCATTAAGTGTATCTATCTAGCTTTTATTCAGTTACAGGTGTTTTTTGCCCATAAATACTTTGTAAAAACATTTTGAGTGAGAAAGTGCTCACCTCTCCCCAGATCTGTCCTGTACCTTGACCTGTTGGCATCACCTGCTTGTCTAAATGAAAATAGATAAGTTTAATGCCCTACTGTGGAACATTCTAGGCAAAGCATCTCCATGGAGATAAGGAGCAGGTTACAGGCCCTCTTCCAAAAAAGTTACACAGTGCATCTTTAATTTATGTGATCTTACTACTTCACTGAACCTTTATTGGAGTCTGGCAATGACATAGAGACCTCATCTGAACATTTTTATGCCATAGTCACATGCATATTGCCCTGTTTTATACCTTTTATACCAAATGAACACAATTACATTCCTCACACTGAAAAACAGAAATCACTTGTGTGTCACTTCTGAATTTAGAAGCATTTTGGGCATTCAAGTGATCAAGACCTAAATGTTTACAGGAGCTACGAGAGGAGATGAGTCGTGAGGTGGACGAGCATCAGCATGAGCTGGCAGCGTTGCAGGACGCTCAGAGACAGAAACTGTCTGACATCACACGTCGCCACAGAGACGAACTTGCGGAGTACGAGGAGAGGATCGAGGAGCTCGAGGAACAGATTCACAATGGTAAGAAATGTATTTGTTTTTGTTGTTTGTTTTTTTTTGTTTGTTTGTTGTCAAATTGTTTCACTTATTTGCAGTTTAACAATTGCCAAGATTTGAAACCAAAATCAGATATCACATAGTTGTATGTAAATCTTTAATACCATTAAGTACCCAACCACTGGAACTGTCAATGCAAAGTGTAGCTAATGGGGCACATATATTTTATAACAACATATAAAAGATTGAATTTGAAATATTTGTTATTAAACCTTAAAAATGTGTCTAAAACTTTAGATTTTTTGTTTTAGACACTGTGGAAAGCAAATGTTTAATTATTATAGAAACACAACAACACAAATGTATAATATTATAGAACCTCATGCTCAGAGTGTGAGACAACATGAGGTATTTGAGAGAAAATAGTTTGGGAACTTTCCATCATCAGAGAGCAAAAAAGAAAGTTCACATTTAAAATAAACTCGGCAATTCAGCATTGTATTTCTATTTCATAGAAAATGTCAAAATTCAATATTGAGTATTTATTGCTCTCTGCAGCAGGTGGTCCATCCAGTCCTTCAGCCGATTCCTCTAAACCCCTGGAGCTTCAGAAAACCATCACTTCTCTCCAGGAGGCATCTGCACAGAAAGAGCTGGAGGTGTCAGAGCTCAGAGCCAGTTTAGAGGAGTCCCAGAAGAACCAGACCACTCTGCAAACAGAGAGGAAAGAACTACAAGAGGAAAATGCAGGGCTTTTACAAAACTACACCAGGCTCCAGGCATCTGTGTCTGAGTTGCAGACGCGAGTGCAGGAGCAGGAGGGGAGGAGTCTGCAGAAGGCCCAAGTTCGAACAAGAGATACAGGGGCTGAGGAAGAACCTGGCAGGTATGAAAAGAGATATTAGTCTTTGTGTTGAAATTGTTCTTTTAGTAAACATGATACTTAAAAAATACATAACCTGATCCTATAGATAAATCACATCTTTGGTTTAATAACCTTATTTTCTTTTTCTCTAGATGCTGAAGCAGAAATTGAAAGACTGAAAGAGACTGCTGGGGCAAGTATATTCTTCATGTTGTTTCAATGCATTTTATTTAATCTCTTCTTTCATCTGGCATTCATAGAACTGTAGTTACATACATAACTGTTGCCAGGGGATAATGTATCATCTGTTTTTGCTAGCAAGACTATATGCCATAGACAATATAATGGCAGTATAGGTTCACATTGCCAATTATGATTCAATACAAAAAAATTTTTTTTTTGATTTTAATTGATTCTATCATTTTAACTGAAGAAAGAAAAGACTAGGTCACGGGTAATGTTTATTATCACCATTATCAAGAACTAAACATTGTAAAGTAACTGGATATTTTCACTTATTTTACATTTTATACACTTTAGGAGAAACCAGCAGAAGAGGTGGAGCATGCAGACATCTTGGAGCTGAACACAATTATTGGTTCTTTGAGGCAAGAAAAAGAAGTCCTTGAACAAGAAAAGGTTTGTGGAAACAGTTTTACATCTTAAACTTTCATATCCCAACACCTCTGTTTATCTGACATCCAAACATTTTTGCCTGCATTTTAAAGTGCATATGGCACGTTTTCACATTTTCAAATTATTGATGTGTTTGATGGTGAATATTTATCATGCTGTTACATTTGTAAGTGACAGTTTGTGAAAAATAAAAGTTAAAAATTACAGAAAGTAGTAATGCATTCTAAAAGGGAATCCCTTCATGTGTCATCAATACTCAAAATGTCTTGCAATATTAATCAATGTTCTTAATCTAATTGAATATTTTTTCAGACTGAGCTCCAGCAGAGACTGAGAGAGGCTGAAGCATCTGTGAGTGAGACCAGGGCAGAGCCGTGTGACTCTGAGGAGCTGGAGGAGCTGGAGGACCTGAGGAGGGCACTGCAACAACGAGACGAAGCCCTGAAGACCAGTGAAGAAGAGAGAGACTCACTGATGTCTGAGCTCGAGGAACTGGATCGGCAAAACCAGGAGGCAACACAGGTAACACAGAGAGGGAACAGTCTGTAGTTATTTAGATCTACACTAATTAGAGGTCTACTGTGTAACCTTTCCTGTGGAGGGTAAGCCACCTGCTCTCTATGGAGATGCTATTGCTTTGTTTAGATGTACTTTATGGCATTCATTTATCTATCTCCATGGAGACAAGCAAGTGCCACTTACAGGCCAAGTTGCAAGTCAGAACTGTGAAGAGGTGTGTTTTCTAACTATAAGAATATATGTTTTTGAGAAAATAAAAATGGTGTAATGAATACATGCTAGATAGGTGTGTATATGTGTCATAGTGCAGAACATTTCATCCAAAGCTATAATATAAATAAATAGCACATAGCCACTTTCCATCTGCAGTTTTTTGTTCATGAATTATCCCATTCTTCATAGATGGTTCAGAAATCAATGTTTAAGCAAAAAGTACTAATGAAAGCAAGTGGAAATATAGCAAAAAGTTAGCTTATTTTCTCTCTTAATCACATTTGCGTTTCTTCTTTTTGCATATACAGCACATGATCTCAGTGAAGGAGCAGCTGTCTGCACAACTGAAGGAGGCTGAGGCCCAACTCTCTAAACTTACCACTGAACTCAACATGACCAAAGAAAAAAAACAAACTTTGGAACATGAATTGGACTCCCAAAAGGACAAAATCAGCCAGAGCGCTTTTACCCTGAACGACCTGCACATGGGGAAGCAACAACTCGAACAAACAGTGAAAGAATTGAAGGAAAAACTCACAAGATCACAGGAGCAGAGCAAAGAGGTTAAGAAAGAGCTTGTAGAGTTAAAAAAGACTTTGCGGGAGAAGGAAGAGGAGTTGTCGATTGCGATAACACAGTTGTATGAAGCTGGCAACAGAGGAGACAAGGACCAAATGACCAAAGAAGTGATTTCAATGAAAGATAATGAGATTGCAGATTTAAGAAGTCAGTTGGAGGTGGTTAAAAACACGCATGAAAAAGTGTTGGCTGAGAACTATGAGTTGAAGATGGAAAATAGAAGATCTAAGGAAGATTGTGCCGATAAAACGGCAAAAATTGACGAGGTAAATAAACAAATGGTTGAAAATCAGAGTAGTTTGAGCAGGACTATACGAGAGAAAGAGACACGCATTGAAGCTTTGAAGTTAGAAAAAGGACAACTGGAAAGTGAATTACAGCAGGTTGAGAAGACATTGGCAGAGCAAGCAAAACAGTATCAACAAACTATAGACGAACTGACACGAGCACGGTCTATGGACGCAAGTGCTTTACAAACCGAACATGAAAAAGCTATCAAACTCAACCAAGAGAAAGAAATGGAAATCGGACAGCTTAAAAGAGACATGGAGCAACTGGCATCCGATCATAGGGACACCAATGAGATGCTGTCCATGACTGTTGCTGGGCAGAAACAGCTAACTGATTTGTTGCAAGAAAAAGATGCATTTGTAGATACTTTAAAACAAAATGCGGCAGAATTGCAGAAAGAATTGGAGTGTAGGATTTTGGACATAACTAAGGAAACTGAAAATCTTAAACAAGCTTTGGAGGAGAAGGATAGACAGTTGGGAGGAATGAAGGAAGAAAACAGCCATTTGAAAGAAGAGATTGATAGAGTGAGGGACCAACAGAGTCGACCTCAAACACAAGCTGAACCTAGGACTTTGGACATCATTACCGAATTGGAAACTGAAATAACTCAACTTAAATCTTCCCGTAATGTTGTGGAAGAAGAGGTGAACACGCTAAGAAAGACATTGGAGGAACAGCAAGCCTCACTTCTCCTATCCCAGAAATCCATTCAAACTCAGCAAAGTGAGCTAGAGCAGGCTCATGCAAGACTACAACAGTCAACACTCAATTATGATCGGTTGATTCAAGCAAAAGATGAAGAAATAATACGATTGAAAGAGAGTATTGAAAGATTAGGAGAAAGGATTGTTTCTATCCCCGGGGAAGTCATACTACAAGAAGACAAGACGCAAACACTAAACCAAGAAAATGGCAATGAAAAGCATGACTTGTCTAAAGTTGAGATCGATAAATTGGTCAAAGGTATAAAAGAAAAAGAGACAGAAATTAGCCAGTTGAATGAGAGGAATATGTCGCTTACAAAGCAGTTGGATCAGTTGGTTGTGTCTCGCGATGAGGTCGGCAAATTATCCCAAATGATTTTACAAAAAGATTTGGAAATTCAAGCGCTTCATGCAAGGGTGTCTATGGGCGGAGGAGGGCATAACCAGGACATCCTATACCTGCAACAACAGATCCAAGCCTACGCAGTGGAGAGGGAGCAAGTGTTAGCAGTTTTGAATGAGAAAACTAGGGAAAATAGTCAGCTAAGATCTGACTATCATCGCCTTATGGACATGATGGCAGGGAAGGAAGCTGCGTTGGTTAAACTACAACAAGAAAACGTACGACTTTCAAATATGAGCGATCCAACTGGAAGTCAAGAAATGTTCAAAGAGACTATTCAAAATTTATCCAGAATTATCAGGGAGAAAGATATTGAAATTGATGCCCTAACGCAAAAATGCCAGACGCTTGTAACAGTCTTGCAAACTTCTGGAGGCGAGGCAGTTGGAGGATCTGGAGGGGTCAGTAGTAACCAATTTGAAGAGTTATTACAGGAAAGAGATACTTTAAAACAACAGGTTAAGAAGGTGGAGGAGTGGAAGATGCAAGTGATCACAACTGTTAAAAACATGCAACATGAATCGGCACAACTTCAGGAAGAACTTCTTAAATTGCAAAACCAGATTTCGGCCGATAGCGATTGTAGTTCGAAGTTGTCGGTTGATTACGCACGACTCATTCAAAACTATGAGCAAAAGGAAAGAAGATTAGGAAGTTTGAGTCAAGAGTTAGCGCAAGTTCAACAGACGATCACACAACTGAGCTCAACAAAAGACGTCCTGTTGGGGAAACTGGACAGTGTGGCGCCATCTGGTGAACTTGGTCAAGCTAGTGCACAATTGGAGGCTAAAATTCAGCAGCCTTCTTCAATAATTAAAGAGGAACACAAGAGGTAGCATTGTTGCGTAGCCAGCTAGCAGAGAAAGACAATATCATAAGAACATTGCAAGAGAACAACCACAGACTTGCAAATTCTGCATCTGCTTCGGAAAGTGAGCAAAGAAGTCACGTGGAAGAGGTGCGACAAGTTAAAGATCGACTGGATGCATTGCAAAGGACGGTCCGTGAGAAAGATATACTTATAAAAACCAAAGGCGACCAATTGAGTAATGTTAGCGAGGCTTTGAGAAACAGAGAAAACGACAATGAAGTTCTGAAGCAAGCCGTGACCAATTTGAAAGAGCGTGCCCTGATTTTAGAGATGGATGTGAAGAAATTGAAGGAGGAGAATGAAGCGGTTGCAATGAAGTCACGGGAGAAAGAGTCAGAGTTCAGGGCGTTACAGGAGACAAATATGCAAGTGTCACTGCTGCTCCGGGAGAAGGAGTTTGAACTGAGCGCCATGAGTGAGAAGTCTGCAACTGTGGAGAGGATGCTTAAGGATAAAGAGCAGGTCAGTTTATTTTATGCAAATATCAATGTGTACATTTACATGACTAGTAAAAATCCAATTACTAGAATAAACGGGTAACCAAATAATTAGCTCAGATTTTTTATTTTTTGTAGAAAAAGATGCGATATTGAATAACAATGTTTCCTATCATTTTATTATACTTTTTGGCACAATAAGTTTAGTTAAATTAAAGCAAGATTGCCTTAATTTTACTAGTTAAACTGGATCAAAACAAAAAGAGATGTTGGACATATAAGGAAAATCTTGAATACTTCCCAAAAATGGTACACTTTTGTAAAATGGAGAATTTTTTGTTGTTGCAATATATTTATTTTCTTGTGATACTGATTATTGTGTCAGCCAGTATTGATATATTCGCAATATGTTGTGCAGCCCTAGTTAACATTGCATGCACTAAAGAAAAAAAAATGTGTATGTGATTTTTCAATAATTGGATAATTCCTGAAATCAGACAATGATCACATTTTTGGTGGGCATGTAAACATGGCCACTGTAATAAAACAGTCATAAATGGTCAATTATAAAAGGCAGAACAAGAAAATGCTCATTTTATATTTTTTTCTATAGGGCAAGTCTGGTGAGTTGAACCAGCTCCTGAATGAATTGAAGTCGATGCAGGACAAAGCTGTGGCATTTCAACACGAGAGGGACCAAGTCATGATGGCTCTGAAACAGAAACAAATGGAGACCACCGCTGTGCAAACCGAGGTAATAGCAATGTCAGAAAATGTCATTATACAAAAAATGTTTGGACAGTTGTACATTATTTGACCACCAAGGAAAGTGATTAACACAGATTAGTTTATTATTGTTTGTGGAATTTATTAGGTACCAAGTGAAAAATTATTTGTGAAAGTTTATATATTGGCACAAAAAAAAAAAATTGGGCAAGTTGAAAGATCCCATCAAAGATTATGTTGTGATGACTTGACAACTACAACTCTTTTAAGCATTTTAAAATTGATTTTAGCTTCAGCATGTGAGGGACAAAGAGCAGCGGCTGAACCTGGAGTTGGAGAGACTTCGTAATCACCTTTTGGAGATCGAGGATTCGTACACGAGGGAGGCGCTGGCAGCGGAGGACCGAGAGACGGAGCTGAGGAGGAGAGTGGCGCTGCTGGAAGAGAGGCTGGCCACATCCTCCAGTGCAGTGGAGAACGCCAGGTAAGAAACTGATTATTAAATTGAGGATAAGTACAACCTTTGTAAAAACACTGTAAATATATAAGATAAACTGTATGTAAATGTATTCATTATCAAAACAGTATGGTGAATTTTACCTGGTAAGCTGTTGACATAAAACTAAATTTTGACTGTCAGAGGGCAGTGCTGAAACTATGTTCACTGCACTAGGGCAAAGGGAACATTTAGTGCTTGCAGCACCTCCCTCTGCTGGTCAGAAGGGATGCATAGAACCAAGATAAGCTAATTATGAATGTCCCTTTAGACATTTAACTTTTTCCTGAAAAAGATTATATGCAAATAGACACTTTCATTGCCCAAAACAAAACCTTTTCAACTATGCAAACCAAGGTATTCGTTACTCCAGTCAACAGGCCAGTATGCAGGTGGAGTCCCTACAGGAGCAGCTCAGTGGAGTTGTGAAGCAAAGAGACGAAGCTTATGCTCAACTCAGGACGTCCCAAGACCAAGTCAAACAGTATGCAGTGTCACTATCCAACCTGCAGATGGTGCTAGAGCAATTCCAACAAGGCAAGTTCTATTTTATTTAGTATAGGATGAGTCATTGTTTTGACTGTATTTCATCATTCAATAGCTACAAAGTCTGTTGGATTTAAATGGAATCTTTATGTTGTATTTTAGAAGAGAAAGCCATGTACTCGGCTGAACTGGAGAAGCACAAGAGAGAGAAGGAGGACTGGAGAAAGAAGGCAGAGAGACTAGAGGACCAAGCTTCTGCCTTACAGGTGAATATAACTTTAATCTCAGCATCGTTGTATAAATGCATTTGTTTTAAATGAAATTCAATACATGTTCTTAACTGTATGTTATTTTAGTTGAATCTTGATGAAGCCAATGCTGCTTTGGAGTCTGCGTCTCGTCTCACTGATCAACTCGACCTGAAGGAGGAGCAACTGGAGGAGATGAAAAAACAAGGCAAGACTAAATTTAAAAGTTAAAGGAAACACTAGACCAACTTTTATTTTCTTAAAACAGATCACCCAGATCTAAAATACCTGTAGATAATATATGCCGTATAATTAGCCAGGGGTTCTTTTTCTATTAACCAGGGTTTCTCTGTTAAGTTACCCTGTAAATTTGATGGTGTGAAACTTTGCTTTTGTCTGTGATAATGATATTCCAGCATCATGTATGGACTAATTTAGCTCCAATATGTTATGTCATTTTATGTGCATTTTCATAAATCTAAATAATTATTTGCAGTGATTGAGCATTTATTATCTTAAGGGAATCTCCCATGAGTAAACTAAAGTATATACACCCTCATACATTATTATCTTGGGCTAACATATGCCCAGCTTTTACAAGCCATATTTTTATTAGCTCTCTGACATAATACAAAGTCTAGTATTATTCAGGCTTATAAAAAATATTTGTTGAGACAAAAACTATAGAGCGTTTTATTTGATTCTTGGTTCAGAGTTGGAGCTTCTTATGGAAAACACCTGCATTAGCTCTGTGTCTGTGCCAGTCTCTACATCAATCTGTCCAAACCCCTTTTTTTTCTCTCCCAAGTTTAAATCTTATAAAATTTTTTACATTTTTCTTATCCTTATTGTTGACACATGTTGACACTATAGTAGTCTGTCAGAAAAGATGTTTTTTTTCTGGAAACCTCTAAGATTTAAATGGAGCATTGCTGGTTCTCTTCCCACCAAAAAGCTGTCATCTGTTCTGTCATCAGCTTCTTAATAAAGATTATTATATAGTGCAAGTGCCAGAATTTGGGTGTCCAGTGCAATGAGAAGCAATGAACAAACACATACACAACTCTTAATAATAATTTTAAACAAAATGATAATCAAAACTAATTATAACAGGAAGTTTATGGTTCTTAAAAAAGTATGCCTTTTATTGGAGTCCTTAGTAACAGATCTGACAAATTCTTCATTTGTGTGTCAGCTCTTATTAGAACAACGTTCAGTCACATTATATTTGTTTGTTTTAAGAAGTATATTCAATGGTAATATGGTTTGTATATTTAACTATCTTTGTCATTTGGTTTACAGTGGACATCAGACAGGAAATGTTGGAGGAAGCCCAAAGGAAACTAATGAATCTCCTGAACAGCACTGAAGGAAAAATAGACAAGTAAGACCACAAAACTCTAATTACAAGTGAAGAAATAGTAGTGGTAATTGTTCAGGATGGGACAAGACAAAACATGAGATAGAGTCCACGAGAGTGAGAACAGAGTTTTACAATTTATGAAACACTATTTGAGTTCTGCAGTTAACAATTTTGGCCTTGTTTCACTGCCATTTGAAACCACACCTTATCAAGACGGGTAACAGATGGACAAAAATCTCACAACATATTTTTTGTCATGTGTGCACAGTCTTTATTGCATGCACGAGATTTTGTCATTACGATGTACAAACCCTTTCATTTTACAGTATTTTCATAAGCATTGAATTATAATGTTTTTTTTTCCAGAGTCTTGATGAGGAACCTGTTCATGGGATACTTCCACACTCCTAAATCCAAACGTGCAGATGTCCTGAGGCTCATGGGGAGTGTGCTTGGTCTGAGCAGAGAAGATGTAGATAAGGTAAGATCACTGGAAATAGAAATGAGAATGTCAGCAGAACTTTCTCAAAGAACTGATCTACCTCCAAAAAGGTGTTGTGAACTTGTGTAGAACTAACAGCAGGTAAGTATAATGTTGCATATGAGTTTTCCTTTACAATGAAGGAGGGCTATTTTCTTATTTGATGGATTTTCAAGGGTTGTTTTTTTGCAATAAATTCAAAATTGACATGTTTAATACCATACTGCAGAACATTTCAGGCAAAACAATGACATAAACGATAGCAGGTACTGGACCTCCAAACATGTTACATAATTCAGTCAGTGGTTCTCAACATGGGGGCTGCGAAATGAGTTCAGGGGGTCCCAAGATGACATGACTCAATTTGAAAATGAATGCAATAGTCTTAAATGAGGCTTGACACCTTTTAAATGCAATGGTAAATGTAGATTCATATTAGTTGGTGTGCCCATATATAAGCCCTTTGTCCTGAAAATAAAATAAAATATTAGACAAAAGCTACTGGGGGCTACTACAGGGGGCTACAGGGGGCTACTGGGAGCTACAGGGGGCTACTGGGAGCTACAGGGGGCTACTGGGAGCTACAGGGGGCTACTGGGAGCTACAGGGGGCTACTAGGAGCTACAGGGGGCTACTAGGAGCTACTGAGGGCTGCTGGGAGCTACCGGGGGCTACTGCAAGCTACTGGGGACTACTGGGGACTACAGGGGGCTACTCAGGGCTAATCAGGGCTACTCAGGGCTACTCAGGGCTACTGGCGGCTACTATGTGGACAGTTGCTGAGTTGGTAGAGTGTTCATTCTCTGATGTTGACATAAACATCACTGGTAGAGCGGTCAGATCCACAGACCCACAGGTTGGCAGTGTGATTCCAGCTCCCACAGATGAATGCTGTTGTATCTTTGGGCAAAACACTAAACCTACCTCTCCCTCAGTGTCTGCGTACACTGGTGAGTGTGTGTGTGTAAATGGGTGAGTGGTTCCTTGAAGTAAAGAGCTTTGAGTGCCGTGAAAGTGGAAAAGTGCTATATCAAAATGTGACCTTTAACATTTTGCGGGTAGCCTTCGGAAGTCACAAATTCAAACAGTTGTTATTATGAAGGTCAAGGCTGAAAAGATCCTATTATATTTTCACTGCATAAAAAAATCTAAGACACATTTGGGCAATTGGAAAAACTGACCTATTTCTTACTCCACTGTGCTTCTTAAACCAACATAATTTAATCTTAGAAAATCACCTCCAAATCAGCTACTTGACATGAAACGGGGCCAACAGCCTCCAGTTTAGAGCCAGTGCAGCGTCAGCCATTGTGAAAGAGTGAAGTGACCGCTACTTTATTATGATAAAGATTGTTTTTCTTCGATGTTTTTGTATTGGATTACAATCTTGGAAAACCTTAAATGGCTTTAGAGTGTGATAAAAGTCTTTTCCATCATACAGTAAGCTAGTGCCTTAAATCCAGCTAGAAGAAGGCAGGGACTAGTAATCTTTGTGCCAGTTTTAAGACCAGATAATTGGAGATGGTTTTATTACTTTTGGGACATCTGGCTTAAATTGAAGCTAAATTAATTTACAGATTTTTCTAGGAAATAGATGATTTGCTGTGGCAGCTCCATGCAGAAAAAGTCAAAACAAACCTAGATGAGCATCTGCTTTTTGAACTTTGTTTCACATAGAAGAATACACGTAATGGCACACATAGGCCTGTCAGAATAATTACTATATTATTCAATATAAGATGGAGCAATATTTTTTGTAGCTCAATATTTATCGTGTCTACAATTTCTTTGTAAAAGTGGTGAGATTTTTGTTATTTTAGTTGTAATATGATAAGATTTAAATTGTAGAGGGTAGAATAAGACTTCTATGGCTAATTATTGCTTCATTCTGTTATATGTTGCAGCTCAGGCCTTTTAATGAGACTTTTTAAATGGTTTACTGGGATTATCCTGCTTTATTGTTATTGTGTCAGTGGCATGAAGTAGTTTCAGTAATATCCCTTTATCGTTTTACGTCTCTGTAGTGATATTATTGAGAAAGGGACTGAAGATTCAGAAGTGACATTCATCAAATTGTCGGATTTCTGAATAGCCATATAACCATTTGTAATAGATCTGCATTAGAATATACCTGTATTTAGCCTATATACAGTTTGCTCATATAATTGGTCCTATTTTCAATGCGTGTCTCACGCTCCTTTGTGCCGAGTCCAGTTGTCACTTAATTTTAAAGCCATTACGCTATCAGACATAGAGATTGGCATATGTGCTTCGATTAAACCACTAGACCGTGTTTACTTTTAGCTGTAGTTACAAACAGCCCCTGTGTGCTTATGATACTGCAGTTAGTTGTATCCGAAATTGTTTATCCAGGAAGATTGTGCAATGTGAAACTCTCAGCTCCAGTTTGATGCAGGTCATTAACACAGAATGAAGGTTTTTGCCAGATGACTAAGTAAAATGCAAAAACACATCCAAAGTGTTGCCCAATTCTGTTAAAGCAAAACACACACAAGGAAACACTGCTAATTCCTTTTATATTTTCCTTTCACCATTTTCCAAGTTTTATACAACTGCAACAAATATTTAGAACTGGTCTCAGTAGAGTAGCAATTCCCCACTACTGCCAAAGCAGATTTTTTAACAATCTGTTTGGGGCGTGATATTGAGAAATGGAGATTTAGGTGAGCAGAGCTGACAGAAATTAATATCTTGTTTTGTTTTGTTTAGTTTTTTTGGTTGTTTAGGTATTTTGGGGGGCGGCGTGATTCTTTAACAATTACAATATCCTAAAAGCGAATAAACATCTAGCACTCTTGCCATAGCATTTAACAATTCAAAACAAAATATTATATCTTTTGAATGTGCGTCAAGTCCTCAAAACACCATCGATAAACAGGAAGCTGAACTCTATGAATACCCTTGCTTAACCTTGAAACTTTAAACCGCAAGCTTCGATTTTTTTATATTACTATTATTACTATTCTTTGTTCAAATGTATTTTTCGTGGACAAAATACTTACTATCAATCATCTTTAGACCTCGAAAATATTGGTATGGTGAAGAGGAATAGTTTAAACCTAGAAGATGAATTTATTCCATACTTTTGTAAATAAAAACTTCTCTATTGTGTCTTTACAGATGTTGGAGGAGGATGCCCGACATGGAGTGACTGGCTGGGTGTCGAGTTGGTTAGGAGGAAGAGGAGCTCAGAGTGTCCCAAACACGCCTCAGAGACCCACCAGCGGACAGTCTCTCAACTCTGTAAGACCCCAACACATTTCAAGATATCGCTCAAAAGCCAACATGAAGTCCAACGATTGTCTTATACATGTTGTTTAGGCTAATGTATATGTGTATATGTATATGTATGTATGTGTGTGTGTGTGTGTGTGTGTGTGTGTGTGTGTGTGTGTGTGTGTGTGTGTGTGTGTGTGTATGTGTTTATTTATATTTATTTATTTATTTATTTTATTTTTATTTTTTTTTTTATTTTTTCTTTTTATTTTTATTTTTTCAGTCAGTTTATCAGTCAATATTAATTTGTACAGCTCGTTTTATGTAGACAACACATTTTACAATCCTGCCACACACGAGTGATGGTAAACAGTTGTATTTAGAAAGGTGGATTTGATAAGAACAGGTGTATAGAAGAATTGAGAACCATTAAAACACAATAAAAACACAAGATTATTAATGTTTTTCTTCTCTGCTTCAGTCCTTCTCTGAGATGTTTGTGAAGTTTCTGGAGATGGAGTCAACCCCAAGTCTCCCGGCTCCAAAACTCCTTGACATCAAACCTCTGAACGCTCCTCCACAGAGAAAAGGCAGTGGGGCCGTTCCCTTATCAACCACAGGTAAATGGTGGATTAAAAAAAAACTGTTTGTGGGGATGACAGTCTGAGCAGGGTCTCCCAAACTTCCTCCAGATGCATCCTGAGGCATCCCGAGGCCACAGAGAGCCACCAGTCCTTCTTGGCCTTATTCTTTTCTATCCCTTTTGCAGCTTCCATTAGCCTGTCTCAACTGGTACCAGGTACTGGTTCTAACCAGGCCAGGCAGGTACAACACTGAGTAACTGACTGGTCATTGATTATATCCAGGAGGCATCTGGAACAGAGGCACAAGCCACCTCAGCTAGCACCTTTCAGTGTGGAGAAGCAGCGTCTCTACATCAAGCGTCTCGCTCTGTCTATAGAATTAAATCGGTTATAAATCGGTTATCACAGGGTCATTGTGGCAGTGCTGACCATATTGCTGGTGTTGATGTAAACTTTCTCCCTTTGTCATAGGAGCTGTTCCTGGTAAGCGTCCCGGTGAGTTGAACCCCTTCTTAGCCCCTCGCTCTGCTGCTGTGCCTCTGCTCGGGGCCCCGGGACCCTCATCCTCCACCGGACACCTGCTCATGAAGCCCATCTCAGACGCCCTGCCCACCTTCACACCTGTGCCAGTGTCTGGAGAGGCCAGTGGAGGCGCTGCTGTGCTCAAAGACTTACTCAAGCAGTGACCAGTGCCAAACCAATGACAGGACGAACTTGGCTGCAGCTAAAATAAACATCATCTCTGCTGGGAGAAAGTGCAACACAATGTTCTTGAGAATTGCTCTCTATGCAATGATAGATTTATTTCTCATCTTTTATAAGTGCATTTAACTAAAGACTTTTGTGGAGGAGTGCATTGTAGACATCCAATAATGATTTGAATAATTATCTTTATCATTATACTTCTTAAGAAAAAACTTTCATTTCAGCTGTAAACTATTTCAGATTCTGGCTTAAACCTGGCAGCATCATCTGCACTGGGATTTATGTGGTTCCTCTACATCTGTTAAAACCATACAGACATTTTTGCTTTTCTGTCTTTTCCCTTTGGTCAGACTGCAGTGTGCAATAAGCATTGCAATTATGGCTGCATCTGCGGAGGATCTGTTTAAGTACACAACTATTATATAGTTTTATATATAAAATATGAAAGGGGCTGTTATATTTATCGGCACAGAGGAAGTATTGGAATAAAGTGCCTGCACTTTTGTTAGATGTCTGTGTGAATCAAGATTGTAAATGGTTAATATAAAACAGATATTTACAAAATATTAAAAAGTATGGTTTTACCTGAGAGGAGCTGTCAGTCGTGTTTACTGAAGCTACATTTTTGTATAGACTTGAATCTAGAAGAAGAATGCTTCTCAAATGTGTCAGTGAACCTGTACAAATGTAAATTGGAGTCAGTGGGTTTTATAGATGAATGAAAAATCGGTAAAGAATCAAATTTGTATAAGCTTTAAAGTAGTTGCCATTGATTATTTTGGATTTTCAAAACAAATAAAAGGTACTACTGAACATATTTCTTCCCGTGTCATCTGTGAACAACAGTATCCAAAATATGCTATAAGTGCTCCCAATAACAGACTTTTAACTTTTACAAAGGTGCCAAAGTGACAAGTGAAAACAAGTTTTGGCGCTGGCTGTGCGTCGCGTCGTGCGTAAAGCAGTTGTCATTTTTGGTGCGTCGTGTGTTCCAGATGTGGATGCGCGGTGCCAGATGTCAGGGCGCTGGAGCAGAGGAGGAGCTGTGCATCTGAAAAGACGCGCTCTGTGTGCTCCTGCCTGCGGCCTCCTGCGGCTCAGAAGCGCCTGGACACGGAGGAGGTGCCGCTGATCGAGTCCAGCTGTGCGCAGAGCTGTGGAGAGCTGGGACGGTCATTTGCATTGCTGAGTAATCTGCAGCGACAGAGACGGAACAGGCCGCTGTGGGAACACTTCCCCTCAACAGTTGGTGCGCGCGGACAGCTAATGAAAACCTGGTGCTCGCGTAAAGGCGCGTAGTGGAGGGGGCGCTGTGTGCCCTGCTGGAGAGAGGCGAAGGGAACTCGGGGAGAGCGGACGGGTCGTCTCGTGTTTGAAGGAAACTTTACAGAAGCCAAAACAAAGTGTTGAAATGCGTGGCTTCAGATTATGCTCCTCCAAGAGGTTTGTACTTCATCTCCTGCAGCTTTGAAAGGAGAGGATGGTTTCTATCAAGTGTCTAAAACTTAAATGCGTCTATTTTCAGGATGTTGGCAGCTTTGATATTTATTCTACTGTTTATTCACCCCGGGCACGGACAGGTGAGGTCTCATTCATTTACTCCGACGGGATTATTCAAGTCAAGTGCACAACTCTGCTGCTGTTTACTCAACACTAAAGGCATTAATGTCACATTCTGTGTCTATAGATTTGTTTAACATTAAAGGCATTAAAGTCTTATTTTGTGTCTATAGACTTGTTTAACATTAAAGGCATTAAAGTCTTATTTTGTGTCTATAGACTTGTTTAACATTAAAGGCATTAAAGTCTTATTCTGTGTCTTCAGACTTGCTCGGAGGGCTTTGCATATGACAGAAGGGGTCGACAGTGCATAGGTAAGTGTTCATTGATCTGAGTATAAATATGTGTTATAATCCAAAGTGCACACAGCTCTCAGATGTTTTGAGCAGGAATTTCCTTCTCCATGCTGTTCTCCAGATGTGGACGAGTGCCGCATTATCCCGGATGCGTGCAGAGGAGACATGCGCTGCGTCAACCAGAACGGAGGATATCTGTGCCTCCCGCGGGGTCTCTACAGCCAGCCCTACAGACCCGAGGTCCCCGCACTGCCCGAGCCGTACCCTGACACTGGAGTGGGGGCAGGGGGGTACCCAGATGCCTCGGCGGGGGCGGGAGCGGGAGCTTACCCCGACAGCTTCCTGCCCGGTCCTCCCCGGTCTGTGGAGCCCAGCTACCCCCGCGTCAGGGGCACAGCTCCCTGCATTTTAGGATACACTCTGGGAGAGGACGGCACCTGCAATGGTGAGTTTTCAGGCCACTGCTGCAGGAGGGAGAGTTTGTGCTGGAGCCTTTCACAGAGTCACTGACCACATGGACCTGTCCATTTACCAGGTCAGTTTGCTCTGACACTGTTCATGTAAACACTGAAGAACTGTCCTCATGCAAATACACGCAGGGATTACTCTTACTTCTAGAGATGGGCTTTTCTTCAAGGGGGTGCAACAATCCTGCTCTAGTCATCATGTCATGTGGTCCCAATCAAAGTTGGTCAACTCTTGTCAACTGCATGAGGACACGCGTGTCTCTGCAGGAGGCTATGGCCCCAAACAGCGTGTCCATGTGATGATAGGTGTTCAGAGCTGAACTATGTTCAGCCTGGTTTCTGATAGAGTTGGTGACTTCCCTTGTGTTATTTTGACTTGAGCGACTATGATCAATGAACAAAGGAGATGTTCAGTCAATAGTGGGGACCCTTGACTCCGTCCTGGTGCTTCACATGTTTGAGCTAAGGGCACTTGTGAGTGTAGTTCCTGCGTCTCATTCAGAGCCTTAGTTTTTTTGGCTCTTTGTCGACAGGAAATATTACCTCTGTTTCACAATCGCAGCTGTTTGACTGAGTGACAGCTGTGCCCTCCAGCTGTTGTAACGCTCCCCATTACCTCAGGACATAAAGTCAAAACGTCCAAACTCCTGATGGACGTTTGGTTGATTAATGGGGGAAAATGTGCCTGTATATTACAACATGCTATAGGAGTAGAAAGCACAAAGCAGCTCTTACAGTTTGTATGCTTTTGTTGGGCAGAGCAGACGTGCACTCTTGTTTGGGTAAACTACACCTTCAAATGCCAAAGATGAAGTCATTCTGTGTCTGAGGTGCATTTAGAACAAGCAGCCTCTGTGGGAGCAGTTATTACAATGCCTGCAGGCTGTTAGCGGGAGCACACAGGGCTCTACAAATCGAGTTAGGACACAAACACTGGATTATGAAAGGACATTCAAACTATGTACACAATGAGCGATGATGTGAATCTAATGGGCTTTATCTAAAGCAGTAACCCACCTCAGGTCTGTAGTTTCTATTCTCCTTAATGAGGGAAAATAAATAAAAGAAAAAAGAATGAATGGTTATTTTGCCATAGCTAAAGCTGGGAACGATTAGATGAATGGTGTTTTATGCATTGATTATAATTACTGCAACGGCAACACAATAAATCACTATCGAACTGAAATTTGAGTTAGCACAAATATTAAATGGCAATGGCTTCAATTAGTTATACAATAGAAAACAAAGAACTAAATGTGCTTATGGATGGGTTTCTGGTAATTGTTTACCATTTCATTCATCTGAACAGAATCCGACCTTTAAAACATACATTGCAAATCTAATCACAATTGCACTACAGCCCTAATTTGAGCAGAACAGTTTCACTGCTATAGCTGTTGGCATTCAGACCAGTGAACTCAAGTTTTATGGGCAAAGCCAGTCTGGAGTCCTCCAAACTGCTGCTGCTTTGACGTATACAGACCAAAGTAACAGCATTATAAAGATTGTAAATATGTAATATTCTAACCTCTGTTTCTCCATCAGTCTACATGAGTGGCAGTTCTGACTTGAAATAACATTACACAGTTTTGTAAAAACTGTAGTTTTCTTCATGAAGTTTGGGGTCGGTGAAGGACACCAGTGCAGTCTGTCAGAGCTTTAAGCAGCTCTATTGGCTGGGCCTGTACACATGTATATAATGCATAAACACACCTCTGATGTAATTACTGCTGATGGACACTGTTCACCTGAGACACAGACTGTGACTTTCTGTCTCAATCTGCAACAACACTCACTTTGTATTTCACACTCCACCACAGCCCCAAGTGAAAGCAGCTAATGGGCTTAATTTTATGTGGGCACAAACCTCCAGTTTCTGTTGGCAGTTCTAATATTAAAAAAAAACAACTATGCAGACAATTTAACTTTAAACATACCTGTTATTACTGCTGCTTTGATTAGATGTGAGACTTGATGAGGTTAATAGTTCCAATTCAACCACAACAGGAACACAGATTGGACACAGATGTGGAGTAACTCAATCTGGATTGTAGCCCGGGTGTAATCCCAGAGTGTCACGTTCAGCCCTGTACAGAATTGTTTTTTTCCTGAAAAACTCTCCAGCCCAATTTTGAGACTGTCATAGTCACCTGGAGAAGGTCATCCTTGTTGACTTAAGTGCAAGGCTTCTGAAGGAGCCTTCACACCTGGTCTGGTCCTGGTTTGAGCCCAGTTTAGTCCTGATGTAGTGGTTTAGTCCTGTTCAAGTTCTGGTTTAGTGATTTTTGGAGAAAGAAAAGTTGCTATTCAAGGAGCATTTGAAAGAAGACAGAAATATGAGCCAATAAACAAATACGATAACTACATGCATTTGTAGAGATGTAAACTATATGGGTTTTTTTTCTACAGAAATGTCTATAATTATGTATCATATATAGTTAATGTTTCCATAAAATAGTTTTTGTTCTTTGCAGATATATTGTGCGGGTCTAGTTGTCAGTCTTGTCTTGTGTGTGAACTCATTCTTCTTCATAGTGATGCAGTGACTTGTAGAGGACCATTCTTACAGGTTTAAGTGCAGGGCATTTTAGATAAATAACCTAAGCAAGGTGAAGTGAAAGTTTACTAGGACACATGTGCATAAAACAAGCTCTCAGAGGTTTTGGGGGTGACTAAACAGGTGCCACAGCCTTGTAGCTCTTGGCTTCGGGCCCAGGTCAGCGCCCAGTCGTCCCAGTCCAGCGTCTATGGTCCAAGTTGGCACCGCCACCGTGGTTTGTCTGCCCTGCACTGACAGATGTTATCGCCTCTGGAGCTGCCTGAGAAAACAAAGTGTTCATTTCCCACCCATTTCCCCCCTGTGTGCTGCAGAGAGTGGTGACTTCATGGTCTGAGAACCGCACAGAGGTGGAGGTTCTGGTTCTTCATGTCCTCAAAAGGAAATGCGTGTGTTGTGATGGAGAGAATTATCCACTGCAGGAATTCAGCTGTAATCTGATCGCTCTCAAAAACAATTGGAGTTTGATTGTCTTGAAATCTGAACTGTTAAACTGAGTGTTTTTGGAGCGGGCAAAGTGATGAAACCAAAGTGTTGGGCAAACAAGCTCTAAGAAGCGCTTTATTAAAATGGAACAATGGCCTTTGGTGCATGTGACCAGCCTTAATGTGGCCCAGATGAGTTCATTATTGAGCCAAGCAATGCATTTAGTGAGACATCTCAGTGGCACGATGGAACATTTCTGCCCTTTCTCAAAAAGTGTGTAAGTGATGAAGAGCTAAAAAGATTTTTAAAAAATACACATTAATTAGCCTTAATAAAACAGGAGCAAATAAATAATTAAGAGCGATTCAGGTTTTGTACCTACTCAGTTAACACCCTGACCCTATCTCCTAACCATAACCCCTTAATAAAGCATTTATTTATGGTTTGTTGAGGTGAAATAAGCTGTAGTTATTATAAAGTGGTGGGGTTCCATGTCATCATTTTACACTTAGTTATTTTTTTGTTGATTCAAAGCAAATATATAGATTTTAAGTCATTGTGTAATATTTTTAGTGAAATGATTTGCCCTTTTAGACAGTTAGACTCTAGACTAGGGATGGGCAAACTACGGCCAGGGGGCCACATACGGCCCGTTGGTCTTATTAATCCGGCCCACTGAATGTGACCAAATTATGGCGCACTTCAGCTACGTCAACCTTGTATTACTCTCTTATTCTTTTATCACCCCTTCTGCAAAAATTGGCTTACCAAAGAAAAGAAAAGTGGATAGTGAGCGTTGAGTGTTTAATACGAAGCGGACAAAAAATATTTTTTCACCGAAGTCCGACCAAAGTACCAAGGCAAGTTTTTTGCTCGCATTCAAATTAGCAAAAGCTAGCAAGCCTTTCTCTGAAGGCACGTTTTTAAATGCATTTGGAAAACAATTTGTACAATGAGCCTTGCATAGTCATGTTTTGCTACATGTTACAGGCCAAATCTCTAATGTAATATAAACACATATATATATTTATCCTGGCCCGGTCCCTGTGTCAAATTTTAGAACCCACTGTTGCCTGTGTGTCAAAAAGTTTTCCCACCCTTGCCCTAGACCATGGCCAATGGTTTACTTTAATCTACTTAGTTTTGTTTTGCTTGTTTGCGGTTCTGGGCATTTACCAGTGTACATATAAATAAATATCTATATATGTGGTTTGTCCGCTGATCTAAAAGTTGGCAGTTCTACTCCCACTCTCAACTATAAAGACATTATTTGTAGAATGGTCTGACCCACAGATGAATGCTGTTGTTGTGTCCCTGGGCAAGACACTGAACCTACTGTCTGTGTACACTGGTGTATGAATGTGTGTGTGAATGGGTGAGTAGTTCCTTCATATAAAGTGCTTTGAGAGCCTTGAAAGTGGAAAAGCGCATATGAATATTTATCATGACCATTTATATTAACTATAAGATTGTAGTTTACATCACACGAATACCCATTTGAACAGCAGTTAGGAGAGAACAGCATAAATACAGCATTATAATCTGTTCTGACGTCTCCTCTTTCTTTTTCTGTGCAGATATTGATGAGTGTGAAACCAACTCACACCACTGTAATCCCACTCAGGTGTGCATCAACACGGCCGGAGGATACACCTGCTCCTGCACCGAGGGCTACTGGCTCATCGGGGGGCAGTGCCATGGTGAGAATCTAATCTTTGTGTTCAACATTTATTCATCTTTACTGATCTTACAGGGACCTTTTCATCAGACGAGTTTTCTTTTATGGTAAAAAAAACAGTTAAGTCTCTTGGGAAATGTACCTTACTTTGGAAACCTGGCAGCGGTTAGTTGCTTATGTGTTAGCTAAATAAAATGATTAACTGTAATGAGGGGAAGAAAAGCTTGGATGACAGGAGGAGGAAGGTAAAGGAATGTAAACTATGCACCAAAGCAGTTTCAAATGTTCGCCATTGCCAAGTAAGCATTCAGGTCGGGTGAGGACAGTGGAGCCTCAGAGATAGCATCAGATAAAGGTTTACTGCTTAAAACTTATGAACGATACTGCACTTCCTGACAATTCTCTACGTGTTTTACCTCATATGATTTTGCATTGCCAAATCTCCCCTTGTCCATCAGATATTGATGAATGTCGCTATGGTTACTGCCAGCAGCTGTGTGCCAATGTGGCGGGGTCGTACTCCTGCTCCTGTAACCCTGGGTTTGTGCTCAACCCGGACGCACGCACGTGTCAAGGTAAAAGAAGATGTGACTGTGGTTAATAACTTTAATTAAACTGTGATATTTAAATGCTTTTTACTTTATATGCAACTTACATGAAGTATTTATTACATAGGTCAGTTTTTCATTCTAGCATTTCCTCTTTGCATTTTTCTCCTTTTTAAATTTAAAGTTGAAATTCAAATAGTTATGTTTATTATAGTAAAATATAAAACTATATTTTAGATTTTACATTGATGAAAAAAAGACAATTCTTCCATAATAAAACACTCATCTAAATTATAGTTTTGATATCATCATTTAGGTCTTAGGTCATAACTCTTTTGTTTCTAAATATTTTTCTTGTATTTTTTCCAGAACATTTAAAACAACCCTTCCAACATTAATATTAGCAAATATAGCACAGAAGAACGAACCCTCATTGTTCGGTGGTACATTGAGTCACATGGGTGAAATTCACAAGCCCAGCGGTGTTACTGTCGACATTATAATATACCAGAGATGCCCCAAGCGTAAAAAGCCATTAAAGGAATAATAAGTGTTTTTCACAGACAGGGGGCAGTATGTGATCTCCACAGACCTGACTAGTCCCGATTTCTTCCTGTGGGAGTGTCTTAAAGAAAAGGTGTTTATGAATAAACCTCAGACAATAAACAACTTAAAACGTAATATCAAGGATCAAATAAGAGCCATAAGCCCAGAAATGCTTTAAATGTGATGCAAAGTGTGTTGGATCGGTCGGGCTATTCAGTGTGAAACTCAAAATGATGGACACTTAAAAAACATTGTTTTTAAAAATTTGGTCATTTTTACTTTCCCTAGTTTGAGTAGTGATAAGTTGAAGTGTAAGTGAACAATTATAACCATATATATATTGCCAAGAATCTCAGAAGGTTCAGTTTATCTACTGCTAAAATTTGGTGAGTATAACTTAAGAATTATAGGAGCTACTGAAGATTTAAAAGTGTCAGTGACTTTTGGGTCACTCTGTATCAGCTCTTATTCAAATCAAGATCATTCTAAAGCTCTAAAACTGAAAACCCTAAATGAAACTACCTTCTCTTTCTCTGTAGATGTGGACGAGTGTGAAGAAGAGCCGTGCAGTCATGGCTGCCTCAACACTTATGGTTCATTCATGTGCAACTGTGACGAGGGCTTTGAGCTGGCTGCTGACGGGACCACCTGCATGGGCAAGTGCACCCTGCTCTACTCCACTCTATACAACAAATATGCAGCTCAGAGTTGTATTTTGATGTTTGTTTGAGTTATTCTGTATTTTCCTGCATTTGAGGCTTTGGGGATCAGTAAATTCCTAACCCCTATTCCCACCCACTGCTCTGTACTTACTGGTGATTATTTAAAAATTCTGACTCCAGGTTAAATATGTTGGATTAAAAAATGTCACATAGCCTTTTTTCAACAATAAAAACACATAAATGAAAAGCTGCTGCTTGTTACGCCGAAATGCCACTATGTTTTGAACAGCAAGTCAATGACAATATTTCTACTATTAAGCCGTTTAGATCAATGCTGTTGTTTATAATGGACCAAATGTAAAATCACGATCTACATAATGTTATAGATCAGTACTAAACATCAGAAAAAGCATTATATGTATGACTGGAGAATTGATCATGCGTTTTGTTTTTTAATTGTGCCGTGAAATTCACATAAACCACTGACTCTTGTTCCCTCTCTCTCTCCTCAGATCTGGATGAATGCAGTTTCTCTGAGTTTCTTTGTCAGAACAGATGCGTGAACACTCCAGGCTCCTTCACCTGTATCTGTCCTCCCGGGTACTATGTTTACGAGGATGGCAGGAGCTGCGAAGGTAGAAAGCAAAAACTGTCATTTTTTATTTTATTTTCTGTTCAATTTCACCTGATTTCTGTGTTTCTAATTCTCCAGATTATAATGAATGTGAAACTGGAAACAACACATGTACACCAGACCAAGTGTGTTTCAACTTCCAGGGAGGCTTCACCTGTCTGGACCCATTACAGTGTCCACTGCCTTACGTTGAAGTTAGCGACAAGTGAGCACTGCTAACACAATGCATTACATCATGGTTAAAGGATAGATCACAATTTCAAGTTTATGTACACATCTCCTAGCTTTAAAGTTGTACCCTGTAACTTTTCTGATGGAGGGTAGAGCTTCACGAAACAAAATGTCACTAAATCTGATGACAGTTTTCTATACCACCTTGACAAGGCCCGATGTCTGATCTCAGAAGCTAAGCAGGGCCTGTAGAGACAAAAGATGCCACAGTGGGGTAGCAGTGGCTCTAGTGCAGACTGTTGTTGTGTCATTCGGCAAGATACTGCACCCACCCTGCCTAGTATGAATGCACATGTGGTTGGTGGTCGTGTTCATGTTGAACTAGTTTATTGCTGTATATTAGTGTCAGGGCCAGGACATCGCTATATTATGAAATATGTTATAAAATCTGCATATCAATCTGTCTTTTCCAGGACATTTTTAATTACGTGGTCTACAACTACGTAACCCCATTTAATTTAATTAATTTTTTTTTTTTCACTGTTTTTCAAATAAAGATGTGGTCTACCTGTCCACAATTGATATTAATTATATTTACATATAAAAATACATTATATTCTCTTTTCGTTGTGATGTAGACACAGGCCTGCAGATCCCCTCAACATTTTCTTGTGGTTGAACTCAAATTAGATAGAAAATTTGTAGTAACACAAAATACTTCATTTCAGATGTCAGTATGTTCGGATTTAGATGTGTATTCTAACATGATGCCAGGTAAGATGAGGTAAGTAAAAAGGTGAAAGGAGGTTTGGGGGTCCTGCTCCAGGAAATTTTGTGCAAGTTAGGTCTATTTTTTTTTTCTAGAAAAAAAACAACCGCTCTTTTTACTGTGATGATGTGAGTAACAGTCTCCATCAATTTGATGTCCAATAATCCAAACAGAGCAAATGGAGGTGACATAAGATATATTTTCCAGGACATTTGGGCTTTTCTATATGTTTTCCATATCTGGAAAACATATCTGGAAAACAGGCCAATTTATTTAACAGGCCAATTTATTTTTCAAATAAGGTTTTCCAGGGTGCGTGGGAACCCTGTATCCTTAATTTGACCTACTTCATATCATATAAAATTTTTATATAACACATTAAATGCTATACAGACCTATAGGATGATGTGATGTCATGTGAAACTCAGCTATTGTATTGTTTTTGCTGCTTAGTCAGTGCATGTGCGCCGCTGAGAACCCCCAGTGCAGAGACAAGCCATTCACCATCCTGTATCGCCACATGGACCTGTCCTCCGGCCGCTCCGTCCCCGCAGACATATTCCAGATGCAGGCCACCACCCGGTATCCGGGCGCCTTCTACATCTTCCAGATAAAGGCCGGCAACGAGGGACGGGAGTTTTACATGAGGGTGAGTGCTTAATGGACTAGAATTTTGGTTTCCTTATGGAACCAGAAACTGTTGTTGTGTTTAACAGTAAGAACAAATTGAAAGCACACTAAAATGTCAGGTGAATATATGTATAAAATGCATTCTCTCATTAGGTCAGTGGTTCTCAAAGTTTTATCACCAAGTACCACCTAAGATAATATTTGACTTTCCAACTACTACCAGATCTAAACCTGGACTGTCAGATCTATATTAAGGCTAAACATGTTGCAAAATTAGACTAAGCCAATAATGATTAACCAAAATGAGGATAAAAACATGATCTCTAAAACAAATACTCAAATTGTAGAGATACAGGAAACACATACATTATTTTTATTGACCTAATTCTTATTTTTTTTAGTTGCTGATAGTTTTCCAGTTTGTAAGTGCATGATTACTGTGTATGTCAGATTGTGTAACAGCAAAGAAAGATAGCAGTGCCATCTACTGGACTGAATTTGACAACTTAAACAAAAGGTCAAAGGGTAAATAGTAATTAAACCGCAGTTACTTCCCCAAGTACTTTTTACTTTCAAGAAGAATTAACAGTGTATTTAGTGTATTTCAATAATGCATGTTTTATTCCTGAATGGCTGGTCACAGATGGATCATGGCATAGGCATAAAGATATAACTCTTTCAATTCCAACTTCAACTTTTTATTTAACAAATATTAGCAGTGTGTCAGAGCTGGTTGCTTTAGATTGAGGAATTAAATTAAAGAAGAATCCTGGCCTATGGAGTGCATGTGTTTTTTTAACCAGCAGAGGGCGTAGTTGGCTATGCTTAATCAATAATTTTAAATGATCTTTTTCTATGTCTTTTTCAGCAAACCAGTAATGTAGGTGCAACGCTGGTTCTGACAAGACCGATCAAAGGCCCTAAAGTCGTGGTTTTGGATTTGGAGATGGTCACCGTCAACAATGTGATAAACTTCAGAGGCAGCTCCATCATCCGCCTGACCATATACGTGTCCGAGCACCCGTTCTAAGCAGCACCCAATGAGAGCACCCACCGTGATCACCCGCTGTGAGGTCGGGTTACTCTAATGGACCGCATCACTCGCCCCTTTTACAAAGCCTTCGTCACGATTCGCCTGAAGTAGCTATTGGTGTCGGTAACATTACATCACTTCTATGTTTTAAAATTATGTCATCTGTCCTGTACTGGAAAAGGCAATGACAAAAATCACCCTTTTTATATGGACACTTTTCTTATTGTTGAAAATGTGGACTGTTTACATAGGAATATTTATATACAAATTATAATACTATTTGCAAAACATAACCAGCTTTACTCAAATTGCACTTATGGTTTTGAAATGTTCCCAGTTTATTTTGAAATTCAATCGGATTTGTAAAGATGTAACACAACCAAACATTTTCTAACTATTTGATCACACAAAATAAACGTCTTCACCACTTATATTGTTTATCTTGACATAATATTACATAGCATATCAGCAAATGTAATGTTTACTCTTTGTAATTGGATAACCATAGGAAAAAAGCAGCCAATGGGAAAGCAGCGTGTGTTCAAGGAAGCTTAAATAGTGTCCGGGAATGAGACAGCCTTTTAGAGGGAGGGAGAGAGGGAAAGAGGGAGGAGGAGGAGTGTGAGAAAGCGAAGGAGCAGGAGGAAAGAGAGCAAACCACTCTGCAGTACAACAGCCAGTGTGGACAAAGCACAACCAAACTTATCTCTCTTGTATTTAAAGCACTGGATGGGTAAGTAACTCTTTAATTTACTTTAAAATATTTACAGTTTAAAGTTGTATTTTTGTTGAAGAATAAACTACTACCACCAATACTAATAAAGCTACTACTATTACTACTACTCAGATTGAATGCTTTATTACTTAGCTAATTATGGTATTTAAAAGACAAAACTCAAGAAACTCCACATTTAGGCGAGACGACAAGCGGCATATAAAATCCAATCTGTAATTTTGTCTTATCTTTAAACATACATTTAGTTTAAGTTTTGTTTTTCCCAAAATATGTTGTTTTCATAATGGACATCCCTCCGTTGAAACTAAGTATTACATAGAAGTGTGTGTGGCATCATTTTTATGGATCAAACTGTCAATTCCACATTAACTACTTCAATCTAACGCACATCTAGACTGGACCATGGAGTGCTTCAAAAACTGTTGCAGAACTTTCACCAAGAAGAAGGAGCAGGAAACTCAAGGTAATTTCAACATTTCCACACAATACTTGCACTTATTATCAGACAATTCAGGTCCCAGTGGGGGGTACACAGCCGAGCTTCTTCTGGTACATCACCTGGCATTAGTTCTTTGTTCGTTTTTGTGCTGTTTTCTTGTGAATTATTTTCAAACTGGAATTCACTGTCCAGTTCTGGGTCAATAGAAAGTCTAGATACCAAATACCAGTTTTGTTTTATTTGTGTTTACTTACTATTTCTGTTACGGATCATTCTAAACTAAATAATACGAATGATCATATTTATGTAATTCCTTTTCAGTATTGATTCTGAAATGTGTATCAAATCGCAATGCTTGTCAGAAAAAACAGCCCTAATTTGTTCTCATATTCTACCATTATAACCCCTTTTTTTTTTAACAGTAATCACTATGAAGATGCCGCCCCAGGACCCGGTCCAGCAGCAGCCTGTGGAGCAGAGGGGCGTCCCAGAGGACTATCTCTTGTCCAAAATGCCCCCGGACGGTCGTGTGGTTCCCTTCGTCCTGCCGTCTTTTAAACCTTCCTATGTCCAACCCAGGGGTCAAATGTTCCCAAACCTACAGCCTGGACCACAGAGTATGTTATTGTTTTAATGTCTTCAATTTATTCAACTTTTTCATTGACTTATCCTAGGCAGTAGGAGTGGGGTGGATTTCTAATGAACTTCCCTAGCCCTCTTAAAGAATTACCTCTTTTTCATAGTAGAGATCAAGTACCAGCTAAAAATGTTCAGATGGCTAACCAAATGTGTTCAAAATTAGAATAAATAAATATATGAATACATTAAATTAAAGTAGGTACTGTATTAGTACATAAGTGTTTATAAATCACTACTATGTGCTAACAAAATTTAATATTGCGAGACCAACATCACAATCTGAAAGGTACTAAGCAAACAAAAAAACAAAATATACCAGCTATAGACGTGACGTAGACCTACAAACATGTTCCACTCATGTAGGTGATTCTTGTATTAGTTTATCAGTTAACATTTCTTCTCTCAGATATTAAAGATCCTGGGTGTGTTAAAATATGAACTTTTAACATAACCTTACTATTTAAACATAAATCACTATGTTATAAGAAAAATCATAATGAAATATGTTCCCAAAATCACTCAGTCAGCCATAGTTAGTTAGTTCATTAGCAGAATTACTACAGAAACATGTATTTTCACCAGCTCATCATGAATCATCGAAAAGTGTCATGGTTTATTTCTTTAGCAATTTATTGTCATTTGGGCGACAGTAGCTTTGGCTCAGTTGGTAGAGTGCTTTGTTGATGGTGCGATTTCAGGTCCTACTGATGAATGTTGTTGTTGTGTCCTTGGGCAAGACACTTAACCCCCCCTTCGCCCCTGAATGAGTGAGTGGTTCCTTGATGTAAAGCACTTTGAGAGCCTTGAAGGTGGAAAAGCGCTGTATAACAATTTGACTTTTTACTATTTTACCATTATATCTGTAAAACATTCTCAGGGCAAATCAAACTTCTAATTAAGAAACGATAATGGGTCATGGTAATTCAACTTTTTTCTGTAAACATGTAAGAGATATGCTCGGTATTATAATGAATCAATCAAAATAATCAGCTCTATTTATCCAGAAAGGCAATTTAAGCACAGTGAAATAGCATAACTTGCTCACATTATATTCTAGCTTTTCATGTCTGTATTTTCTTTCAGCCTTTCATCTATAGGATTGAAATTACAGTATATCTCTTGCCCATTTTCATGTATTTATTTGTGTTTCTCGTAGGTTCAGCCAGGTGCACATATGCAGAGAGAAAAGCAGTGTTATTGGGCTCCACCTTCAGCCCTCAGTCCGGTCTGCACCAGATACAAACGGCCGAACACAACTCGCCTGGTTCAGCACGCCGCGCATCTATCAAGAACAGACACCCGCAGAGCCCCAAAGGTGAGTCAACGTCCGGCCCTATCTCGCAATGGCACATTTATACTTTCTAAATGTTATCTCATATTTTAAGCTTCTAAAACTGGTTATGTTCTTATTCATCGACTCTGTGTGGTTTAAATTTGGCAAGTGCAAGGTCATTACATCATTGTATTTGGTTTAAAATAATATTAATTAAATAATGGCTCAATTAATCATAATGTTTTTAATGTTTTTTTCCTCTGTCATAACCAAACAGACTCATTTGCCACGTGTCTTTTTATATAACCCAATAAAATTCATGATAATTCGCTTTATATGCAGTTTTTGGCCCTATCTCGTAATGGCAAATTTGTATTCTCAAAATGTTATATCATATTTCAAGCTTCTAAAACTGATTATGTTCTTTATTTGTCAACTCCTTGTAGTTAAAACATGGTAAGATCAAGGTAATTCCTGAGTCATTCTAGTTATTTCATGGCAGTTTGAGTAATCATAACCTATAAACCAATATCACTTTACGAGGACAGATGCCAGAAATACATTTATTACCGTATTTTCTGGAGTGTAAGTCGCACCAGAGGATAAGTCACACAAGCCAAAAAGTGCATAATACTGAAGAAAAAAAACAGCATATATGTCACATATAAATCACACCTGAGTATAAGTCGCACCCCCAGCCAAACTATGAAAAAAGTGTGATTTATAGTTCGGAAAATACAGTATAATCCCACTTATTCCCACCTGATTAACCTGCTGTTACTGTGTTGTAACCAATGGATTTAATTTCAAAATCTTTTTAAAAGTATTCCCTAAAAACTAATGATTACAATGAACTTCTTGCTAATATTTTGTGAGTTATCCTACTGACAAACCCACTGACTGTTACTGTTCACATACAATAGTGCACTACATTGACTGGGAACTTGCTAAAGCATCGTACGGTCATATCTTTGCTTAAACAATCTTGTCATTCTTGTTAAATTAATTATTATTATGTATTATTTGTATGTTATCCTGCAGGCCGTGCGCTGAGGCTCAGTGAGCAGAAGTTGAGCAGCTCCATGTTTGACCTGTCGTCTCCTCAGGGCCGCATCCAGGTGAGAGGGCCTTATCTGGGCAGCACAGGTGTCAATCTGCGCAAGAGTTTCCACAAACACCAGAACTGTACAAACAAACTCTACAAGAGGTTATGAGCTACCAGGGGAATTCAAATGATTTACTGTATGTTTTAGGCTTAGATGGTTTTAAGATAAGAGGACCTTTACTTGTCCCACAGTGGGGAAATTCTAGTGTTGCAACGCACAGTTCTGCAAGAGAAGAGAAATAAGCAAATCACCTAAAATGTTCAGATGGCAAAAAGAGAAAAAAATAAATACATCTGTAAAATATAAGTAGGAATCTCACATAAATGCTAATAATTCATCAGTGTGCTAACTAAATTTAAACAGTGGCTCAGTTGGTGTTAGTGTTTTTCCACTGATCTGAAGGTTGGCGGTTCAAATTTCGCTTTCAACGTTAAACATCTTTGGTAGACCGGTCAGATCCATTGACCTACAGGTTGGTGGTGCGTTTCCAGCTCCCCCAGATGAATGCTGTCGTTGTGTCCTTGGGCACAATGACACACAACCCTCCCCTGCCGCCAGTGTCTGTGTACACTGGTGGATGAATGTGTGTGTGAATGGGTGAGTGGTTCCTTGATGTAAAGACCTTTGAGTGTCTTGAAGGTGGGAAAGCGCTATATAAAAATGTAGCTATTTATCATTTGCCAAACTTGTTCAGAACAGTGAGGCAAACATCACAATTTTAACAGTTACAATTAGCAAAAAGAAGCATTTATTGAAGTTACAATGCAAGCAAGAAAACATCCTGTCTTGACACCTGCCATACGTGAGACTTCTACAAACATCTTCTGAAATGCATGTGATCCTTGTTTTAGTTTAGCCCTTCACATTTCTCTCAAATGTTAATGATGTGTTTAGAATGTGAACTTTGAACATAATCCTACTATTTAAACATAAAGTTCTTTATTTGTTCCACAATTGGGTTCAAGAACAGCAAGAGAATAGAAATACGTACTCAAAAATCTATTAAAAAATATATTTAATTTCATAACGATATAAAAGACTGGGAGGGTTGTTATCCATGTTAAGGCTGTGTAATTAAAATTAATTTATTTATAATTACTACAAAGGAGTAGGCTAAAACTTTTATTTAATTATGCTCTTTGGGATATCGTAGCTCATTTTGCCCCAATAAATGACGACAAATGACTTTCTTCATCTGCAGAAAAGTGCACAAATAGTTTCAAGCAATATTAATTAAGTAACAACCCAAATTATCATATGTTACTTCTGCTAATACGTTAACTAACCCAAAACATTTCCCTAACCCTAATCTTAACCATAACCTGTTGCCAAACTTTAAAAAAATAACCCTTTTTCTAAACTTCATCCCTTTAACCGTTCTCTATCTGCGGAGTTTGTGTGTTGTGGTGTTGCCATAGTAACGTGAGCGGCATCACAGCAGAGTCCAGGATGTGAACAGCTGGGTACAGTTAAACTCAGACCCACGAGATACTGCTGTTGTGATAAGACGCTCTGGTTTGTTTAGCCTCGCTGGACAACACTGCTGTATTTATTAGTATCACTTTTTATTACAGCGTCCTCTCAGTGTGGTGCCAAACTGATTTCGAACAGAACAAAGGGTTTGCATTTGAAAGCGAGAAGGAAATCTTGGTTATAAATCGAGATTCCTGTCATTATATCTATAAAATATCATCAAAGAATGTGAAACTTAACCTTAAAATACAAAATGTTTAATATCATGGTTATGGTGAAGGTGAGAAAGTTTGGTTCATATAAAACCAGAGGGACAGATAATATTTTTAACTCAATTAAGCTGAATATCATTATTAAATGTGTAGTTAAAGGTTTGCTGTGTAACTTTTCTGATGGAAGGGGGGAACAACACGTTTGTTTCTATGGAAATGCTACTGTTTTGCTTGGAGTGTTGCGCAGTATAGTATACAGCCCCTGTTTTTAAGGTTTTATCATTTTATATGGACTTATATACTTATTTGGGTTTTTTTAATCAAGTATTGTATTTTGAACAGGGCACCCATTAAAAAAGATCCATTGTACAAATAAAGATAAAGAAAAATAAAGAAAATAAATGCTACATCTTGAAATACATGCGTTCTTACTGTGAGCAGAGTCACCTCTCCACAGATCTGACCAGTAATTTCACCTAGTTGCACCACCAATTTGTCTCCACGGAAAAACAGGTGGCGTACCAGAAAAGTTCCATAGTCTAGTACGCATGACAATATCACTTTCCTTGTTGTACTTTTCCTTTGTCCCTGTCACATATCTAATCACTCTTTATTTCCTCTGTACCGTGAAGTACACTGAGGTTTGGCTGTCGTTTAATTAGCACGAATGTTTAGTCTGGCAACACTTTAAGCAAACAGTAGTATGTAATAAAGGGATGACAGGAACAGCTCCATAGAAATAGAAGTAAACAAATAAACTTTAGGCCAATGAGAACACGTGTGAACTAGAACAGGTCTTAAACTGTCTAAGTTTAAACCAATCACGACTCAAAGAAAACTCTAATGTTTGTAACGACTCTCTGATTTGAAACCTGATTCACTTAGACTTGGTTTTATCCTGGTATAGTGAGGAAATTAGTGCCAAGTAATAATGTGATGTTTGAACGGTTCCTTAATGTGAACGGTTGGATCCAGATCTCATTTTTTAAAATAATTTAATATTTTTCTTTCTAAATTTTATGCATTTTTACCATGAACTATATGATTTTTATAAGATCGACACAAGACTCAGTATAGAAGCAGAGCAGGAGATAGGAGTGAGAGCTTTGTGCACAGAAAACATACTTTATCTGGCATCATATTCAGTTAGTTTTGAAATTATTATTTGTATTGGTAGTAGTAGTAGTAGTAGTAGTAGTAGTAGTAGTAGTAGTAGTAGTTCAAAGTTTTATTTAGGTTATTAATCATTTAAAGGTTAAACACTTTCAGTTTGAACCATTTTAAACAAATTTGAGTCTTGGTCATTTCTCTCTGTGATTAGTTTGTAGATAAGATTAGTTCTCACAATGGAATCTGTCATATAAATAAACCCAGAAAGAACAAATCTTCTGAACGACTCTTTGAGATGACTGGATTCAAAAGATTTGGATCCCATAACAGAGCGAAAGTATCCCTACAGATCTAAATTGTTTTTTTTTTTTTTTTCATTTAAAATAACTATTAGATTTTATTTTATAAAATCCCTGCTCTAGTCCTGGTTTAATTCTTTGCTTTTTGTTCATTTGCAGCGGTTCGACTCGGCTTCCAGTGTGTTCAGCAGTGAGTCCTCCATGAGGGACTCCGTAGAAAGCAGCCTTGGTAACATCTTTTTCCTTTTCTTTTTCACAAGGTAGCTGTCTATGAAATTCCTCAGTCGTCCAGGTCTGATCCATAGAAAAAGAAACATATTAAATCTGTCAACTGGACAAAAAGTTGCAGGAGTGAAGATGTTTTAGCAATCTGGTCTACTCCATTCAGTGTAGTGAAGAGTGCAGTGAGCGTTATATTGGAGAAAATAAACACCACTCCTCAAAAGGATGTACCAACACCGGCGTGAGAGCTCCTCAGGACCCCAGTCTGCCGTCCATCTCAAAGCCACTAATCACTCCTTTGAAGATAGTGAGGTACACATCTTAGCCAGAGGGAAAAAAGTGAGAGGGGAGTAAACATCTTTTTGTTAGGAAAGACACCCTTATTATCTGACAGATATAAGTCAGTGTCCAGCAGTAATCTGACCAGAACTGATGAAGCGGCTTGGATGAGCAGAGAAACATCTTCACTCCTACAACTTTTTATCCTTTTGACAGATTTGATATTTTCTGGTGGAGGGTCAGCACCTTCTTGTCTCCATATTATTGCTTGGCCTAAAATGTTCCGCAGTATGGCATTAAATTTATAGAGACAAAAGGTTGGTGACTCAAAATAGTACATTTTATTGTACATAGACAAGTGTACACCCATAGACCACTATGAACCTACCTGGATGACTGAGGGATTACACACTATTATGAATGTTGAAAACTACATTCTAGGTGCTTTTAATTATTATCGTGGTATCGGAAACGGTATTGAGTATCTAGTCTGTTCCTTAGTGTTGAAATTTTAGTGTGAATTTGTACTACTGTGACAACATTACTGCATACATTTGTTTTTTCTCTTTTAATATATTTCAGATTCCATCACATTATCAGGCGACGAGAGAGAGTTGGGTAAAGTGTGTGTTCGTGTGAGTTATCAGGAAGCTCTGGAGCAGGTGTGGATCACTCTGGTCCAGGTACGATTTCACTGGAACAAAATGCACTTTGTCTTCCTCAAAGACGCCTGTGTCCCCCCCCTGTATGGACCACCTTTCAGCCCTCAATGCTCTGCTAACTTTGGCTCAGGCAGTGGGGGAGAAAGGTTTGCTCTTTCAGAAGGAAAAGTGAGGCTTATTTGAGACTAAAGTGTGCGAAAAGCAACAGTGGATGTAATGGACAAATGCGTTTTAGAGAGCCAGAGATACGCCTGAGCTATCAAAGTCTTAAAACCCGACTTTCAACGTGAGGCTCTTACACTTTTTACTCCCTGTGCCACCAAAGAAATATCTATACTTAAGTGTACCCTTCAATTTTACTGTGCAAAAATTCAGAACTTATGCATACATTATAACTTCAAACAAGATGTCAAAAAAGAAATCAAATTCAGAAAAAAAGATTGAAAATGACTGAAAATATAAAAAAAAAAAAAAAAACCCTGAAATGATCACTTTGTATATGTTTATTAAGCAACATTTTCACATCCAATTATATTATGCTGATCTAAGTTTATCTACTAAAGCATATACTTCAATTAACACATAATATTTAGGTGGAAAAATATGTCCGTAAAGCATTTAACCCTGGAGAGCCCACGGGGTCAAATTTGGTCACAGTTAATTGCTGCTACTCAAAAGGAACAAACAAACAAACAAATGAAAAAGTCAAATTTCAATAAAAAAAAATTCAGAAAACCAAGAGTGCCACCTCTGGCCCCTACATAGACACCTAGTGAATTAATATGGAACTAAAATGAGCCAGAGTGGTAGTGACAAAATGGCTGACCACATGCTGTTTTGTTGAGCTGGAAAACTACCCAAATAAAATAGTCTTCTTAGCAAACCAGCGGTTGGTAAAATGTGTTGGTTTTTTTTTAATATTTTTAGTAACAGCTTGCGGAATGTCTAGAAGTATGTTTTACTTATTTTTGGATAAATTAGCGAGCAGAATGGGTCAAATTTGGCCCTGATCTTAAATTAAGAAATAAAGGGTTAAAATTGAAAAAGTGGATATTTCAGTGTTCAGTGAACTTATTGCAGTGATTTAATGCAATGTTCATAATTTCCCAAAGAAGAAAAGGGTTCTTGGATTCTCCAGGGTTAAATCAACAATTGTGGAGTGTGTCTTAATTTTAGACAACTTCATAATCCATATTTGGTACTTTGGTTGACATGTTCTTTGTCCAAGTTTAGACCTGTTCATTTTAGTCCAGGACAGGCTGGTGCATACCATTAGAGTGGGGACTAAATTTAAGACAAAAGAACAAACAAAATTTTTGAAACCAAAATTTTAAAATCACTCTTTAAAATTTTTGATTCAGATTTGTTATTTCAGATATGAGATTTTCTGTCAAAGAGGCCCGTTGAGATTGTATTTAATGCTTAGGGGTGATTCATCTCCATTTAACATTTAAGTAGAGAAGTCTGTGTGTCCCTCAGTCCAGGTATGATCCATAGTAAAAGAAACATTCAAATCAGTCAACTGGACAAAAAGTTGTAAGAGTGAAGACGCTTTTCTGCTCATCCAAGCTGCTTCTTCAGTTCTGGTCAAATGACTGCTGGACACTGTCTTATATCTGTCTGAAGGGAATAGCTAACTACACTGAAACTAACACACCTGCTTACAGCAAAACCTCTTAACTCATACAACTTTTTATCCAGTTGACATATTTGAATTGTTCTTCCATTTAAGTAGGGAGCCTATGTTCCTCTAAAAGGGGCCAGTTTGTCCAGTGGTATTTGCATAGGACCTCTTAAAAAGTGCCTGACCTTTCCCCTCTATAATCCCTTGTGCTTTCGTCTTTTATCAGTGCTCAGACTTATGTTTGACTCTGGATGGAGCAGAGAACAACAGAAGATCGGGCTTAAAGGCATCATCACTGTCCCTAAACCAATTCAGTTCAAGAGCTCTGTCAAGGCGTATCAGCAGGTAAACGACACCTAGAACATATACGACTCAATACAGTCAGTCTATAATCTCAGGGACTTCTGTCAGTGCAATTGTTTGCTTTTTGGTTATTTTCAAGCACATTTTTCTGTATTTTAGCTAAATAAATGACAATATATTCGCCTCCTTACTGTTGGTCAAAAATTGGTCAAAGAAGGGGACATTTGGGACCGTTTTTGTATCAAACTGGGACAAATCACTGTTTTTTTTACTGTTCTGTCTGTCTCTAGTAACATTACAGTCACACAAGCTAGTTTGCATTACCTAACATTTTTTTTCGGTTAGTTACTCTCAGCTTTTTTGTTGAAAATCTAAAAACCTAATTTGTGCATTTTGTCACCATGGTAACTAGTGAACATTTCGCCATACACATACATGTACACCACCCCCAGCGTGTTGTCACTGCAAAGTATCAGTTGATTATTTTTGCCAACCCTGTGTGCATAGAAATGTTCATACTTGTCTCTCTCTCTTTGTCCCTCTGCAGGACGTCCCGTTCATGGAGACCTTTGTGTTCTCGTTGCGTTTGCAGCAGTTGCGTTGCAGTGCTCTGGTCCTCAGGCTTCAGTCTCACTCGTCCCGCAGGAGGACAGTGGCTGAGGGCGTCCTGTCACTGCGCACCCTCGGGCCCACAGAGACTGAGCACAGTATAGAGCTCAACACACCCTCAAAATCCTCAGTAAGTACTACCACCTATTTTTCTTTTTTTTTTTTTGTTTATGTACAACAATTTGGAAACGGTTTTGTTTGTAAAATGTGTTATACAAATACAGTGACTTTATATTGTTGTCTGTGCATAACTTTGATAAATTTACTTGTAAACCTCAGGTCTATTAATGATTATTTGCTTGTTTGCTTAACCTGGAAGCTAGATGAATATGTTTAGCTCTCTTTATGCAAGTTAAACACATTTTTCAATAATTAAAAATAGAGCTGCGTGGGTTCATGTGTATAAAGTTTTTCAATACACATTATTCATCTGGTGTGGCTCCCAGATGATTCATGGAAAAGGCACAGCGTTCATGCGGATAATTCAGTCTGATTGGGTGAAGTGATGCAGAAAAAACAAACTTTTTTTTCACACAATTAGATCTAAAGAAAATCATCAAGTGCTCTGCCCTTTTTCAAAACAGAAAATCTGTGTTTCTGCTTCTTTACATCACTCATTCAGACATCTGTGACAATTTTCCATAGTGTGGGATTTGTCTGGGATTGAAACTCCAACCTTTCAATCAGTGACTATGACATCTTCCCTTATAAATATTTCCCCCTATTTTAATCGTGCTAATTAAACATACTAGTATTTACTATCATTGTATTTCTCTGCACAATTGCAAAAGTCCAAAGTATGCAATAAAAAAAGAAAACATTTGGTTAGTTATTTTTTTAATGTCTCTCGCTGCTCGTTTCCCCCATTTTAAACTTCTCACTTTCCTGTCTAATAAAGTATCTCATTAAGTTCTCATTAACTTTTAAATCTCAATATATTTATTTATGTAGTATTTTCAGGACAGTAAGGAGAAGCATTGCATTAAATAAAGACTGTCTTTACCATTGCATAATCCCAAGAAAGAATAGCAAGGAAGTCATTTGGGGCCATTTTTGGACAATTATTTGATTACAGAAAAAATGTGGTTTTGCTGAATGCTCAACGTGGAAAGTAGGTCATCATATAAAACCTCAAATCATTTCAGCAGCTCTCAGTGGTTACGATAAGTGGAGCGGTGTCTGGCCGTAGCTGTAAGATCTGGGCTGTTTTTGTACTCACAGCTTCAATCAGACAGGAAATACTGCTGCGAGGGACACTTTGGATTCAACCAGTGATTTGTGAAATGAAAGACACACATTTTCAAATCTGTCTGTCAAAAGACGAGACCCCAAAGGGAACCATTTGGGACACACAAATGTGGACTTTTAGTTTGTATAATGTAAAAATATGTATACTTGGCTGTAGTTGTGCTAACGTAAAGGGCCCATATTACACTGTTTTCTGATCCATGCTACAATGTTGTTTCCTCATCAAAAACACACCTGGAGTTGTGTTTTATTTCATTCACACATGTTTTACCACAGACCCTACACATTTAGGCAGAGTCCTTCTCTTAGACAGAAAAGACTTTGTTCCACCTTGTGATGTCATCATGTGGTAATACAGGAAGTGCTTTGCTGTGTTGTTAAACTCCATACACCTTCAGTAGAATCATGTGGACGCTTTTAGCCCTGGACTTCCCAATCTTTACTGAACTAAAAGTATTTGATGAGGTTACAGCGTTAAATCATGACTTTAAGTTCACAAGTGTCAACTTTGTGTAATATAGGACCTAAATAGGCCTGTGTTGTGACTAATACTGACAACATAGCACCAATTAAAGGGGTGCTGTGTAACTTTTCTAATGGGGGTCTGCCAGCTGCTTGCGTGCTCCATAGAGATGTTTTTGCAGTAACTGTAACGTTCCACAGTATGGCATTAAACTCATTTTTACGGCAAAAATAAATACACTCACTTTCATGCTTTCTTACTGTGAATGGGATTTCCTTTGCACAAATCTGACCTGCTTCTCTCCATGGCGATATGATTAATGCCATACTGTGGAATTTTACAGGCAAAGCAATATCCTGGTTGGGACTTTAAATTATAATGTCCATTTACTAGTTGATGTTGGCTCAGGTTCAGGCCGTCTTATAATGATCAATCTTTTATTTAAACAGTGCAGCTCCAGTTACTTGATGGATTTGGTGAGCATTGTTCTTATGTCTTCCTCTGCTGCAGATGTGTCACTCAGAACTGCACCTCTCCACCTGTTTCCAGCCGGTCAACAGTCGAATCCAACTCCAGATCTTCACAGCACAAAACCTTCCCCCGTCCTCTTCACCGCTCACTCAAAGTATGTACCACAAGCAAGTATTTAGTATTAACAATTCAAGTTAGGGTTGCACACTATGAGCAATATGAGACAGCGATCCATGCTAAGTTTGTGGAGTCATTTTATATGATTGATGCTACTTTAACATGGTGAGTTCAATTCAGTTTAGCCATGCATGTACAGTACTGATTGTAATTATAAGAGATAACTGTCAAAAATAAACACATACTAAACTAAACAAACCAAAATGTCACCAGAAAGCGCTTTCACTGACTTGAAGGTGAAGGATATATAAAATGTGACCATCTGACATGTGTTTTAAATAATATTTGTTATACATAAGAATAAATTGGTATTATATTATGCTGTGATATTGCATAGCACAACATGTTCTACCTGTAAATCTTTGTTTTCTTTCCCTGTAGCATTTTTTGTCAAGTCTGAGTTGCATCAGTGTGGTCATGTGGTGATGAAGAAGAAGACCAAATCGGTGAAAGGCGTCCGGAGGTGTGTGCGAGTGGAAGGACACGTGTCACTTCCTGTTGGAGTCTCTGGATCAAGCTTGTTCTCTCACCATCAGACTGTACAGCCGCTCCTCTGTGCGCCGGAAACAGTGTCTGGGACAGGTATATAACCCATGAATTATAAACTTTTTACTTTTTAAAATTACTTAATTTTATTCATAATTTCAGTTTTTAGTGCTTTTTAATAAATATATATTAATAATTATATATATATATAATTATATAGTTTTTAGTGCTTTATATATATATATATATATATATATATATATATATATATATATATATATATATATATATACATATATATATATATATATATATATATATATATATATATATATATATATATTTTTTTATTTTTTTTATTTACTCTTGAAAAGCACTTTGGGCAGGTTGTGTTGTTGTAATTGTGCTATTCATACGTTTCGACTTTTTGCCATTTTGAGTACGTTTCACCATTAAAAAGAAACCATTTTGTGCATACTACTGTTATGTTCTTAGACAGGACACGCAATCCACCTTTCCTTGTATGAATATGGAGTGTGTGTGAGTGATTGTTAGTGGTTAAAAGGGCGATGGCACAGATTGGCAGTCTTGCTACCGCCAGTCTTCCTCAGGGCAGCTGTGGTTACAATAGTATGTAAAAGAGTATGGAATTAATTCATAATGCACAGAGTTGTGTATGGGTGACAGTAGCTCAGTTGGTAAAGTGTTTGTCCACTGATCTGAAGGTTGGCAGTTCAAATCCTGGCCTCTACATAAACATCATTTTAGTAGAGCGGCAAATCCACTGACCCACAAGTTGGCGGTGCGAGTCCATTTCCCACAGATGACTACTGTTGTTGTGTCCTTGGGCAACCCACCTTACCTCCTAGTGTCTGTTTACTCTGGTGTGTGAATGAGTGACTGGTTCCTTGATGTAAAGCGCTTTTATAGTGATTTTTAATGTCAGAAAAAAAGACTAATGAATTAGTATTATCATTATTACAATGTTTTTATCCATGTTGTCAGATTGTTTTGGGATTCAACAGCCCCATCCCAGAGGCAGTGGACCAATGGAAGGACACGATGGCTCATCCAGAGAAAGTGGTGACTGCCTGGCACCGGCTTAGCCCCCCCTGAAATAACCACCTCCCGTCCGCACAACACAAAAACATTACATGACCTCATGAAGGACTTTGTAAAGAAACGCACAATAGATTTTTATAGACATTTGAACTCCCTAAACCAAGTGTTGCATTGGTTAAACAAAAGTGAAAGTGCTTGTTTTTATAGTTGTATTTGTATTTGCCAATATTTGCTAACATCACTAGGTTAGTGTTGAGCCATTCACCCATTTTATTGCTACTTACTGTAAAGCTTATAAATGTTTACAAAATTGTATTTCCTTTATATTAGAAACCAACTTTATATATATACATAACAACTTACATTGTCATTAGTTGCTGTTAACCCCAAGTAGGCCTACAAAATATTACTGTTTTTGACATGCACTTTATTTTTATTACAATGTATTCTTAAGGTTACTATGATTAAATTAATAGTTGAAAATAATGAATTGTTTGTTTTTCAGCTTTATCTATACTACTATACAACCTGCTGTGTCATGTGTGTGTGTAATAGTCCTTGGGGGAAAAAATAGCATGAGATTTTGAACATGTGCGTACAGTAACTGCCATTGTAAAAAATAGGTCACCGCTTTGCCATCTTGCCACTTTTTCAAAAGTACTATCTGCAGAGGTTGCTGCGAGAAATTTCAAGTCAATTTAAGAAAAAAGACATTTCCTGACTGTGGTCATCGGGGACAAATTGCTCTGAAAAGAACACTTGTGTAAGGACAGATAAGCAATCATATACACTGGGGTTATGAAAAGTTTAGGAATACTTTACTATTTTGAAAAGTGGGTAGAAAAACAGAAGCGGCATTTTCTTTCCTGTTGTCAAAACTCTGGCTTGATTTTATGATTCGGGTCATATTAAATCATGTTGATCCAGTTTTAATCCTGATAATTGTTTTTTAACTATTACAGAATTAAACTTTACTTAATAACAACTAGTGAAATCTGAGAATGGACCAAAAATGTGGGATTGGGCATAAGATTGAATCAAAAGAGATGTGTAGTTTCAATTGTAGATTTTATTAATCTTTTAGGCAGTTGAAAAAAAAAAAATCAATGAATCTGCCTAAAAGTTTCTAGTAAAATAGTTTAGTAAAAATAACTGAATTCAATTGTTTTTTAATCGGGCAGTGGTGTGAACAGCTACGTGTTTACACCGGTGTGAAGGACCCCTCTCCTCCAGGTGCTCCAGGGCAGCAGAGGGACATTTGAATTGACTAAAGTACTTTAATTGGGGAAGTTTCTCTAAAGTACGGGACAATGCATGAAGAGCCCAGAGGATTTTTTTTTTTTTACTGACAGGACTTTTCAGAGAAGAGTCGAAATATGTCACCATTTTACATGAGTGGACCTGCAGATAAAACAGTGAAGCTGGACGTGTATAATTGTGCGGACAGGACACATATGAGAGCGGCAGAGGACAGACAGGACACACCTCAGAGAGACAGAGGACAGACAGGACACACCTCAGAGGGACAGAGGACACACCTCAGAGGGACAGAGAGGACAGACAGGACACACCTCAGAGGGACAGAAGGACAGAGGACAGACAGGACACACTTCAGAGAGACAGAGGACACAGGTGAGTCCTGTTTACAGAAGGACTACAGTGTACTATTACACTGGCTGGTTTTGGATGTGGCTCGTCCTTTTGTCTCTGAACATCAGATGATATGAGTGTAGTGTCACTGTTTTAAAACTCCTAACTATGAGTTTTTAACTCATAATTATGAGTTTTAAACTCATAATTACGACTTTTAAACTCATAATTAGGAGTTTTTCTGGTTAATTGTATTGTTTAAATTGTCCTTGCCTTCCACATGCATGAGAGGGAGTTGTGACCAAACTTGCGATAGACCACAGAAGACAAGTGCTCACAGACTTGGTACAGCACTCACGGCCTACTGACTTGTTCAAGACACCAGAAACTTTAATAGAGCTTAATTTATTCATTCATAAAAGTATGTATTTGATAAACACAACAGTCCTCTTGTCTCCTCCTCTCTATACACTCCCTTGCAATGTGGGCACTGGCTACAAGCTCAAAAAAACTCATAGTTAGGAGTTTTAAAACTCATAATTACAAGTTTAAAACTCAAACGGGCTTCCATACATATGGTTACAGCTGCTCTTAATGTGTAAAACAGTTAATGTGCAGAACAGTCGATGTGCACCTTTATGGTCTCCTCTGCTCAGACCTCTGCTTAGAGCTCACTGCTCAGCTGAGAGATGAGCTGTGAGCGTCAAACAAGAGGCAGCATAGCTACAGTGGTATCGGCTCTTAGTATTGGCAAGATACTTTTATACTTGTGGCTATTGCTGTTGTGAGCCTCTAGAATTTTCAGTCTTTATACAACTGGTAAAATAATGTGTTAATTTTGTCGAGGGCTCCAATGGCAAATTCAGCTTAGGGCCCCCTAAAGATTAGGGCCGGCCCTGGGGTTAGGGTATAGTAAGAAGATTACTATACCTTAACTCCTGTCATTGGCCATAATGCAATAGCTTCGAAACTAAAACATATTTTAATGGTCCTAAATCAGTATTAGAGCAGGACTAAAAAAAGTTCATTTGAGAACTGGACCACCACTGTGGCCATGGAAGTGAAACTAAAGAAAGTATTATTATTTGCTGAGCCCAAACCAGGAGCTTGAGTCGACTGATTTGCGTCACATCCGGGCTCACCAGCTCACCTCGCTTGTATTTTAGCGTAACGACTGTTTAGTTTGTGGCTAATGTTAAACAAGGGGCATTCCTGGCACTCCTTTAACCTCGAGACGTGACTTAACAATAAACTCCAGAAAAAAAAGAAGAAAATGCCTTATTGTTCTTTTGTGTGTTTAAGAGATTCTTGTCCTGGCATTGTTTTGGATGTTTGCCAGTTGGGGTCTATAGGCCACATTCCTCTCGTCCCATAATTACAGATTACACAGAAGATGTTGTCTTTATCAAGCAGGTCGTCCTTCCAAAAATAAAACCTTGTACAATCACATCCAAAGAATAATATTCATTTAAGAAATATAAAAGAAAGTGGTGTTACATTAAAAGTACACTATGTAACTTTACTGGTAGGGATATGCCACCTGCTTGTCTCTATGGAGATATTATTGCTTTGCCTAAAATGAAACCCATGAATAGCCAGTAGCCACTCACATATTCATGCCTATACTTGTCTTTAAAGGTGCACTGTGCAACTTTTCTGGTGAAGTGTGTGCCATCTGCTTGTCTCCATGGAGATGAGAAAATTGCACAGTATGACATACATTTTTACTGTCAGCAGGTTCTTAACATGTGGTGGACTCTTTACCAGAAAGGTTACATAGGACACCTTTAAAAACCCAGTCTGCAGCATTCCTTACTAACATCAACACATTAATCTTGTGGGCCCCAGAGGTTCAAAGCAGCTCTTAGATAATGGTTGAGTGAATGTTTCTGGGTAACAGTTCTCTTTACCTTTATTAACCCGGGTCCATTTATTCGGGATGCACATGGCTTTAAACAGGAGGCCCCAGCTGCTGTCCCATTGGCTGCAGCTGTTCTATAAACGGGTTTTTCACTTGAACCAGATCAGATAATCTCATGTGGTATGTTTGAATGTCCCCTTCTACGTGTTTAGTCTGGGATTTGATTCTCCGTTTAATTGAATAATGAAATAGCAGTTATATATATTTTCACTGTCCAAATTTCTGCGTAATCTTTATTGGAGTATTGGCGCCCTCGTGTGTGGAGTATATGATGTACAAGAAGACACTGAAACTTCACACTGGCTGCGGTTACATGCACGTCCAAAATCTGATTATGGAGAGATTTTTTAAGTTGTAAAACTATTAAAATACTTAAATAAATTACGAATTATCATTAAATCGATATTTGCAGTTTGCATTTCATTTAAATAATCGTAAAGATCCAGAAATCAGATTATAGTGTGAGATCATTTCTGACATCTCATAACAATTGGGAAACGCCTTCGTTAAGAGCTCATTATAACCTCAGGATCACATAAAGGGTGTGTGTACCAAATTTCATTAGTGTACAACAAAGGAGCTTGTTATGACCACATCCTGGGACTTATGTAAATTATTTTAACATCTTTTGACCCCAGATATGTCCTGATACCGATATCTGATACTGCACCAGTTTGAAGACCGCAGGATAAAAACCCTAGAACAAGTTCGTTAAAGTCTGAGGTCTAGATTTTGACCATCTGCATATTTTGATTCAAAATGGCCACCTTCACTTTGGACATAGGGTGTGGTCCTCATAGAATTTATTTCTCAGGCTCAAATAAAGAATGAGTGTACCAAATTTATGTGGGTTATAACATTTTCTTCACTTCCAATTGACTTTTTGATGTTTGCCATTTTCCTCAAAATTGTACAAATACAATAGAGGCAGACGAGTCACTGATTCTCGCACATTCGTGCTTGAGCCCTAATAATAATCTTTTTAAATGATTTTTTTAAGCCTAAATAATAAAAGTTAGATTGATGGGATTTTGTCACATTATTCCTCATTATGAAGAGCCTCTCTGTAAATTCTTTCACAAGCCCTCGACAAATGGATGGGCTCTTACAATTTTTTTTTAATAAAATTTGAAGGGGGCAGTATAGAGCCATCTTAAAAGAAAGAGCTTTAATTTACATGTCATCACATCCAGCTCAGAAATGTGCACTCGAGCTTCATTAGGTCCATTTAAATTCGACAATGTTTGCGAAAGATAGAATTGTTTTAATTCATCAAAAAATTGACATTTTGTTAAAAAATCCCCATAACCACGCCCAACATTTTATTTTAAAGTTAACTGCTAACCTTTTATTGCACATGGGTTTTGTGTCTTTTGGGCAAGTTTGAAGTGTTTTTGATGAAAACTGTTGGAAGGAGATGTCAAAAGATTATGATTTTGGAATATATCCAATATGGTCGACTGTAGGGTTTGGGGAGGGGCCATAATATAATTTTTTACATGTCCTGAAGTTTAATTTGTTCACAATGACATTGTTTCTGGGCCGGGCTCCCATTAGTGTAATGTAAATCGATTTTTCAGGTGGCGCTACTGAGCCATATTTAAATATTTTTTCTCAGGGTCTTCACTCCAAATTAGAGCTCACTGAACTCTAATTTTTGATACCAATTAATATTCTATACACAATTTTTTATTGCTTTGAGTTTTGCGATTTTTCTCAAACATGTACAAATACCATAAGGCTCTCTCACATTCATGTTCAGGTACTAATAATAAACAAATGTGAAAACACACTGACAAATCTTTATTGAACACGTTATAGCTTCTATTACATTGTGTAGATTAAGTCTTGCACATGTTACTCTGGGTTGGTCATATAACTTTCTCATAGCAAACTATAGTGACATGACAAGCCTGACATGATTTTAATGTAATTTATATATATATATATATATATATATATATATATATATATATATATATATATATATATATATATATATATATATATATATATATATATATATATATATATAATGATATTGAATTGTTGGGCGGTAACTACACTTTAAAACTACCATCTGCAATTAGATGGTAGCTTTAAAGTGACCTTGTCTGCCATGACTGTTTACTGCCTAGTGGCCTCCAGGGGGAGCACTGGGGCTGCGGGGCGCTCGCACACAGTCGTTGTTCACTCCGCCTGGTGCGTTACAGCTGTAGCACGTGCTGGCGCCTGGAGTGCAGCGGTAGATATTTGCAAGTCCATTTATGGCATTTCCGAGGTTCATCAGTGAAGTGCGACGGTCCTGCTCCAGAGTGGCTGCTGAAGATGATGTATGGCCCGGAACAAAGATATGAGAAAACACAACCGCGTAATTAGTCCAGCGCCTGACACTGGTGATTTTGTCGAGAATCCTGAAGAGATGGTCAGTGCTGCAGCATCGAGTGTGGCATGGGGACTTGTACACGTAAAACAACATGAGGTCAGTGCTCTGGATCCCGCGATTGATTTTGTTGGTTAGATGTTGGAAGTTTTGCAGGACTCTGTATTCGGCATGTTGCACCAGTCCGTCCACCTCCTTCTTGAGTCTCCTGATCTCACCGCTTGTGCACTGCTCAAAGTCCCTCCAGTACTGCACGTTGGGACACATCTGGCTGACGTAGTCCCAGGTCACGGGCTCATTGGGGCACTGTCGCATGAAGTCTGGGTATTTGAGGAGGGTTGCAGCCACCACCCGGGCCCCTTTGTATACCTGACAGCGGTCCAGGGCACTCCTCACGGTTTGGGGCGGGTCGGCGGCTATCACCTGGCTGAAATCATGCTTCCTGAAGGCATTTAGTGGGATACTGATGGCCAAACTGAACATGGGAGCATCTCTGATGGGAAAACAACAGTACATTCAGAATATCTTCTGTACTTAAATACAGCCTACCTACAGCCTACACACTACCTTGAAACATTTTTAACTTACTGATGCACTCGCGTTGGCTTGTATCTGCAAATATCACACAGATATCACAGTTATTTAACTGCACAAGAGTCACAGCCCCACCATGAGGCTGTGAGCTGACAAGGCAGGTACTTAACATTTGATATAACGAGACTCACACATTCAAAAGATCATTCACGAATCTCGCCAAGTCGTTTTTGTTCACCACTGCTTCGCTGAGTGGAGCCGAGAGAAACAGGGTCAACACCGTGACTGTCCACAGAGCCACCATCTGCAACAACAAGGCATTATAGCTGCACTCTGTAACTTTTCTCCCTGGTGAAACGAAGGGTCTATCCATTTGCTTGTTTGCTGTGAATTAATAGTAGTACTACTGATTAATCTGCTTGTCTGTTATTAATCAATGATTTGATTTTCTAACTTTCCGTCGGTTAAGTCACAATTCTGTGAAGCCATGCAATGCGACTGCTTTTGTCATTTGGAGTTTTACAAGCCTTTCTAGAGGAGGGTCTATCACCTGTTTAGCACTGAATGTTCCACAGTATTGCATTAAACATATCTATCTAGCATTTCTATCATGCTAGATAGAAATACATGATAGCGCAAAAATATATTGTAAAAAATGTATTCTTACTGTGAAAGCGGTTACCTCTCCACAGATCTGACTTATAACTTGGCCTGGTACTGTCACCTGCTACTTGAGTTTAGTTCTAATCTGAAACAGAAATATTTACTTCTAACTTGTACAAAAAATCATAGTGCTTTACAGAACAAAGAGGGTGTATTAGAATCACACTACAAACAAGCAAAATTATTATTTCAGATCAGTCCTACCTTTAACCCGTTTAGAAGGAGAATCTGTTTATTGTACAAGACTGAAGAGATATTAATATGCCACGGCCCCCTACACAGTTTAATATGGACAAGCTGGTGCATTGCCCTTTGTGTTAATAATTAAATGACAAATCAAACACAGACACAGGTATCCTGGAATTCAGTCATTTACTGTCAGAATACACTTGGCTTTGGCCAAAGGTCATATACAGTCGTCCCTCGTTTATTGCGGGGGTTATATTCTAAAAATAACCGGCAATAAGCGAAATCCGCAAAATAGTCAGCATTATTTTGAACAATTATTATATATGTTTTAAGGCTGAAAAATCTCTCACCACACACTTTATACACTTTTCTCAGACAGGCATTCACATTTTCTCACATTTCTCTCTTGTTTAACCACTCTCAAAGTTCATCCATATTAAAAAACTTGTTCAGCCTTTTATCCCTCTTCCTCAACGACTGCTTTAAATGTGTTGTTCACATACCTCCAGCAGTATCTTCAGAGGCGGCCTCTCCATGCACAGAAGCACTTTTGAGTCCAAATAGTTTCTGAAATTTGTCAAATCAGCCCTTGGTGGCATTAAATGGGCTTGGTACTGTGTGAAAAGTACTCATACTGGCCTAGGCTCCGCATCATCCTGCTCCTCGCTGTCATGAATGTCATTGCTGTCAGCAAAGGTTTCAGCACTTCAGAGTCACACTACTAGCGAGCGAACATTTATGTAAATTTGGCTAAACACATTCTGTACTGTACAGGAGTCACGGAATGGAGGAGACTGATGAACAATCAGGACACAGAACACAATGCATGTTCAGACGCTGTAAAAAAGCATGTAAAAGTGCACTAAAAATTTTGTGAAACAGCAAGACCAGGGTAGTCATAGGTAGTCATTAACTAATTAAAATCAATGTGCCCTGCCACTCTGACCTTGGGGGACTGTGGGTCTATTTTTCCGGGACATCGCAGCAGTCTGGTGCAGTTTTCAAGTCACTGGAAGTGTGTTATCGCATGAACACAAAACTGTGTTGCTTTAGGCGAAAAGCTCCACAGTTGTTGTAGTTGGTGTAACAGGCAATCTGCAACTTTTTTTAAAATTATCGTCGGAATCGATTGTTAGTATCAAAATCGATATAGCTGACCCTCTGATCAGAAGACGAACACTCCAACTGAGCTAATGTCACCCCTGAATGGTAGAAATATTCATTATTTTAAAAAGGAGGGGAGGGATTATTAAATGTTCTAGTTGTATTAGAATAAAGTTATAAGATAATGATGATATATTTATGACTAAAAGTTTGAAACAAATGTTGTTATTTAAAAGTAATTGTAAAGAGACTGACCATAAAAGCTAATTTCTATGTCAAAAAAAAAAAAAAAAAAATGCACTGCTGACCCACTTCTCCAAGTGTTTGTATTTGGTACAAATATTTGAACATTGTCATCAGAAATGGGCAGAGTAGCCAAAACTTCTACTTAGTAGAATACTGATTACTAATAAGGTTATTCTTATCTAAGTAGAAGTACAAAGTCGTGATCCACGAAATTACTCATTTAAGGGCAAAACGTATTTGGGGAAACTACTAGTAACAGTCTGGACGTAACATCTGATTTATAATTAGAAGTTGGTTGGGCTGTGAGGGCTAAACAAAATCTCTATAGCGCACAAAAATGAGACAAACTAAATCATATTTGAAGCAGCGGTGTAAGAAACACAAATAAAACATAAAGCTTTTGTCACTTGTAGACTTACTCACAGTGGGAAGAGTAACCAAAACTTAGACCCCTTGTGGGGTGGGGCACGGCGTAGGCCCAGGCCGATCATTGTCGCTTGCGGCTGTTTTTATACATTTTTTCTTAATTAGCCCCCCACCCAATTTTCATTTTTTTCACTCAGTGAACAGTGGTGTAAACTCTGGAAAATTTGCCAAAACTTCAAACTCACGCTTCTCCAAAAATTTAAAAAGCATGGCATGTCAGTGCACCAACACATTAAAGGTTGGGTATATTAAAAATGTAGAATCATGAAATCTGGGATTTGCAGCAAAGCCACAAAAAACACTCAGATTAATTTATTATTATTTTTTTTTTTTTTTACAAATTGCACATATGAACTCTGATTTCAGTGAAATTTAAATCCGTTGTTAAACTGGCAATACCACCTCATAGTTGGCAGCGTGTTTAATATAAAGAGACAACTCCGATTTTAGTGATACTTGATGAATTCCTCCTTGGGCATTTGTCGGAATAATCAAACATTTTGTAAAAATAATGTAGAGGAGTGGAGCATCAAAAGTTACCAAAATTATGGACTTTGACTGGCACAGCCACAAATTTTTTCCAAAACGTTGAAAGTTCCAATTCTCAAAATTTGCTCCCAGTTGCATGTACAAAGACAAATCTCCTCAAATCTGAAACAGTTAAACTCCCTGCACTAAACCTTCTCAATGTGAAAGAATGGAACTGGACTTATTAGCACCCCCTACAGAGTGAATGGACAAGGGCCGATCATTGCCACTTGTTGCTATATTTTTATTATTCTTGTCTGTCAGTCTACATTTAGTTATGACAAAATGGGGCCCTGATTAGCTCCTCAGCATAAATATCACTTGGTTAAAGGGAATATGCCACACCTCTGTCCTCCCATGCTGATAAGTAAAGACCTGTACTTATACGTATACCTGTACTTATCTTTAAAGGTGCACTGTGCAACTTTTCTGGTGAAGTGTGTGCCATGTGCTTGTCTCCATGGAGATGAGAAACCTGCACAGTTTGACATACATTTTTTTTTTTTTTTACTGTGAACAGGATCTTCACACATCTGACCTGCATGTCTCCATGGATAGAGAAGAAGATTCCTTACTCACATCAACACATTAATCTTGTGGGCCCCAGAGGTTCAAAGCAGCTCTTGGATAATGGTTGAGTAAATGTTTCTGGGTAACAGTTCTCTTTACCTTTATTAACCCGGGTCCATTTATTCGGGATGCACATGGCTTTAAACAGGAGGCCCCAGCTGCTGTCCCATTGGCTGCAGCTGTTCTATAAACAGGTTTTTCACTTGAACCAGATCAGATAATCTCATGTGGTATGTTTGAATGTCCCCTTCTACGTGTTTAGTCTGGGATTTGATTCTCTGTTTAATTGAATGACGCAATAGCAGTTATATATATTTTAACTGTGTCCAAATTTCTGCATAATCTTTACTGCAGTATTGGCGCCCTCGTGTGTGGAGTATATGATGTACAAGAAGATGTTGAAACTTCACACTATGGTTACATGAGTGAGGTTACATACAAAATCTGATTATGGAGAGATTTTTTAAGTTATAATACTATTAAAATATTTAAATCAATAACAAATCTTCATTAGATCAATATTTGCAGTTTGCATTTCATTTAAATAATCGTAAAGAACCAGAAATCAGATTATAGTGTGAGATCACTTCTGACATCTCATAACAATTAGGAAAAGCCTTCGTTAAGAGCTCATTATGACCTCAGGATCACATAAAGGGTGTGCGTACCAAATCTCATTAGTTTACGACAAAGGAGCTCGTTATGACCTCACTGTGGGACTTTACATCCAGCTCAGAAATGTGCAGACGAGCTTTATTGGGTTCATTCAAATCCGACAATGTTTGTGAAACATAGAGTTGTTTTAATTCATCCACAAATTTACATTTTGTTGAAAAATCTCCATGATCACGCCCAACATTTTATTTTAAAGTTAACTGCTAACCTTTTATTGCACATGGGTTTTGTGTCTTTTGGGCAAGTTATTTTTGATGAAAACTGTTTTAAGGAGATGTCACAAGAGAATGTTTTTGGAATCGACCCAATATTGTCGATCCAATATGGTTGACTGTAGGGTTTAGGGAGAGACCATAATATCATTTTTTACATGTCCTGAAGTTTCATTTGTTTACAATGACATTTTTTTGGGCCGGGTTCCCATTGGTGTAATGTAAATCGATTTTTGAGGTGGCGCTACTGAGCTGTATTTCAATATTTTTTTCTCTGGATCTTCACTCAAAATTAGAGCTCACTGAACTCTAATTTTTGATACCACTTAATTGTCTATACATTATTTTTTACTGCTTGATTTTTGTGATTTTCCTCAAACTTGTACAAATACAATAAGGCTCTCACACATTCACGCTCAGGCCTAATAAATAAACAAATGAGAAAATGCTGACACAACTTTATTGAACATGTTATAGCTTCTTTTACATTGTGTTTGTACATTAAGTCTTGCACAAGTTACTCTGTGTTGGTCATATAACTTTCTTATAGTAACATGACAAGCCTGACACGATTTTAATGTAATTTTAGTTCTCCACCAGCAGGGTTAAGACCTGTATTTCCCCCAATGTATTGTCATTTGTAATCTGAGAATGAGAATTAATTGTTTGGCTGTAACTACTCTTTAAAACTACCATCTGCCCTGTTGTATTCTCACATATGAGCAAGTTACGGATGGTAGCTTTAAAGTGACCTTGTCTGCCATGACTGTTTACTGCCTAGTGGCCTCCAGGGGGAGCACTGGGGCTGCGGGGCGCTCGCACACAGTCGTTGTTCACTCCGCCTGGTGCGTTACAGCTGTAGCACGTGCTGGCGCCTGGAGTGCAGCGGTAGATATTTGCAAGTCCATTTATGGCATTTCCGAGGTTCATCAGTGAAGTGCGACGGTCCTGCTCCAGAGTGGCTGCTGAAGATGATGTATGGCCCGGAACAAAGATATGAGAAAACACAACCGCGTAATTAGTCCAGCGCCTGACACTGGTCATTTTGTTGAGAATGCTGAAGAGATGGTCAGTGCTGCAGCATCGAGTGTGGCATGGGGACTTGTACACGTAAAACAACATGAGGTCAGTGCTCTGGATCCCGCGATTGATTTTGTTGGTTAGATGTTGGAAGTTTTGCAGGACTCTGTATTCGGCATGTTGCACCAGTCCGTCCACCTCCTTCTTGAGTCTCCTGATGTCACCGCTCGTGCACTGCTCAAAGTCCCTCCAGTACCGCACGGTGGGACACATCCGGCTGACGTAGTCCCAGGTCACGGGCTCATTGGGGCACTGTCGCATGAAGTCTGGGTATTTGAGGAGGGTTGCAGCCACCACCCGGGCCCCTTTGTATACCTGACAGCGGTCCAGGGCACTCCTCACGGTTTGGGGCGGGTCGGCGGCTATCACCTGGCTGAAATCATGCTTCCTGAAGGCATTTAGTGGGATACTGATGGCCAAACTGAACATGGGAGCATCTCTGATGGGAAAACAACAGTACATTCAGAATATCTTCTGTATTTACTACACCTACAGTATAAATACAGGCTAGTGTGCACAGGGGAAGAGTGGGGAGAAGATAAGATAATCCTTTATTGTCTCCCATGGGAGAAATTTGTCTTGGGACAAGGGGAAACACAATAATTGGGCATTGTGGGCACTTTACAACCATCTTTGTCTGCAGAGATACTTTGTTTGTTAAATTTTAAATATGAATTTTACTCACACTACCTTGAAACATTTTTTTTGAGTTTGAGCAACTTACTGATGCACTCGATACGTTGGCTTGTATCTGCAAATATCACACAGATATCACAGTTATTTAACTACACAAGAGTCACAGCCCCACCATGAGGCTGTGAGCTGACAAGGCAGGTACTTAACATTTGATATAACGAGACTCACACATTCAAAAGATCATTCACGAATCTCGCCAAGTCGTTTTTGTTCACCACTGCTTCGCTGAGTGGAGCCGAGAGAAACAGGGTCAACACCGTGACTGTCCACAGAGCCACCATCTGCAACAACAAGGCATTATAGCTGCACTCTGTAACTTTTTCCCTGGTGAGACGGAGGGTCTGTCCATTATTTTGTTTGCTGTGAATATTGATTACTCTTGTCTGTTATTAATCAATGATTTGATTTTCTAACTTTCTGTTAAGTCAGCACTTTTGTGAAGACATGCAATGCGACTGCTTTTGTCATTTGGAGTTTTACAAGCCTTTCTAGAGGAGGGTCTGCCACTTGCTTAGCATTGAATGTTCCACAGTATTGCATTAAACTTATCTATCTAGCATTTCTATCATTATAGATATTGTGCAAAAATATATTGTAAAAAAAGCATTCTTACTGTGAACGGGGTTACCTCTCCACAGATCTGACTTAACTTGGCCTGTTGCTGTCACCTGCTACTTGTGGTTCTAATCTGAAACAGAAATATTTACTTTTAACTTGCACAAAAAAAATCATAGTGCTTTAGAGAACAAAGAGGGTGCATTAGAATCACACTACAAACAAGCAAAAAATATGATTTCAGATCAGTCCTACCTTTAACCCGTTTAGAAGGAGAATCTGTTTATTGTAATAGACTGAAGAGATATGAATATGGCACGGCCCCCTACACAGTTTTATATGGACAACCTGGTGCCCTTTGTGTTAATAATTAAATTACTAAATAAACACGGACATGGATATCCTGGAATTTGCTCATTTACTGTCAGAACACACTTGTCAAAGGTCATATACAGTTATTATACATGTTATATATGTACACTTTTCTCAGACAGGCATTAACATTTTCTCACATTTCTCTCTTGTCTAAACATTCTCAAAGTTCATCCATATTAAAAACTTGTTCAGCCTTATATCCTTCTTCCTCGATGATCGCTTTAAATGTGTTGTTCATGTGCCTCTGATGATGCTGTTTTGCAAAAAATTAGCAAAACGGCAAGACTGCGAAAGATGAACCGCGTTATAGCAAGGGACCACTCTAGTCCATTATTTAGGTAGTCATTAACTATCGTAATTTCACAGCCATAGGGAGCACCGGATTATAAGGCGCAGTTCAGTTACGGTGCTTTTTCTGCATTTAACACATGAAAAAGGCGCACCGGGCCTTAGGGCGCAGGCACGGTAAAACATGCATGTTAGTTTTGCTTCCTTTGCCTTTTTTAGAGCACATACTGTGTTCTGTTGTGCTTTATTCAAGTATTTAGCATATGCTCAAATCATTTTTTCAATTAATTCACAAATCCATCAAAATCTTCATCCTCTGTATCTGAAATGAACAGCTGCGCTAGATTTCTATAGAACATACACAAGGTTCCCCTCGTCAACTGACGACAAAAGTCTACTGACAACAAAAGAGTCCCACCATTCTGCGGGCGCTACTGAGCTCAAAGTCGTAGCAGCCCGACACCGAGTCGTAATTTTACGAGAATAAAGTCCCAGTCAGGCAAACGAGTCGTAATTTTACGAGAAACGACTCATAGTACAAGCGAGAATAAAGTCATAAAATTACGAGAATAAAGTCGTAATATTACGAGTATAAAGGCGTTAGCATTTATGAGAGTAAAGGCTCCTGTGCGTGGATGAGACTAGCGTCAGATGCGTTATGGAGGAGGAGAACTGCCTGAAGTGATCGCGCAGAGGAGCGGTTCTTTTGTTGTTGTTTGTTCTTTATGAGTTTGAAAGATGTCCATCCAAAACTCAATGCATTGTTTATGCAGGGGAGTCCTGCATAAACACTCTATTCATTTTGGATGCGGTGCTTTCAAACCATAGGTGAAGCTTTGAACTCTGCGCAAATCCTCTCTGCTGCAGCGATCACTTGTGGCATGTTCTGTACCTGTGTTACGTAACGCATCACGCACTAGTCCATTTCACGCATGTGAGCCTGTACTTATGCTAAATTGGGACTTTATGGTCGCTGTATAAATCGGTTGTACTCGTAATATGGCGCGCTCTTCTCGTTGTGCCCTATGAGTGCTTCGCGCTCACTGCGCGACTCGTCTGCCTCACCTGGGGCGCGCGCTCCTCGGCTCTTAAGCTGCTCGGTGCGGGCTGCACCAGGCCTGTGAGCTGCAGTTAGGTAGGACCTGGTCGTACTCTCTATCAGAGTCCGTTTTGTTGCTGTATCCGCTTGGTTTGGGGATGCCGACTTTTGCGAAAGGTCAAAGAACAGTGCAGGCCCTGTGCTTGAGGCCCAAGCATCCACATCCTTTCCCAAATTTGTGGCGTAAGGTCACCTTTCTGTTGCCTCCCGGTCTTTGGGCACGCTGGAGGTGTTCGCCGTTTTAAAGTAAATAAAACTTATCGCTCCCACAATGTTCGCAACTTTTACCCGCGCCTTATGGTCGTGACATTACGGTAATTAAAATGAATGTGCCCTGCCACTCTGACCTTGGGGGACTGTGGGTCTATTTTTCCGGGACACCGCAGCAGTCTGGCGCAGTTTTTTCAAGTCACTGGAAGTGTGTTATCACATGAACATGAAACTGTGTTGCTTTAGGCAAAAAGTACCACAGTTGTTGTAGTCTGTATAACAGGCAATCTGCAAGTAACCTGCTCAAAGTACCTGAAGACTTTTTTATTATCGTCAGATATTAGTATCAAAATCAGTACCGCTGACCTTCTGATCAGAAAACGAACACTCCAACTGAGCTAATGTCGCCACTGAATGATAGAAATATTCAGTGTTTTAAAAAGGAGGGGACGGATTATAAAAAGTTCTAGTTGTATTAGAATAAAGTTATAAGAAAATGATGATATATTTGTGATTTAAAATTTAGACAACAAATATTTGAACGTTGATATTCATTCATTCTTGCAAATGGAAAAAGGTAAGGCCTGTTTTTACTGTTTTAAAAGAAAATTGGAAGAAAACTTTATAAAATTGCTAAAATGTAATAATGAATATATCATTCAACACTGAACTAGGAGTGCTGTTCAAGACCAGGATGGGCACTAGTTAAATAGGCAAACCTGGTTTAATATTAATTTATAGTTTATACAGTACTTTTCAAAAGAAACTCAAAGACGTTTACATAGGCAAGAAAATTTCATACAATTCAGACAATATCTCATTAATATTTGACAACTCGAATCTCTCCACCAGCTTCTCTTAGTGATTAGATATACATGTGTAGTTATTTAGTTTTGTGTTTTTTGATCAGGGACATGTGGATGGAGGGTCTTAGGATCATTGAGTGGAGGTCTGCAGCCAAATCCCTCTCCAAATAGTAAAGTCGTAGTAAATGCAATTCAAAAACTTGATGCTGTGTGTCTAGTGTACACCTGCAGTATACTATTAGATATACTAAAACATATTGCCAATTTCTACCCACCTTGCCCCGATTGTCAAAGGCCACACTAGTGATGAGTACCCTAAATTCAAGCCAGAGTTGCCATGGGGCTGATTGACTGACTGTGACGTGTCTGCCATTTTGTGCTAATAACCCATTCAGGACAGTCACACAGTCACAGGTAATACGGGTCATGTGTCTTGCCCAATCCCCACAATGCCCAATCCTCTTCACAACTAATTTGAAGACATATTTACTTGTCATACTAGCTTTAGGCCTACTCAAATAGTGTAAAGTAAAAAACAAATGCTATTCTGTATCTATGAAAAACTAAATTTATATCTAGTAGCTAAATATTGCGGCACTACTGATTTGGGAGGATCATATAAAAAGTGATCGTAAGTCTGACGTTGAAGGTGTATGTAGGCGTGTACAATGACTCAGTATGAACTATAAAAACTGTGGAACGACAGGAAAAGGCAAGTCACAAAGTAACAGCATGGAGAAGTCCAATGTGCTACGCGAAGGATTCTTGGTCAAACGGGTAAGCTATTTATTTCCTTTCTTTGTCATGATTTGTTTATTATTTGATATGTCAGATGCTGATATTTTTATGTATATCCAGGGCCATCTTGTTCAAAACTGGAAGGCACGATGGTTCATTTTGATGCCTGACAAACTGCTGTATTATAAATATGAAGGAGGGAGAAGGGACTCCAGTCAAAGAGGGAAAATAGTGTTAAAAGGGTGTCAGATCACATGCCCTTTTCTGGAATACGAAAATCGACCGGTGAGTTGAATTTATTTGTTTTATTGTGATACATTTTAGTCTTTACAAAGCTGTAGTCTAGAAGCATAAGCATATCTACTAATTATATACTTGTTGACTAATTCATTTAAGTCAGTGTATAATTGTATATTTTTTATAGAGAGGCAAATCCATACTGTCTTGAAACTTGCTTTAAACAGCTGAAACTATCTATAAAAATGTACCACCTTTTTTGGATTGTTTGGGTTTTTTGTGCAGTAAAAATGTTCAGATGACCTGTGTAGTGGATTCATAGACGTAACGTATGGCACATTTAGACCTTGGTTTTAACATATTTAAAAGTTCGGGCACATTATTTTCTTCTAAAAATTAAAAGTTCATATCTGTTATTGTACATCTAAATGTATGGCAAAAGCTCTTTGGGGTTATGTTTTTATATTGTGGGATTGTCTGTCATATATAACTACAGATTAATCATTTTAATTTACACATTATACAGTGAAGTTTTCATAGCTGCAAACCACACTTTAGTTTTGTCAGTGCATCCAGGTGTGCCTCTCCTTTCACTGCTCATTGTGCAAACATGATGTAACTATCCCTCGCCTCAGGTCACTGTTTTGTCAAAACTTGATTTTTATCTCTGAAACATATTGTGTTTTTTTCCACCATGTTGTTAAAACCTGTCTGTCTGCCAATAGGCATGTCAGTGTCAACACTTTATGGAAAGGATGGTGAGGAAAATATATTGCAATTTTTATATCTTAGATTCAATACATTTTCATTGCATTACAGCATAAATTGTTCTATCCCAGTATCAATAAAAGAATAAGAAAACAAAAGGGTTAGGGTTATATTATTATTATATATTATTATATTTTATAAGTAATTATATTTTTGGAGGAAATTTCAGCTAAAGCGTTTTTCTAGAGTGCACACTGTAACCTTTCAAATGAGGGGTTTCCCACATGCTTGTCTCCATGGAGATGTTGCTTTTGCCTGGAATGTTATACCGATGACACTAAACTTATCTATGATGCATTACGTTTAATGACAGGCATTTTAATTCCAGGCAAAGCAACAACATATCCAGCAGTTGGACTGACCTTTCATCAAAAGAATGTTTTAATTCTTCAAATTTGACAGTTCCAATTAAATATAAATGGATAAATTGTCACATCCCTGTGTGTCATCTCCAGTTGGTTTTGAAGATTGTGACAAGAAGTGGTGTGGAGCACTTTCTAGAGGCATGTTCACGGGAGGAGAGGGACGTTTGGGCAGCGGACATTATGGCTGCAGTGGAGAGGCTGGACTCCAGCACAGTGGGACAGTGGACACCGTCGCTGATTCAGAAGACACGAGCCTGCACCATTTTGATCTCAGGTAGAACAGATTTTATATTTTATATTATATTTGTATCTCTATATTTATATCTCTATCTCTCTACATCTCTCTAACACTCCACTGAAAAAGTTGCACAGTTCACCTTTAAGTAGGTTTTATGATACTAATATTTGTGTTCTTTCTTGTAGTAAAGTGCTGGACTCCATGTACGATGTCCACAGTGGGATAAACATGAGCTGTCACATGGAGCAGGGAAACACCTACAAGAACTGCTTCTCTGGTATGGTTATTGTCAAAGGCATAAATTGCGAGGTAGATTTGGTGTGTTGAAACTTGCACACACACACATAGGACAGGGTGAAACCAAACTTTTTTTTTGTAAAATGGGACTAAAAATCTGGACAAGAAACTGAACCAGAAATAGGACAGGGAGAAACCAAACTGGGCTTGGTTTGTTTAGGATTCCTATTAGGGTTCTGGGCATGCACAAAAGCAATGACCAAAAGAGAAAATATGTTAATAGTATATAACAGGATAGGACGTGTCTGGGGTGAGGGAAGTCTGAGGGTCCCTGCTTAGACTGCTGCCCCTGCGACCCGGCCCGGAAAAGTAAATGGATGGATGGATGTAAAAAAGTACCTTTGGCTTAATCCTACATTTGCTCAAACATAAACTAGCTAATATTTCAGAGAAGCAATTATACTAAGTTGGAGAAAAGTAATATTTGTGCATACACAGTGTCTTTCTATAAATTAATGAATTAATCATTAATTTCTGTACCCTCCCCCCATTTAATTGTTTTAAATTGTCAATTGCTGCTGCAACAAACCTAATTTGTCATCACTGTGGACCCCATGTTTAGGCTCTGCGGTGGTGGACTGGCTGGTGTTCATGCAGTTCTCCCTGTCCCGGGTGGAGGCAGTGACTCTGGCCTCTGCTCTGCTGGAGGAGGGCTTTCTGCGCACTGTGGGTCTGAGGAGCTCTGAGGCGCTCAGAACAGCCGGACCCAGCCAACAGCTCATCGACGACTCTACCACCCTCTACAGCTTTGTGAGTGTAATATGTAAATGTAAAATAATATTATACACTTACGACACCTCCTACCACCTTTGTGATGATCATACTAACTTTTAAAGGGCCTGTAGAATGCTATTTTCTGGTCCATGCTATAATGTTGTTTCCTCACCAAAAACAAAGCCGGAGTTGTGTTTTCTTTCATTCACACACACTTCTCATTTTGTCCATAATGCAAACTGTTATGTATGTTTGTATGTTCAGTGTGCATGTATATTTGCCTAATACTTTGATGTACTTGGTTGTTTCAGAGTGACAGCCTGAAGAAGCGTGGCAGTGTGAAAGCTGAGACGTCTCTGTCAGCAGTGGAGCTCAGCGGGAAAGTGGTGAAGAGAGGCTACCTGCTCAAACAGGTAAATGCAATCAAAGACCGAACGAAAAAGACCAACTGCCACTACTACTACCACCGTACTGCTAGACTAGTACTACTACTCATTCTACTACTACTACTACTATAGCACCACTACCACGACCACCACTACTACAGCAACAACTACTTTACTACTACTATTACTACTATTACTACTTACACTAATACTACCACTACTACTACTACTACCCCTGTTACTACTACTACTACTACTACTATTACCCCTGCTACTACTACTATTAATTACTATTACTAGTATTACTGCCACCAACACCACCATCACTGCTACTACTACACCACCACCACTACTACTACTACCCCTACTACTAATACAACTACTACTACTACTACTACTACTACTAATGCCACCACCACTACTATTACTACTACTCTACTACTACTACACCACCACTACTACTCCTACTACTGTAACTACTGTTGCTACTACAGTCCTAATACCCTGACCTCCAATACACATGATTTATATTTTACAAATTGTACACCTATTACAACAACTACAACAACAACTACTACTACTACTACTACTACTACTACTACTGTTGCTACTAGTACCACCACCAGTATGACTGCTAGCCCTACCACAACAACTACTATTACTACTATTACCACCCTAGACCTCCAATACACATGATTTATATTTTACAAATTTTACACCTCCCTCAAAAAATGTAATTGCTGTGAAAGTAAAGTTGTTATTTTATTTAGTTAATATTATTAATATACATTAATTAAAATATAAATATTTTTTGTACTTTCTTGTAATATCAGGGACACAGAAGGAAAAACTGGAAAGTCCGACTGTTTGTGCTGCGTTCAGAGCCAGCCTTCCTCCACTACTATGACCCCACCAGAGTAAGTCTTTTAAGTTCTAATACTTAAATATAGTGTTCTGACTGTCCCTGGCCCCATGACTAACTCTGCGGTGTTTAATGTGCTCATAATAATTGCTGGTAAGTGTTTTGGTTTTGTGAGTAAGTCTGATCTGCTTCCTGTCTTTAGTATGACATCAGCCCAGTCGGAGGATTCTCACTCAGAGGCTGTTTAGTGTCTGCACTGGAGGACAATGGAGTGCCCTCAGGTAAGAAAAAAGAAAATATTTGATACAGTAAAAAATATTTACAGTGGTCCCTCGTTTATCGTGGGGGTTACATTCTAAAAATAACCCGCAATAGGCAAAATTCGCAAAGTAGTCAGCCTTATTTTTTACAATTATTATATATTTTTCAACTTTTTGCTGTAAAACACGTCACCACACACTTTATACACTTTTCTCAGACAGGCATTGACATTTTCTCACATTTCTCTCTTGTTTAAACACTCTCAAAGTTCAAACCTTCGTCGGTGCAGAACGTTTCATCGACATTGTGGGTTTTGTCGGGGAGAAAACTTGCAGCACTTCAGAGTCACACTGCGATCCAACATTTATGTAGATTTGGCTGAACGTTTTCTGTACTGTACAGAAGACAGGGCACGGAGCAGACTGATGGACAATGGTCTACAGTCCCTCAGCCAATCAGGACACAGAACACAATGGTCTACAGTCCCTTAGCCAATCAGGACACAGAACACAGTGCACGTTCATTCGATGTAAAAAAAAGCATGCCAAATTGCAGCAAAAATATACGCGAAACAGCAAGGCCGTGAAAGGTGAACTGTGTTATAGTGAGGGACAACTGTATAACTAAATAAAATAAATGGAGGATCTGAATAAATATTCAATAAAACCTTTGAAATGATCAGTTCTATTACCTTATAACCAATTCACATTAGCTTTGTAGTTTGTACTTTCCTGTCCACCTACAAGCCTGTTAATTATAATCCAAATAGCATATTCACTTTTCTTACTCTAATACTTCTTATATTGTTTCTTTATTCCTTCTATTTTAGGTGTAAAAGGCAACATTCAAGGAAACCTGTTTAAAATCATCACTCAGTCAGACACTCATTACTTCATCCAGGCTCCAACCCATCAGGAGAAGATGGACTGGATCGACGCCATCAGAGAACAAACATAGACAAAAACAAGAAAAAAGCATACTGTAACGTTTCAGCTTCCTGTTATTGGTGACATTTTGAGGACTTTTCACCATTCAAAGGATATAATATTTTGTTTAAAATTGTTATTTGACATGGCAACGGTCCTTCTTTTTCAACATCCCAATACCCATGGATACACAGGGTTCGGCACAAAGTTTGCCCAATGTAGCACTGCCTATTTATAGAATCCTAGATTATCTTGAAATATGAGCACTTTTGATGATATCTATTTAATATAATGTAGCGTAGCATCTCTCTTCTGTGATTTTGTGTAATAAATTGTGTCTTTTTAAAAAATATTTGCCTCATCTTGTTGACATATATAATGTGTGGTATAGTATTAGTACATCTTAGCAAATACTATTGCAACCACTAATTGTAATTCAGTATCCTAGTTATATAGCAAAGACAACAGTATTAGTAATAGCTTGTCAAACCCCCCCCCCCCTCGGACCAGTACACACTATTGCTGTGTCCTTGGGCAAGACACTTCACCTACCTTGCCTAGTTCAAGTGCTGTGATTGGTGTTGGTTAGATAGGCCAGTGGCACAGATCGGAAACCTCTACTCTAGGCTACAATATTATCTAGGCACCACCAAGTTCAGTTAAATTCATGTTTATCTATACCTTATTGATTTGCATGTCTGTATTTTATTTGATCAGTTTATTTTTTGTTTTTCTTGATAATTATTATTAGTATCATTATTCTTATTATAGAAGGTGTAACAAAGGCCTTTACTCTAATAACAGTATACATACTTTTTGCTTATTCGTCAAATTACTAAATCAGCAGTAAATTCTGTTCGGGTTCAGACCTGTGGAGCCTAAAGGAGGTATTTTTCTAACGTCAAACTTTAGGTGCTTTTTTTTTTTCTTTTATGTTGTCAACGGCGCTCCCAGTGCTGACTCAAGTCTGTCTCCGCCACTTAAGTTCAAAAAACAACTCAATAGTCCAAGATATGATACAATGAGTTGAGGCAATAATTCTACGAAACCACAAGTATAACAACTAAGTCATTTATTGCAACATGAAACATTACCGTACAAAGTGCTTAGAAGGAAAATCAAGTAATTGTCTAGAGCTTAAAATTGTACAAAACTTATTATGATACCAAACAAAAATGTATTTAGTTTATGATTGAAAATATTATTTTAAGGGAACTCAAAGTACTGTGTGTAAATGGCATGCACTACTGTGGGCTACATTACATGATTACACCTGTTACAGTACTGCGCTAGGCTCACGCACTGTTCAGTCACATTCATTTTAATTCAGAGGATTAAGCGGTTCAGAATAAACAATTAAGCTTCTCTTTATAATCTGTCTTTGAGACATATTTTGTTGCTAAATTAAGAAAGACACCCCTTTTAAAGAAGTAGCAATTGATGCAAATTATAGCATTTTTTTTTATAGTACCACCATTTATAAATTAAGACTAATAGACTGCATAAAGAAGTGCATACAGTCTGTGTCCACTGCATGTGTCCTATGTGTCCACTCAAATTGTTTTAATACCTGTTCTTGTCCGTTATTACTTCCTCTGACATCGACAAAATGCTTATCTCCAGGGAAAGGTTATTGCTTTGTCTAGAGTGTTCCACAGTATAACATTCAACTTGTCTGTCTCCATGGAGACAAGCAGGGGCGCGATCAGTGAAAGTTACAGATTTTAAGCAATTAAACACCTCTAATTGAATAAATGCAAGACAGACAAGACCAGTGCCATATTGTGGAACATTAAGGACAAAGCAATAACATATTCATGGAGGAAAACAGGCTGCAGAAAAGTTATATTTTGTAAAGTCAACTAATTAAATGTCCACTAGACCATATTTAGAGTAATCCATTTTTATACGTCTCTGTATAATTAGCCATTGTAAATAACAAATAAAATAACTGGATCTATAATTGCAAAGATTTGGATCAGATTGGTGGTTGAACATAAACCATCTTTACTAGTTACATTCAGCCAGTAACTCCCAGCTCCTCTGCAGTGAACCTAGAGAAGGCACTTGGTCTTGACATTATTTTGAGTCAGGTGTAATTCTGTTTGGAACAAGTAAACCCATGCAGTTTTATCGTGGGTTGATTTGTTCGTAGCACTTTTCTAAATAAACACACAGCTAATGATCCACTCCGTTAGGCCACCTTTGTGAGCTGCAGGTCTCCAAACACTCGTAAAGAGGTGAGAGAGGCCAGAGGGGTGAAGCGATGAGAAAAACCGCACAGGGGCTGTCCATCCACCAGGATACGGAACTGCTGGTGCTCACAGACTATCTCCATCTGCAAGACGATAAGGGTTTGGTGGGTTTAGTTAATGTAAAGTTAAACACTAAATCAAAAGGTGTTTCAAAACCCAGCAGGGTTTTCGCCTTGCAGGGTTTCACAATTGCTGCTTCAACCAACAGAAAATTAGAAAATCAAACAATGAAACATTGGTCGGTAACACACAAGCAGATTACCTGATAGTCACTTTTATTGTAACTTTTCTCATACAGACAAGCAGGTGACGCCTCTAGGCAGGTCATAGGGCAGGTATGCATGTTTTCAAAGAATTTTAGAACAATAAAAATACCTGTAATTGCCTTAATGTAAGATACAGAAGTTTAGTGCCACTGTAGAACAATCCAGGCAAAACAAAAATATCTCCATGTAGACAAGCAGGTGGAGGACCTCTCACTAGATAAATAACACACTTGGCGTTTTCTTTTTGTGGTTAATTCAGCAAACTGTCTGTCTTCTAGAGCAGGTTTGGGTATGAGATTTTGTGTTTAACAAATGGGTCAAAGTAAATCACCTCTGAACAGTGAATGGTTTCCTAATCACTGTTAACACTGTGACTAACTGGACAGGAATTACTGGGATAGGCTTCAACATTTGTCCCCTAAGTGTAGTAAATGTCAAGGTAGTAGACAGGGGGAGACGAAGGGATCTGTTCTCCCGGGCCTCAGGATTTTACGGGCCCAGAACTGGACCTTCATCCTATTAATTAGAGGGCGGCTCATGTGAGGCTTCTTGCCCCAGGCCTCAAAATTTCTGTCAATGGGCCTGAAAATAGCAATAAGAGATAGAAAATTCATGGCACAATATCGCGTTCTACCACAATACACTACTACTACTTACAATAATACAGTAATTTAACCTAGACTTCTCCTGACAGGCATGAAGTACCTTGAAAGGCTCTCCGGAGGCAAAGGGGAAGAAGGACAGAGTGTTTTCAGCCAGACCCCACTTCCCGTTGAGTCGAGCGTTTCTCTGGATCGCCTTCTCCTTAAAACTGATCTTCAACTGCAACCCCACGTCCCCCTCTGCCCCCTCAGCCCCCTCCTCATCTCGTGGCTGACTTGACACCAGCACCTCCATACTGCACATAAGAAGACAGAAGATACAGTAGGCCAAAATGCACAACACGGTAGCAATTTACTAAAGAGACAAGAGTGACATCTTCTGGACAGCAACAGTATAACGTTGGAAAGCTTTGTAGCTGCTAAACTGCTCATGAAAACACTGGCCCTTGACATTGACAAAAACTATCAATCCCTCCCAAAAAAGGCAGTAATTTTACAAATAAAAGAGTAACTAAGCCAAGGATGTCACTGAAGGTCCTATATTACCCACATTTGACTCTAGTGAGCTTTAACCCATGTTATAATGCTGCTACCTCCTCAAAAACATACCTGTTGTTTTGTTTCATTCACAAGTTAGAGTTAACAGCTATTGTTCAGTAGACTGGAAAATCCAGAGCTGAAATCATTCAAATGATTCTAGTGAAGGTGTAGGGAGTTTAAAAACAGAGTGGAGCACTTCCTATATTACCACATGACATCACAACGTGGAACAGAGTGTTTTCAGTTTGAGATAAGAACTCAGACTAAATATGCAGGCTTTGTGTGTTAAACATGTGAGAATGAAACAAAACACAACTCCGGGTCTGTTTGTGATGAGGAAACATAACAGGTAAGAAAAAGCGTAATATGGGTCCTTTAAAAATACTGGGCAGTCGTAACTTTCAACAGAATGTCTATATGGAGTGTAGATTAGGTTGTATTGAAAGGTACTGCTTGCATTTAAAAAAAAATCTAATAATTAAGAAAATAGGTCATAATGAAGGCTACAGGCTTATTATAAAACATACTGTCTGTTGCGTCACAGGTCATAAAACAATGCTACAAGCTTTATCTGTTTATTTTCTCACATTTTTAAATAAATACTTTGTAAATAATCTAATGGAAAAATTACAATTCTACATGAAAAGTAATTTGCAATGAGTTTTGAAATACAAAAAAAGGTTTATTCTTTGTTACAGCAGATACGGACAGGAATCTGAATCTGAGTCTCTCTCCTCGAGCATCTCTCCCCCTGGTCCTTAGTCTCCCTCAGTCCCTCGAGCATCTGAGCTCTGAGTATTTATACCAGAATGACAAAGCTACATACATTTCAAAGCAGAGTGACTTTTGTAAAAGATAATTTTAGGCTGAGACAGATAGAACAACGTAGAGTTTCCTGTGGGATCAGACAGAGCCATCACACATGTTAATGTCTGGTCTGGGTCTGACAGACTGACACAGAACAAATACATTTAAAGACATGTGATAAGAATATTTCCTTCACAACATGAATATACTTACATTTCCATCACAATAAATTAGGCTATCCATAAACTTATTACCCTTAATTTAAATCTCTTGTAGAGGAGAGGTTATAAATTCCTATGAGAGTTTATATTTCATGGGATTTTCATTTCTCCCAGACTCAACAAATAAACTATAATTAGCACACAAATTGACTGGGGACATTTTTCCAGATAAGGCAGAGGAACATAACACAGGGCCAGAGCACTCATAGAGCACTCAAACTCACTGTCTACAATGAGAAATGCTGCGATGTGCAACAGACGTGCGCTTAAATAATGAATGGATAGCTATTATACTGTAATACAACCTCCCAGAACTTACCTTTGAGGTTTTTTGTTGACAATTCCCATTACAACCAGTTTCATTGAAGGCCGCAGTCCCCCCTTTATCTCCCCGGTGTAGCCCTCCTGCAAAACAATAGAAACATGACGCTTTGTAATATGACCTGTGCACGAAGCTAATGTGTTGCTGTTTATTATCATGGTTTATAATAGACTACACATCTCTATTCAGTCTAAAATCTGCAGGGAAAGTTAAGGCGCCGCTGGGAACAATAGCTGTATTGATCCGGATGCTAATTAGCCTAATCAATGACTCCGCCGCGGTGCTGTGGTGTCCCCGAGATGCTAACTAGCAAAAAGATCAGGCTAAAGTTTAAGATGGAATATGCAAAGATTATGAATGAAAATCAGAAGCATACATTGTCGTTGCTGTCCTTTTCCTCCATCAGTGTACAGGGCGTGATGCGGGTCTGTGCAGAGACGTACAGCGCGAGACCACAGTTTGGGAGATGACGTCCTCCTCCTCGTGAACCCCGCCTGCACCGCGTTACCATGGAAACAGGCTCCACTGCTGCCATGAGCCATGATGGAGGAGGAGGAGGAGGATTTGGCAACACTGAACAAAACCTATTTGGCAGTCTCCTGTTTGAAAATGTCTATGGAGTCTGGGTTACCTTACTGCATGCATGATAAATCACTAATCATATTTTTAAAGGCTAAAAAGATTAAACAAAATACATATAAATAAATAAATACATTTGCCTACAATGTAGAAACACCTTATCAAGGTATTTGTGAGAAGCAAAACATATCTAGATAGAGAACAAAAGCCTTGGCATTAATCATTAAACTTTAAATCAAGTTAGGGTGTGCTTTAATTTTTCTTAAACGCCAAACAAATAGGGAAAAAGTGACCAAAACTATGCTAATAAACAAACTTTAAGATGGCTATGGCTTTCATTTCCACGCCTGAATGTTTTATGAAATGTGAATGGTGTAAATGATTAATTAACAATTGTTTACAGTGGTTTTATTAAGTCAAGTTAGGGTGTGCTTTATTTTTTCTTAAAGGCTTAAACAATATGAAAAAGTGACCAAAACTGCTAATAAACAAACTTTAAGCTAGCTATGCCTTTCATTTGCACAGCTGGATATTTTATGAAATGTAAATGTTGTAAATGATTAATTAACGGTTGTTTAAAGTGGTTTTATTTACTGCTTGTGGTTTTTAGCGTGTCATGCGGCTGGAAAATGCGAGCCTAATCTGGCAACCTGCGAGTGTGCGGCGCTCCGTAGATGAAGACTGGGACGAGGCGACGCGTTTAGCTTGAATTAGCCACAAATCTGGTAAGATTTAACAAGATTAATCCCGAGGTAAATTTGCGCGTAAGAGATACACACCCGGTTTTGTATCGATACGTGCTTGTTATGTCTTTGTTTGCCCTGTGTGCTCTTTTATTTTACTACAGCAGACGGTACACTTGTTCAGGGAGTGTCCCGCTATGTCAGTTATATGACACTAATATGATATAGCTAAATCACACTAATATGATACAGCTAAATCACATTAATATGATCAGAAAAGAATAAGGATCGTCACATATTTTCCTTAAATAAGCGTGCTCATAACAGCCAGAGTCGTAATAAGCGTGTTGGGTGCAGGGCATGGTGTGCTATAGACCTGTGTATGCTAATGTGAGATTAGCCAATTAACCCATGGTAAATGATGACCCATGTTTGTCATAACCCATAATGGCAGACAAAACAACAACAAAATGAAAGATACATATGTTTAGGCTGAAAAGATTCTCCCATCACTGTAAATTATATGTTTACATAGTGATAAAAATCAATGTTTTTTCAGTTTTTTCTATGGATGACCTGTTTATCTTCTCTTCATGGCACAGATATGGCATTACGGCCCACACAAAAACAAGTTGAAATGGTCATTAGATTAAAAAGAGTAACTGTTTCCCAATAAAGACGATATAACAGATTTTAGATGTTCATAAAGCAATAGAAGAAGGCTGTTGGATTGAAGGAAAAACATAAAATAGATTTTTTTGTTTATCAAATATAATGTAAATCTACGTTTATTTGTCAGGGACCATATACAAATTCATTAATCTTACAAGGAAAAGATGATTTGTATCAGATTTAGCTACTGCTATTTTCCATCTGCCATTCCATCTTATACATTATTAACTGATTGCACTGCCCTTAATTCAATTTAGTGGCAAGTAGTGGAAATGTGAAAAATTTAATCTTTTGTCATTTTTATCTTAATAGTATTCTATAAAGATGATTTACTGTAACTTAACTAACTATGCTAAAGTATATAGAATTAAGGTTTATTCACTCCGAATTATAATGCTTCTATGATGCATTATAGTTTATTGTATAAATGAAATACATTTGTAAGTTTCAGGCATTAATCAAACAAACGCTGACACAGATATGTAAAATATTGTCTCTCAGGACACCACAATAAAATAAATCAATGTTTTTTTCTATGGATGACCTGTTTTTCTTCTCTGCATTGCACAGATATGGTCCACACGAAAACAAGTTGAAAGGGACATCAGATTAAAAAGAGTAACTTTTTCCTAATAAAGGCAATAAAGCCGATGGATATAGATGTTCACAAAGCAGTAGAAGAAGAACTTTAGTGTAGCCTGGCTGTTGGATAGAAGGGGAAAAAAACATAAAATATATTTTTTGTTTATCAAATATAATGCAGGTTTACTTTTATGTAGTATTAATTGATTGCGCTGCTCGTAATTCAGTTTATGCCTGTGCTTTATTTGTAGTCCAGTAGTGGAAGTGTGAAAAATCTAATCTTTTGTCATTTATCCTTAATACTATTCTATAAAGATGACTTACTGTGGTACAAATGCTGACACAGATATGCAAAATATTGTCTCTCAGGACATCACAGTAAAAGTGATGAATAAATTGTGACAGCTTGCCGAGTAGCTGAAAGTGAGTCTGAGATACTGTCAAATTCTATAAAAATTTCAAATTTCTGTTAGGCTTTCATCAATATTCGCTGACAGTGCAATTTGTAGTTTTGCTTCAGTCATCAATTCACCAACAGACTTCCTACGTTTCCCTGAAAAGTTTAAGGACTTACCAGACCTGTTTCGCGTTAGCATGCATGTTTAAACCAGCCATTGTCCCACTGGCCTCTCAGTGGCAGCAGAGAGTGAATATAGACCCAATGTTACCAGTGTTTGTGCCCTATTTGGCTAAGCTCTGGCAGTATTCAAAAGCTATGCAATGTGAATGGGAGAATGCATGGCTTGATTGTAAATGAATGGAAAATTAGACGTATTTTAATTGTTTGTAACTTGGGAACTGCAGATGGAAACTAGCTTTAGCTAAATCTGCATCTTCTTTTATGAGATTAGTGTATTTGCCCTTGGTCCCTGTTAAAATAAATCAGTAAACTAAACTTAACTAACTATACTAAAGTAATATAGAAATATGGTTTATTCACTCCGAATTGTAATGCTTTTATGGTCTGTTATAGTTGATTGTATAAATGAAATCAGTTTGTAAGTTTCAGGCACTAATCAACACATATTTTGTATCCTGCACTGGTCTTAATGTATTTACCTTTTATTTAATGCTGCTGCTCCTCCAGCCGTGTCATTCATTCAAATCTGCCCACTGTGCACAGAATATCAGTAGAGAAAAAATACTGCAGACGTGTTGTTTTGTTTTAATTTCACTTAAGAACAATATGAAACACAGTGTTTATTCATTGTATCTATTACTTAAACTGCAATTATAAAAAGCTCATATGAAGTATCTGTCTGTTTGTTTACCTGAAGTGGGCTAATCGACACAATTTGCTAGTTATAGTAAAGCTAATTAGTTGTAGTATCTGTTATTAAAAATGTTTAAATGTAGTTTTTGAAGAACTTTAGCTTTGAATTGACCATTACAATTACAATTACAATATATTAGCTGTCACCTTTTCCATTTTAACATAATCTTTTAAATGCACCATGATTTCGAGTATGCGGAGTGAGTTGCATCAGCCCTTTTTGGTGCATTGAAAACTAATGAAGCACTTTTGTCCCTCTCCTAAAATGCACAGTCTGTGAGCTCTGCCTGTTTAAATTAAAGACTAGAGACTATTCTACAGTCTGTGATCTAAACCCCAGTGCATCTGTTTGTATCACAAAAAGATGACAGCACAGAAATGTAGCAGAAAAACCTGACAGTGCAGTTAGCTCCAGCTGCCTGATAAAGAGTGGTAATCCCTGCTCAGTAATTTTGGCTCTGCATTGGCCTGACAAGTGCTTTATACGTGAATCTGTGCTAAAACTAAAGAGAAACCAGCAACGCAAATATAATTACACATTTTCTAACTACACTAGCGGTTCAAAAATGTCCGACAAAGAAAAGGGTAGCTACTTTGAGAATTTGAATATAAAATATGAAAAAAAAAAAGTAGTTATTTACTTTTGTTTCTTTGCTACATAATTCCATACGTCTTACTTTTATATTTTATGTCTTCCGTGTGTAAATAAAATATAGAAAGTAGTAAAAATAAGGGAAAAAAAACAGGGTGTGTCCAAACTTTTGACTGGCCGTTTGTAGCAAAAGACAATTGGACAATAACTGGTTGTGTTGTTGTTATTAAGTATCATTGAACTTTAAAGGTGCACTGTGGAGCTTTTTGAGTGAGGGACGCGCAACCTGCTTGATTCCTGAGATATTATTGCTTTGCCTGAATGTTCCAGAGTATGGCATTACACTTATCTTTCTCCATGAAGGCAATTCAGAGAGCTGACCCTGCTTACAGAAATAATGCATGTTTGTCAAGGTACATTTTAACAATAAAACAACTGTAATCAAATAAAAGCAACACAGATTAATGCCATACTGAGAAACATTCCAAGCTATACAATAAACTCTACATAGAGACTAGCAGGTAACCGACCTTCTACCTCAAAAAAATAGTGCACCTTGAGTTAGTTTAACCTTCCTAGTACCCTATGTTTTCACAGTATGTAGACCTGTCATGATAATTACTATATCGATTTATTGTTCAGTGCACGATGGATGGAACAGTCATGTTTGGGGGGAGTATTTATTGAGGATACGTTTTCTTTGTGCTAGTTTGGAACATTTTGTTATTTGTCTGGACAATAAGATTTGAGCTGTAGAAGGTTGAATAAATCATTCTTTGTAGATACAGACTAAATGCTTAAGTGTTTCATTCTGTGATTTATATATTATCTCTGAGACTTTTTAACAATTTTGTACATTTACAATAATTTTTGGGATAATCCTAAATCCCACAGTAGTTTAAGGTTATTGTGTCAGTTGCTTAAATTATGTTCAATATTATTGTTTATCGTCCGTATCTTCTATGAATGGAATATTTGAGTTCTTATTTCAGAAATCTGAGCAGGCGTTTATATTTTCCTTGAATGAAATGTACACCAGTCACACTTACAACATATTATACCTGACGGACTGCGGGCTTTAGGACCCTGCAGCTCAGGTCTGGCCTCCCTCTCTTCCCTTTTTGCAGAATCCAGACACTGTAACGCAGGCACAGTCACTCAGCTGATGCTCTCCTAGTGCTCCCAAACCTATTTCCATACATCCTTGGGGCTCAGTCTACTCTTATGAAGCCTTAGCGCTGGATTCGTTTATAGATCTAGGACTAAATCAGGATTAAACTCGGCATGGTTCAATTGTGATTTCAATAGGAGCATCACTACAAGACTTCCTCCTTGTCCCCGTAACCTACTGCTCTAGACAGAACTAACAATGTCTTTGACTAGAAGAACTGCCTCTAGTCGGGTAAGTTATTTTACTAAAACAATGAATCATTTTAGGCTTTTTGTTCATGGTTTCATACATTTTAAAGATCTGTAATCCATTTTTGTGTTTTTTGTGTGTTGAATTGGCTTTGTTTGAATTTGATGCATGGTCAGTATTGTTGTGATGTTGGGATGTCTAGAGGTTTAAAAGGTGACTTGCGACAGCCTTGAAATAGTCTATTATCTTCCCTACAGCAATGTGTCCCAGAGCATTTCCTGTTTCAAATCAGTCAATGAATCTAGACGTGCTTTTACTGGAAAGGATGACATCAGGGTGACTGGTTGCTATGGTTATAATTGTAGAGATGTACTTTTATATCAATATGACATTTGATAATGTATGATATGTTTTGCTTTATGAGTAGACACTGGTGGAGACACTTTAGTAAATATCGAACTAAATCTGCATAACATTGATTAGGAGGTTATGTTTTCCCCCAAGAGTCTAAAACAAAAGAAGAAAAAAATTGTATAAATGTAGAAATAACTATATATAATCTGTAATCTGTACTTTTTTCATCAGCAAAGGCAGAAAGTGACATTTATTCTATGTTTATTGTATTAAAGGGTCCATATTACGTTGTTTTCTGATCTATGTAATAATGCTGTTTCCTCATCACAAACAAACCTGGAGTTGTGTTTTGTTTCATTCACACATGTTTAACACACAAAACCTGAATATTTAGACTGAGTTCTTCTGTCAAACTGAAAACACTCTGTTTCACCTTGTGATGTCATGAGGTAATACAAGAAGTGCTCCACTGTGTTTTTAAACTTATCAAATTTCAGCCCTGGAATTGCCAATCTGTACTGAACTAAAGGTAAAAGGTAGATGTTAACTTGAAAACTACCACTCCATGGAGATGTAGACAGATTAATAATAGGGTTACTTAAACATGTGTGAATGAAACAAAACTCAACTCGAGGTATGTTTTTGAGGAGGTAGCAGCATTATAACATGGTTTAAAGCTCAAGATTAAATTTTGCATAATATGAGACCTTTAAATAAAGTGAATATATGCTTCCCTTGTGCTAACATAGTCTCAGTTTAAACATGTGCCAATTAAACACTGGCTCACTAAACCAAACTAAGATCACCTTAGTCTAAGCCAGGACTAAACCAGAACTAAACCAGAACTAAACCAGAACTATACCAGGACTAAACCAGGTCTAAACCCAGAACTATGCCTGGCATATATAGGACTAAACCAGACTCAAAACTCTTCAACTCAGGTAAACTAAAACCATTCACTCAGCTCAGAATTAAACCAGGACTTTAAACATAAAACTGTGAAGCTTGTATCATAATTTTGGGAATATGAATTTGGCAATGGTTAATACTGAAATATTGTGACATAATTTCAAATACGGCTACTTCATCATATCATTGTCGTGTGGGTTTCTTTTGAGCGTTTTGTGTGCTGTTAAAGAGTAGAGTGGCACTAAATAATTGATCTAGCCTCCAACACATGGGGAACAGGTCACGCTTAGAGCAATGACTAAAGTTCTCTCATAAAAATCTTTTGAGTCTTAAAGTACGGTAGTATAAACTAGTTTTGACTACAGAAAAATGTCTACTGCAGTTCCCTGAAGCATAGTAAACAACAGTTGAGCTCTGGAGATTTGAATTTGTAATGAAGAATGGATTTTTGTTCATAAATCTTGCAAGCAAAACCTCTTATGAGACTAAAGCATTTTGCATCATTGCAGCTATAAACTAGGATTATAGTCATTGTATAATTTATGCTGGGGTGATAATTTGATGATAATGTAGTCTCAATGTTTTGTTTATGTATCTTATTTATTTACTAGGGAAAGTGCATAGCAACATCTGCAGTCGTTATAAATATATGGCAGTTTAAAGCTACAATCCATTCTTGTAATAAGGATTTTCACTGTATTACATTTTTTATTACATTTTTCTTACTATATATTTCAGCTGTTTTGATCTAAATTTGACCATCTGTAAGGTATTACATAATCAACAACCTGTCACAGTGCTGTTGGTGCATGGTAGGACATTGTCTTCATTCTCTGACATTAAAAAAATAAATAAATAAAATAAAACGGAATCAATTGCCCTGACAAAGTCTTTAAAAGGTCCAATATTTTGACATAAAAATGTGAATATCGCATTTTAATAAGGAGAACTATCAAGTAACTACAAAAAAAAATGCTAAAAAATCGTATTACTGAATGTATATTTGCATTTTGCAGTCCATTCACATGTTTTGCGATAATTGAAACTTAAGTGAAAAAAGTACAAGCACATTTTAGCACCTTTCCCATAGTTTCTAAAATATCATCAGATTAAAGTTATCACCGATCTTGAAAAATATTGAGTTATTAACTTTGTTAATATTGCTTTGCCCTGTCTGTAGATCCCATTTGTTTTACCTGCTCCTCTCTGTTGTGCTGAGTCACCATTGCTTCAGGACGGCCCTCTTTAAACTGGGTTACGTGCTAAGACCTAATAACACCAGCACTATTTATGTCAGCCTACAATTAATCCTAGACTCACTGGAATTATGAAAGACCACCTGATTGTTGCTATTGGTTACAGGTCTATTGCTTGGTGGACTGTTGAAGTGTGACTCGAAGTGGTTCGTTTTGATTTTTAGCATTGTATAATTCTGCAGGAGCAACAATCAATACCCATATTTAGTGCCATTGTAAAGTCGCAGTGCTGTGAAAGGTCCTATCAATATTTTATAACAAAGAAAAATGAGGTTAACACAGGCGCCATAAAAATCAGCAGTAAAGTGTCTCTTATTATTAGTAATGACCATGCAGCATTTTCTGTCCACTGAAGGTCAGTGGTTCCAATCACTTTCTTAACATAAACATTGTTGGCTGAGAGGTTAGATCCACTGATCCACAAGTTGGTGGTGCGATTCCAGCTCCCACAGATGAATGTTGTCATTGTGTCCTTGGGCAAGACATTTAACCCTCCTCGCCCCCAGTGTCTGAATGTGTGTGAATGGGTGAATTGTTGATTTAAAGCGCTTTTGGTACCTTGAAGGTGGAAAAGTGCTATATAAAAATGCGACCAAGTGCTAGAACTAGTTTAAGGCCATGTATTCATAAGTGTTTCTTTTCCAATTTATTTTTATGCTTTTGAAATTTTAAGTAATGTTAATGTGGACTATCAACATATCTCCCTAATCTTATCTTCCTGTGTTGTTTCTTTTCCAATAGTTTCTTTTCTTAACTTACTCCCACCCATTTTTCAAAATAGGTCAGGTCCCTTTTGTTGCTGTGCTGTAATTTTAGAACTCTTTTAAGTCATCTTTTTGTCTGTCAGCTGTGGGAAGTAGTCTGTTTTGCAGGTTTTTTTAGCTTGAAAGCACCAGACATTTTAACTTTATCCTCCCTTATCTTGTGCAGACCACCAGCAGCGGCAGCAGCAGGATGAGCTCAGACGGAGGGGGGCGTCCCGTGAAGGTGGGGTCTTTGGTGGAAGTGATTGGGAAGGGCCAGCGTGGGACAGTGGCCTACATCGGCACCACCTCCTTTGCTTCGGGTAAATGGGTTGGGGTCATTCTGGATGAGCCCAAAGGGAAGAACGATGGCACTGTTCAGGGCAAGAGGTACTTCACCTGTGACGAGAACCAGGGGATTTTCGTCAGGCAGTCTCAGGTAACGACTCAAACCAAACTTTATTCTTGTAAATGACTAAATTAGGGGTGAACGATATTGATGAAAATTAATATCTTGATATGTTTAGTATCCTGATAACAATATTCATATGATATGTCAATCCAACAGAAACACTGTAGATCTTTAAATGTTTGAGGTTTAAGTATCAGATACAAGTATCAGACACATATGAAATTACAAATGCAGAAATATCACTTTGTACCCTGTTTTGATGTTTGTTGTTTTCCAATTTTAATTTTTTGCAGCATTTTTGATCATAAACAAGTGACTCGATATTCAAATTTTGCATTTCTTCAAAATAACCTTCACAGTATTATCAATGTTGTGCTAATCTACCCACCTCTAGAGGAAACTATTTGGTAAAATCAGAAAAATCTACTGCACACTGCCTGCATTTAAAAGTACTTCACTGATTGCTGTTCCAAACCTGTGCATTTGCTGGAAACTTCATGCATGTGAATATGAAAGATTTGCCAGAGTTTGTGAGAGTGAGGAAGTAGTCTTGTAGTTTGAAAATACAGTAATACAGATTTAATACAGTATTTTGTACTTTTTGTAATTTATTCTTAATCTGTTCATTTCTTTTTTCATCCTAACTACTGCGTTCTTTTATTTTTGTTTTTTTTCCCCTTTGTCCTTGTAGTGTATAAGTCATAGTTAAAAAATAGAAATCATTATTCATTAGACAGTATGACACTGAGCAGTTTCATACAGTTCCCTTTGTCTGTCCAGCATGTTCTATAAATACCAAGCCCTAATACAATATCATTTGGTAATAATATCTTGGGAATCTATTTTTAAAGCTATATAATTTTTCACTTTGAGATGGGATCATTTTTCTTTTCTGTTTCTTCTCAGATTCAGCTCGTTGACGATGGGGCTGACACCACTTCACCAGAAACTCCTGAACCTGGAGTTGGAAAAGTTCCCAAACGAGGTAATGGTCTGGAAGTTGTATGTTTAGTTAAAAATATTGTTTAGTTGATCATAAACTAGAAGAATTGGGATTCATTAAACTATGTGAATAGAAGTGAATTCAGGATTTTAATTGATTGTTAAATTGATCAATTGAATAAAAATAAAATCTATATTCAGATCATAGAAAGATCAATTTGTAAATATGTTAAACGTAATTTTTAGCATCAAGAGAATAAAATAAAATTATTTTATTTATCGTCACTAATTTGTATTTCTTGAAGCAAAGACAAAACTTGATTGTTATTGCTTATTTATTTTACAGAAATTATGGACACATCCAAGTCCAGCAAAGTGGTGAGTCTTATTGTTATTATTAACCATATAAAGCTCCATATGAACACCTTTGTTAAGGAAATTTACAATTCAAATACACCATGCTTTTGGCCACTAGAGGGCAGTCTTTGCTTTATAGTACAGTATACAGTTGACCCCATACAAATTCATTGAAATTATGGTGGTAAACTTTTAAGTAGTTGAAATAAGTGAAATTTTAGATGCTGTATTGCTTTGCACTAATGTCTGTTTGTGTTGTCAGTATTCATGGGTTTCATTCACACAACCTTTTCCTGACGCTATTTTAAGGACTTTTGGCCATTCAATTGATAGGGATTCCAATAATAGATTTTAAAAATTGCTAATTACTATGGCAACAGACCTAATTATTCACATCTCTCAAGCCCTTGGATAGATTCACTCTAACCCCTTGCATTCATAGTCGAACTGTTTACTCCCTTCCCCTCCCCACCTTCCATCATGTCTTTACCTCCTGTCTCCTCCGATCACGCAGCGAGGACTCAAAGCCAAAAAGGTGCTGCATGCCTCTCACCTTGATACAATGCTAATGCTAATTATGCTAATGATGCTAATGACGCTAACGATGCCCTGGTAACCGTGGTGACTGTTGCTAGGAATGGCCTCACTGCTGCATGGCAATCGGGCCGCATCTTTTGGTACTTCTTTTGCTATAACAAAGAGCAAGTATGTATAAGGTAAAGAAAATATGCCATTGACATTAATATAGAACGCAGTATTTTCTTTTTTTTTTGTAAAATTTGTGACTTTTAAAATTTATTTTCTGATCTGGTAGATTGTGACTCATAAAGAGGCCTCCTTATCCCAATGTTGTTGGGATGTTGTTTGTTTTTTGTTTATGTTCGGGCACTTCCTGTCACATGACCTCTGCTGCTTCACTGCTGCTTTGTCTCGCAGTCTTTGTATGTGTTGAAGCATGTCAGTGTCAATGTCTATTTGAGTTTAGTAGCCATATTAGAAAAGTAGACCTGTTTTGTAGTTGAACTGTGATGTTACTTTACACATGTTGTTATTACATATTAAAATGCACAAGTTAACTGCAATTGTAGAGAAAGTATCAGCATTAACAGCATTAGTTTTTCTCATTGTTACTACAAATGTTATGGCTGAGGCTAGTAGTGCCATTATTACAGTGAAACTTTAATTTGACATGTATATTTTGTAATGACAATACTATTATACATGCTATTTGATGACATGAATTATGTACAGACCTCTGCTGATTAGAGTCTGGAAATGTTGATTACAATAATAATCTCTGAGCCTGAAGTGGAGAGCGAGGCTTAGAGTGATTGTTTTATCCCTGAAGACTTGTCCTCCTTCAAAATCAGTGAGCGCATTTTCTGTTAAATGAACCGGACTGGATGAAATGTAATGTGTAGTAGACCATGTGCTAACTCAAAATATCAGACAAATTTGCTGTCTGTCTCTTTGTTAAATATTAATGAAATTTCAATTGGTCTAAAAATGAAATATATTTGTGGAAAAACTAAAATATTGAAAAAAAAATGTAGAAAATGCAATTTTTAGACATTTTAAATAGATATGTTAGCATAAGAATCTATATTTTTTGATACCTAGTCTGTCGATATTTGTATATCGATATTTGGTATTAATTCGACCATCACTGTTTGTCATAAAGAGCACAGAGCTTATCTCTAAGAATGTACATGGCTCTATTGTTGTTTATTTATATCTAGCGGAGACGACGGGGGAGACAAAGCGGTCTGTTGTCTCAGGCCCCAGAGTCTTAGGGGCCTAGAATTGGATCTTCTCCAATCGTTAATCGTTAATTTATATTAGAGGGGGATCCATGTGAGGCTTCTTGACCTAGGCCCCCAAATTTATATTGGCAGGCCTGTTTATATCCACATTTACAGAAGCACAAATGTGAGACAGTGACTGTACATTTTCTGGTCCCTCTGGTTTTTCTCCTCAGTTCATGTTGATCCTGTGGTCTTTAGCGCTCTCCTTGCCTGAGTCATTATCCACAGAGGAAGTTTCTTGTTTCTAAATGTCAGAGAGTGGCTGAACTGAAGTGAACCGTGCTCCACCTGCACTGTATGGATTTCCTGTCAGCTCCATTGTCCTGATGCGTGCCCTCTAATGACTCTTAGCTTTAGCATTAGCATATCTTTGGACTAAATCAGTGGTGGACTACACATACAATTTTCGTATATCTTTAAAAAGGTTCATTTGGTTTTCATAGACAAATGTATATATTTAGTTACTTCCAAGCTACCATCTGTAATTAGATTGTCTGACCAGGCCCTATTCTCACAAACCACCTCTAGATGCTATCTATGTTACTTCTGTCTGACAGTGCGCCAGCTTTACCCAGAAGACCAGAGAGCACAGGGAGAGGGGAATAGGTTTCACATCTAGTATCTACTGGTAAAAAAAATCTAATAAACTTACAGGTAGTAGCTTGCATAAGTTAGATTTTAGTATTTTTGTTAGGCCTGTCAGGTTGTCATGATAATTACTATATCGGCTTATCGTTCAGTATATGAGGGTGGGTCAGTATTCATCATGGGTACTTTTTCTTTGAAGCAGTGGGATATTTTTGCAGTATGATTAGATTTAAGATGTAGAAGGTTGAATAACTTCTATGAATCATGATAGATACAAACTAATTACTGAAGTATTATTCCTGCATCCTAGGAATATTTCTGCTTTATGGTTTTGTTTGAATATTATTGTTTATCGTCTATATTTACTTAAGCAATATCAAAATTTGTTATTGTGACAGGCCTATAGATTGTACGAAATTTTGTGTTAAAATGTTAATGCATTAAGTGTGAGGATCAGGCCCTAGTTAATATAGCCTGCTGTCAAACAAAAGAATTGTTCATCATGAATTCAGTAGGAGTTATGACATCGCTAAAAGCTGGAACAGGGAGAGAAAACCTAAAAACAACAAATGTTATATGTATTTTTTCAGCAACTATAAAGAAGTACTATCATGAATGTTAGAACACTGTCAACCGGTCTCTTTTGAAAATGTGCTATCACAAGAGGCTAAACTGCGTGAATAAATTGTTAATAATAATAACAAAAACCCAAAATTGTCTGTACTATCAATGTACTATTCTAGAAACACTGAGACATATATTGTATCCATATATTACTTTGGGTAACTTATGATAAACCAAATCCATATGACACAGTCCTGACATGTATAGCTTTTTTTAACGCAAAACAGTGCTGATGGCTAATGGACATTGCAATTTGTAAAACCATAGTGCGGATGAAAGGGTGTGTGTATCTGTGTGTGTGTAAAAGTGTCTGAAAGCTTTAGGTGAGCAGTAACATGATTGCGTTGAGTGAATGGTTTCAGGGCAGAGACTGTATCTCCCGTTGTGCTGAGGCAGAGGCTGCAGACTCCTGACCTCCTCCTGTGTCTGTGATGGGAACACTGCAATATGATCCATCTCCACCCAACGCCTCAATCTCTGTTTATCACTATAGTCTGCACTCTCACCAAACTGTGTTTTTACATAGTGTGTAGTTACAGTGACATTTTATTCAACCATTTACAGTAATTTTTAGTTCAATTACAAATGTTCTTGTAGCTCCTGATGTGATCATTAATGGAAAGAGTGTAGCACTGATGGCACATGTGGTCTGAAGAAAGAATCTATAATTGTTTAATATTCAAGCCTAAATCGAACCACATGTACTATGTTTTTGTTCTGTTTTCGGGTTGTAACTTGTGATATAGATGCATTTTATATATACAGTCTATGGTTTTAATTTGCTTGAAAAGATGTTGGTCAAATTAACCTTATGGATATTGAATAATGAAGAACCCAAAGATTTCTTGCTCTCAACAAATAATGATTAAACTGAAGGTTAAAAATAACTTGAGAAATGTTGTTGAATTTGAACCTCTTAAAGATATTTTTGGGCCTATCTATCTAGTATCTTGTAGACCTTTCGGTTAAGAGCATTAAAAAGACTTTCCTTTGGTGAATGCCAGCTCCCTGCTCTTTTGTTTTTGTCATTGAGATTTACCCACTGGACCGGCGACTGCCGTTGCTATGGAGACAGCAGAGGCTTGCATCATCACCTCTGTTTCCTCAGAGCATCCCAACATCCCCACCCATCTTTCTCTCTCTCTTTCTCTTGCCACCCCTCCCCTCTCTATTTCTCATTCTCTCTCTCATTCTCTCTCCATTATTCCTCCCCACTATCTCTACACTGTCTCTTCCCACCCTCTCTCTCTCTCTCTCTCTCTCTCTCTTTGCTCTCTTCATGCCTCCCCTCTGTCACCCTTCGCCCATCTCTCCTGTCTCTCTGCCTCTCATTTATTAATTTTTTTCTCATTTTTCCTCTCTCCCTCTCTGTACCCGTCCCCTCTATCTTTCTGTCCTTCCTCCCTCCCTCTCCCTCTTTCTCATTCTCTCTCCATTCCACCCCTCTCACTCTCTCTCTCTCCTCCCTGTCTGCTGCCTCCGTCTATGGGAGGAGGTCGCTCAGTGATGTAATGCAGCCTCCATAGGGCATTGCTTCGTCTGACAAATCACAAACCAGCACAGGAGAGGAGAGAGGAGCCAGGGCGGAGGGAGGATGACTAGAAGCTCTTAGCAGCGACACATAGGAAAACGAAACCATATTATGTGACAAACGGATATAATAGAGGGATATTCGGAGAGTGGGAGAAAGAAAGAGGATATTTCTACAATTTGCAGGATTTTTTTAAATGTCTGCTTGAGCTGGGGACAACTGTGGATTTGTACCCGATTCACAAATTTAAAACCTTGTTCTTGTGTGTCCTCTTCTCCTCTTTGCAAATATGATGAGACAGACAGCTGCACCCAGGAAGGTATAACATTGTTATAATACCTGTATGCATTTGCTGTTCATTTATTTTGGCTGGCAGAGGTCATCGCAATATCCCATTCATGTATTGTTTTGGTGATTTTGATGGGAGTTGCCTGTGGAGCATTTTTGTCATACTTCTTATTTTAACTCAGAAGTTGTTTTATATTTTGCATTGGCTTTTTCTGTTCAACTAAAATGCCTCAGATTGTTTTGATTTTTTTTTTTATTATTATTGGTAAAATTTCTGCTTGTCTACTTTTATCCTTTCTTCAAGTTACTTCAAGTTATTTTATATTCTGCCATTGCTTTATTATATCATATCAATCATCAAGTAACCAATCCAGTATTTTTCTGAACATACATGCATTTGTATTTACAACAGTTTTTTTTATTCTGTTAAATATATGACAACTTGACTTCAGTACAGTCTGTTCTATTTAAACTGCATCTCAATATGGCTTAAGAGGCTTAGCTTGTTCAATGGTAAGCTAAAAACAAGCAAATTTCTCTCCACGTAATCTAATAAGGAAATGCACAGTGCTGAGCTAGCTCTCTGTTTGAATTATAGCTGTTAGCGATAGCGAGATGCTCAGTGGTAGTGGTGACACTTTTGGCATTTGGGTTACATGTAGCAGAAATGACAAGGGAAAGTGCATGGGAGCATGGGTGTAATAACATTTGACATTAATATATTCACCCTGCATACTAGCTCTGTTACCAAAACCTGCCCACACTATTTCATACAATCATTGGTGCAGATCTGATGGATACATAATAATGCTAGAGGTATGATAAACAGAGTCATGCTAATTGTGCTAATTGCTAATTTATCAGTTTACTCATCACTAGTTTGAATAGTTCTTATGTTGTTAGCATGTCTATATTATACCCATGCACTTAAAATACTAGACAAAATTTGTAGATTTGCGATATACAAAATTGTGAATAATTACAATTTATGTGCTCATATGAATTTATAGTGCATTGTTTTCATGTTGTCAAGTCATAACTATTTTTTTTTCTTTCTTTCTTTTTTATGAATTTCAAATGCAGTTTCACCTGTTTAGCTGTAGGCTTATGACAACAATGTTAAGTCTACGAGTTCAGCCCACACAATGCTTCCTTTCAGTTCTCAGTGACAGCTCCATAGTCCACATATGGAGCAGGGGGGGGTCACAAGGAAAGTGGAACCAATTGTACAAAGGGTGTATTGCAGATTTAAATATGTTCTCAAAACTACAAATACTCAACTGCTCTAATTTGAACTGCTTATATCAACCTCTCTGAGCCATTTTGCTTTCTTTGACTATGTTTTTATTTAAACTTTCTCTAATCTTGCTTGTTTGTTTCTTTTCCTTCTCTTTCCTGATGACCTCTGACCTTTCCTTCTGCTGTATTTCCTGCTCAGACTGCGACCCGAAAGCCAAAGGTGAGCCTCGCTAAAAGTCATCCAGGACATTTCAAAATTCTTCCCTTTTTCATGCATTTGCCTAATTTGTATATTGTCAGTTGTGAGGTAGTATATTTCTTTTAGCTTAGTAATAGTGCACATATCCATTACTGTTTGGGGATCTGTGGTTAGTTGGTGTATAAAATAGAAACTGGCCACTATATATTGATTTTATTATTAAAACTATTAGAATTATGTCTTTTTAATAGGAAAGTATATCTTGCTGGGGATTGGGGATTGCAGTTCAATGTAACTTTAGCTTTAGCTTTATATGTGGAACTGGCCAAAACTAAAAGCAGACTATGTAACGTTTTTGATGGGGGAGGGTGTTCCTTCCATAAAATGTATCTATATCTTGCATTTATTCAATTACACTTTTTATAGCTAAAAATAACTTGGAAAAACATGCATTCGTGCTGTGAGCTGAGCCACCTCTCCACACCTGCTTGTCTTAATTGAGATATTCAAGTTAATGCCATATTGGAATGTCACAGGCTAAGCAATGGCATCTTTGGAAACAAGCAAGTGGCGTACCTTCCACCAGAAAAGTTACATAGTGAACCTTTAAAACAATTGCATGTAACTTACATTTGGATAACAACTCCAAATACGTTCTCTTAGCAGCCGAGTCGTCCTGCGGGCTCCATGGGTAAAGGCGCTGCGTCGGGTTCAGCCTCTGCGTCTGCGGGGGAGATGAGCAGCAGTGAGGCCAGTACACCCGCCCAAACGCCCCTGGCTGCACCTGTCATCCCCACCCTCCACTCCCCCGGGAACCCCCCAGCACCCGTCCCCAGTAAGGTCAGTATCATGGGAAAATATACAAGTTACCAAACAACATTGGTTGACGGGAGGTAATGAACAATGCTGAGAAGGTAAAGTAGGATGCTAAATGGAAAAATGGTAACTTTTTAGTGAAGGGGGTGCTCCATTTGTCTCCATGGAAACATATTACTTTGTATGGCAGTATGGCATTTAACCTTAATCTTACATTTATTCAACTGGTGTGGAGATGAATGAGTTTAATGCCATATTATGGAAAATTCAAGTTGTAGCAATATCACGGAGAACAGTGATTAGAAAACCATCCACCAGAAAAATTACATAGTGTTGCTTTAACTTTATTGTATTTGATTTTATGTGATGGTTTTATAGCTTTAACGTAATGGATTTGATGTAGGATTTCCAAGCAACACCTTCATCATAATTCATGAACTACACATATACAGAAGTGTCTTGCTCAAGGACACAACAATAATATGCAATCATGATAGTAATTTAACCAGTTTTATTTCCAAGGAATACATAAAAATAACAATTCTAGTCCATGGTCGTTTTATAGACGAATCCTGAGTAAACTGGGAAGGTTAAATCTGGAAGAGCCTCTAGCGTATATGCTGAATTAAACATGTGAAATAATAATTTGGCTTAAGAGATGAATGGAGGCAAATGATTCACCGTGGCAACCCCAAAATGGAAAGAGGAAAAACAAAACTTGCTTATGTGAATAAATAAATGTGATGTGATGTGTCTCGCACCTCATCTGTGAAAAGCGCTGGAAATATGCAGAGCTGTCAGGAGGAACTGAGGCATAAATTGCTCGAGGTCTAACCCACCAAAGTTTGAAAGCCCTGACTAAACCAAGACAGTGTTTCAGTCAATATAAATCTTGTAGGTGGAGGTAATGTATTTCGCCAACCAGTAATAAGATGAGTACAATTATTGAGCTTTCAAACGAGACATTAGAAAAATTGTTTTGATCCACAAGGGAAATTAGTTGGACACAGTAGTAGCGATAATAGTCATAGTAGCAAAATATATGTGTTAAAGATAGAAAAACCGATACCAAGGTGAGTTTTTTATCTGCCACTGCAAATCAAATAAGTCAAATCAAACAAATATATTAAATACATTACTTAAGCATCCTTTTGTGCAGGTTGTTCAAATTGCAAATAGGTAAAGATTACCAAAACTTTGTCATACCACAAGATTAATATATATATATATAGTTACAGGTTTAAAAGTACTGTAACTGCCTGCTGCTTTTGATTACTGGGTAGTATTTAGTAGGAATATCATGATATCCAGATCTCTCGGTACGATATACTCACGATATACCTCTCAGGCTAAGATATTTATTGCAATATTATATTGCAATAAATAATATATTGTGGATGCTAACTTGTGAATATGCTACTTTTTCCTTCTAAAATGCTGTGACAAGTTTTTGTTTAAGATTTAAAAATGCTTAAAAACAGTTATTTCTTCATGTAGTCTGCATTGAAACAGAGCAAAGGATCATGGTATATGTTGTTCCCTCTGTTTTTATCCATTTCTGCACCGTAACAATGAATTTAACCAAAGAGACCAGGAATTCTATACATTGTGATGCCTCACGATATTTTTGTGAGACTTGACGATATGATATTACAATATTTTGATTATTGTTACATCCCTATTATTTAGTTTAGTTTAGATTTTTTTTTTTTATTACTCAGGCTGCATTGTAAAGACTGGGTTAGTTCATATACTAACTGGTGAATTTAGTCAATTTGTGTGAGAAATCTGGTAAACATGTAATCTAAAAAAAGATTTCAGATGTAAAATCATTCCTATTTAATTAGCATAATAAAAACAGGAAGTGGATGGCGTAATTCCTTTTTAGTTTTTTATTGCACTGTTTTGAATTAAAGTGCCTTAATAAAGTGGTCACTGTCTGGTTTTATGTTTCCCATCAGGAGGAGGTCGTCATGGAAACGCAGGTGCAGTTCTTGATAGAGAAGTGTTGAAAACGTCTCTTGTTCTCACATTAACACTTTGGGAGGTGTGCAGTGTGCTGTGGTTTAATTGGTTTGAGAGTGCTGTGTGTTCAAATGCATGAATAATGAAAGGGGAATGCAACAGAGGGAAGTGAATTTAACTGGAAAATATTTGATCATTGAAAAACATGTTTCTGTTAACTTGCGGTGGACTGGTCTTCCAATTCGACACACTTTTACATACTAAGGGCTTTTTGTGTTGAATTTTCTGGGTGCTGTGTTAAATAAGTTCTCAAGCATTGGTTCAGGAGTCTGGACTGTGACGTGAATAATAACTGGGTACTGTTACTTCAAAAATAAAAATGTGACCATTTACCATTTTTACTGAAGTACTTCGAGTATTTTGAAATAACAGTACTCTGATAATATGTTTTCAATGGTCTAATAATTTTAATTTGTCTATCTCAACATTGTTTATGAATTTTAGGAGGAGGAGGCATTGCGAGTTCAGGTGAAGGACCTTGAGGAGAAGTTGGAGACTCTGAAAATGAAGCGCACCGAGGACAAGGCCAAACTGAAGGAGCTCGAAAAACACAAGATTCAACTGGAGCAGCTGCAGGAGTGGAGGAGCAAGATGCAAGAACAACAGGCAGAGCTGCAGAAGCAACTCAAGGAGGCCAAAAAAGTCAGTTTTATGTAGATATTTATGTGAAAAGGGACATTGCACATTAATCAACATCAAACAGTCTAAATGTGAACATGTTATGATAAGCTTTTTACCAAGGTGCAAAAGGAAAAACGGAAATTCACCAGGGACCATAACTAGTATTGTCATGTCACTAGAGAGCCACATAGCAACTTCAAACATTAGGATAAAGTTGCTTCTTTATCGCTCAGTGACTTTCCTTAATGACATTTTTTGACATTTTAGACATAATTAAACAAAATGTAAAACATATTCACGGGCATAGTTTTACTTCGTTTTACTCAATGACACTGAAACTTGTTTCATTCATGTATGTTGACAGAAGTCCAACATACACTACCAGTTAAAAGTTTAGACACATCATCTCATTCAGTATTTTTTAAATTAATTTTTACTACTTTCTAGATTTTAGATACATGCAGAAGACATCAAATTTATGAAGTAATATATATGGAATTATGTAGCAAAGAAAATATATAAAAAAATGATTTTATATTCAAATCCTAAAAGTAGCCGCCCTTTGCTTTGTCAAAAAATATTTAGTAGAGTTTTTTCACTTTTTTCTTTATTGCATAATGCCATATATTTTGTGTCATATATTGATGTCTTCCGTCTAAAATCTAGAAAGCAGCAAAAATAAAGAAAAAAAAAAAAACATTGAATGAGATGGTGTGTCCAAACTTGTGACTGGAAGTGTATTCTTAATTAAAACACCTTACTACTAATACTAATATCATCTTTCAGCAAGCATCATATTACCTAATTAGGTTGCAATGCTAATTGGCCATTTCAGAATTCTCTCAGAGACACCAAATCTGTGTGTTCTCAGTGAAAGTGAAAGAGCTGGATAGAGATGGATATGATCAAATAAAGATCATATCCATGGGTTTCAGAATGATGAAAAGTTAAGATGGTTGCGATTGTGATTAACTATTAAAAATATATAATATACCCGGTAATAGAAGTAAAAATAAAAGTAAAACATGTGGGGTAGATGCGTGCTTCTTCGTCTCATTTTGAGTTATAGAATAAATGTTATATTGTTGTATTTGCCTGTATGTAATTGTAGGAGGCTAAGGAAGCGCAGGAGGCAAAGGAGCGTTACATGGAGGAGATGTCAGACACGGCGGACGCGATTGAGATGGCGACTCTGGACAAAGAGATGGCGGAGGAGAGGGCGGAGTCTATGCAGCTGGAGGTGGACTCGCTCAAAGAGAGGGTGGAGGAGCTCACCATGGACCTGGAGATACTCAAACACGAGATTGAGGAGAAGGGTAAGAGCAAAACAGCAGGGATGGGATAGCTATTGACTCATAAGATTAGGTGAGCTAAGATTTCTCATCCCTGTGAAGGTAGATCTGTGATTTAAATTTTTACTTAATTTTTTTATTTTTTAATGACATTTTTAATTAAATTTAATTTTTTTTTGTTGTAATTAAATTAAATTAATTTGGTGTGTTTTTATTTTTTTTTCTTCTTTTTTTGATTTTATTTATTCACTGACATTACATAAGACTTAAATATACTGAAAATATCATAAAAATGTTTAGGGAGGTCACATTTATAATGCCCTTATAATGACACATTTTTTTAATATATACCTAAATACATGACCTTTGGCGGTACATTACATAGTTGCATTTACTCCTAATGAATTTGAAACACATTTTTATTTAAACAGTAACAGCACTACTTCATTGATTATACCTTATACACATTTTGTGATGATGCACTGATTTATTTCAGGTTCAGATGGCGCTGCCTCAAGTTACCATGTCAAACAGCTGGAGGAGCAGAATGGGAGACTCAAGGAGGCTCTGGTCAGGTGAGTGTAAATATAAATAAATAAATATAGATATAGCTATAGATATAGATGTAGATGTAGATGTAGATGTAGATGTAGATGTAGATATAGTGTTTATACTGTTTCTTTGTACTATATAACTATACTAACTAACTACTAACTATATAAACTATAAATCTTTTTATATCATATACATACACAACGAGTTTACTAGCATGTTGATTTGTTTTAGTTTTTTATTTAACATTTATCTAACCAGGAAAGTCCCACTGAGATTAAAAACCTCTTTTTCAAGGGAGTCCTGGCCAAGCGGCAGCAGCAAATAAAAAATATAGTTGCATAGTTACAAAGAGACAAGATAACAGGAAAAGACAAACAGGTTATAAAAAATTATGAAAAAACAAGTGCATGTTGTGGAGTCAGCCTCGAAACCTCTCAGTTTAGATTTAAAAGCATTCAAGGAAATCAACTCTGTCAAGTTCCAGTTGATGTTTAATTTGTATTCCTGTTCACTAAAGACATATTCTTAATGTATAAATTAAGATAAATAAATAAATAAATTAATGGGATGTTTATTGTCATTTCACTTTAGACTTTTAGACTGTTCTCCCTGTGTCTGGGTGGATGCTCATGTTTTCCTGCCACCAAAAATTCTTGTTGTGTTTCCCTCAACCACAGGGGACTCACCACCGAATCTCAACAGTTTGTTTTTGTTGTGAAATTTCAAATTCAAATAATAATAATGCATAAAAACAATGTTGCCTTGTTTAGGATGCGTGACTTGTCAGCGTCAGAGAAACAGGAGCATGTGAAGTTGCAGAAACAGATGGAGAAGAAGAACGTGGAGTTGGACGCTCTGAGAGGACAGAAGGAGAAACTACAGGAGGAGGTGGCAGTGGCCGAGAAGACCATCGATGAGCTGAAGGAGCAGGTCTGTATAAATCAATCTATCGATCAACAAGTTTAAGGAACAGGTCTGTGAAGCATACAGGGATTAGTGTTATCAATAGTGGATTAGGGTTGTTAAAAATCAAAAATCAGATACTAATCGATAATAAAACTAGCATCAAAACTAGATACCCATTTGAGAAGGTATCAATACTAAAAAAAGTCTCATTCACAGGGCAGAATTGAACCTTTCCTGAGTATCTTTAGAATGATCTTGAGCTGTATCAGAACAAGTATAAGACTAGTATACACCCATGGACCACTATGGAACCTACCTGGACAACTGAGGAATTACACTCATGGGAATATACAAGGAAATACTATTATTTAATGTTGAAAACCACATTCTGCTGTCTAAAGAAAAAGAAAGATTTTCATCATGGTATCGGAATCAGTATTGAGTATCGAGTCTGTTCCTGGGTGTCGATATTGAGTTTGATGTTACACTGGAGTGGACTGTAGCCTAGTTTGTCTTTGTCGATTTGTTATGTTGAAGTAACTGAAAAAGAGGGGAAAAATAGAAAAAGGACAAGACATATTACACATGCATACAGTGAGAATAACTAAACAAGTAAATTAATAAATGCTTAAATAAATTGATAAGCTGAAGTAGGATGATAGAGATCTCTAGAGTGGACTATAGCAAGGTCTACCTTTGGTATGTAAATACTGATATAGAAGTAAACTGCACAAAAAGTGGCTATGTTTACACACACATTTACATGCACATCTGAAATCAGATAATTGAAGTAACATGTAAATAGTTATGTCTGATCCGAGTAATCAGATTTCTAAAACTAATGTGACAAAGACAAAAATGAAAGACAAAGTTGTCATTGTTTTTTGTCTTCTAAATGCTATTAATACTAATACTACTAATAATAATATTGATCAACTGAAACATGTCACCAGGTGTTTTTGATGATCTGATTTCTTGCATGTAAAAAAAAACAAAAAATGCAATCTAAATATTGGGTTATGTGATTATTCTAGTTATCAGGTAGGAAAGTACTGTACTTAAGTATAATTTTAAGGTATCTGTACTTTACTTCAGTAAATTTTACAGTGGATACTTTTTACTTTTACTTTACTACATTTGAGAGCGGGTATCTAATCTGCTATATTTCTGAATTGGACTGAAGAGAAAAAGGTACTTTTCATATGATTTTAAGGGTTATTTTTACCATGTTCGTGGTAACATCCTGACTAAAGTTTTTGAGTTCAAGCTTCAGCTTTGAGCAAACAAAACAAAAACAAAAAATTCATAAGAAAAATGAAGACATTGTTTCGTAATGCTACTGTTAACCAAAATCTATATAATTTTTGCTACATTTACACTAACAAATTAACAATTGTGTGAAATACTTTAACTTTTTAGCCTTAAAGTGTATTTTTAAACAGGTACTTAAATACTTTTACTTAAGTTGTTTTTTTTCATGTGATACTTTTACTTTTACTGATACTTTTTACCTCTATGTTGAGTATTTCTTCCACTACTTATTATCTGATATTTACTGGCCACGTAAACGTACTGACTGCATTTGACTGTCTGAAGGAGCTGACGCGGTAAAGCCACTGCAGAGACATAAATCACTGTGTGGGCCACTGCAATCAATACACATTTTAGGTCTGAGCGAGTTTTAGTCGAGCCCAAATGATACACGGAAGTTTTAAAGATTTTCCGACTCATAAAGTGCGATATAAGACTGTTTTTATCTTCATTATTAGCTTTTCTTTCCCACAAGATGAAAAGTAAAGGTCACCACAAAAACACAATAATACTGTATTGTCCCCGTCCACTTTTTTTTTTTTTTTCTTTCTTTTGGTTGCCCTGTACAATTATTTTAGTCCCTGTCCTTTATAACACTTATTGAAAATGTTGAAAATGTCCTACTTTTTCCATAGCCTCATTTAGCTAAACAGAAATGCTAAACTTATTACCATAGAGTGTATATATAAATGGAGATAGCTAACTGCAAGCCAACGTGTGCCAAATAGGAAGTGAGCCCTATGCGTGCTTTCGGCTCCACTGACTCTGGCTCCGTTTCACTTTCTATTGAAAAACCGTTGCCCGTTGATTCATAACTGCTGCTGTCAGGCTTGTCATTTTAGTCTTAAAATTTTTATTTTGCTATTGTGTCCATAAATCAAGATATGAACATTAATAAAAGACAAATCAGGTGCCTTCTCCGGTAGCGTTAGCAGCAGGTTTGAATAACAGTGTTGCTAAACCCTGCTCCCTGATAAACCAACAGTGTGGGCAGGAAGGAGGCGTTACCTTCAACATCCTTGCTCTGGTTTGGCTCTTTGGTTGCTATGATACTCCAAATTTTCCCCTATAACTGCTAGCCTCGATGAGCTTCATTTGACTGGACCTGGACCTTATGGGTGACTTTACTTAATAATAATAATAATAATGCCTTACATTTGTAATGCGCTTTATCAAAGCCTCTCAAAGCGCTACACTGAAGTCATTATTCATTCACTCCACACTTGGTGATGGTAAGCTACTATTGTAGCCACAGCTGCCCTGGGGTAGACTGACGGAAGCGAGGCTGCCAGTTTGCGCCATCGGCCCCTCCAACCACCACCGATCATTCACACACACACACACCACTTTCATACTAGGCAATGAGGGTGAAGTGTCTTGCCTAAGGACACAACGACAGAACTTGGTCCGAGCTGGACTCGATCCTCCGACCTTCGGGTTGGGAGACCAATGCTTCACTTCTTTATACAGTCTGTGCTTATTGCCAAAGCACTTTCATATAATGTCATATTCAGTGTTGGCTTACAAGTCCTCCAAAACATTGTAAATAGATTGTAAATAGATTTATGAACAAAATCTCTTTACAAAACCATAAAATAATTGTAATATAACATTGTTACTTGATTGTAGTTCGTATTTGCAGCCTTTCTGTATTTAAAGACTATTGCTAAACTTCTTTGTTGCTTGTTATTTACCAGGTTGATGCATCTTTGGGGGCAGAGGAAATGGTGGAGACTTTAACCGAGAGAAACTTGGATTTGGAGGAAAAAGTGAGAGAGCTCAGAGAGACAGTCACTGATCTGGTGAGTTAAAACATGCCACCATTTTGATTTATTGTTTTTTCATTATTGTTTGACAGATATAGATATAAGCAAAGTTGGTGGTTCAATCCCTACTTCGACTTTGGACCACTGTAGTCTAACAGTTATTGACTACTGGGGGTTTTAGAGGCTGTTGGCAGAGACTGGGCAGCAGTATGGGGAGTGAATGAAAACTGCATATTTAAGCACTTTGAGTATTGAAGAAGGGAAAATATAAATTCAGCTTTTATTGTTATGACTGTGACTTGTGTTTTTAGACATCTGTTTTCTCGTGTTTGATGACGCAATACTTAAGATGTGTTCGACAACTAGTAACTGTGATATTTCCCACCTTCGACTTTGTTCAGCTGAAGTTGTTTTTAAATGTGCTATATAAATTTAATTATATAGAATAGATACAATACTTAGATACTGCATACAAATTACATTTTGTTGTGAATTCATTATTATGATGTTTGTTTTCATATAATCGATTACTGTGAACTGTGGCCTCTGTCTTGGCTTTGGCTCTCATACTGTATAGCCAATGTCGAGTGAAGGACCTTTGGATACATGCTTACTTTATTTATTTTCATTTAATTAACTGTCTTTTCCAGGAAGCCATAAACGAGATGAACGATGAGCTGCAGGAGAATGCCAGAGAGACAGAGCTGGAGCTGAGGGAGATGTTGGACCTTGGAGCAGCGCGAGTGCGAGAGGCAGAGAAACGTGTGGAGGCGGCTCAGGAGACAGTGGCTGACTATCAACAAACCATTCAGAAATACAGGGAGCTCACTGCACATCTACAGGTACTCAGGGAGGAGGTGTTACAATAAACTGGTTTGAGTTAGGGCTGAAGATATAAAATTATTCTTTAATTAGTCTGTTTTACTTTGGTCACGGGACAAAGGGGTTTAGGTTGAAGTTTACACAATCATAGGAGAAGTTGCTTGGTCTTATCTTTACTTACTTACTTGAATTATTTTATATCTTTTGAAAATCGGTTAAACTTATGGAAAGACAAAGTGACTGGTTGTCTGCCAATTTGAGTTAAAAAGAAAAAAGATACACTGGTACAGATCAATACTAAAACTAGTAACAGGTATCAATGCTGAAAAGAAATATCACATAAACAGGACAAAATTGAATCTTCCCTCTTTCGTTTTTAAAAATAATTGTTATATCTTACTTTTCTTTTATTTTCATTGTGTTACTGAAGTTGACATAAAATTGACCTTTGTACCATACTGGGATGGGGCTTGTGTGCATCTGGCATATTCAGATTTTTATTACATTATCTTCTACAGAAATAAGCTACACCAAGATTTACTAGTATTTAGGAGTTGTTTTAACATGTATCTTTTTCAGGAGGTGAACCGTGAGCTGACGAGTCAACAGGAAGCGACCGCAGAGCAGCAGCAGCAGCCTCCAGCCGAGATGTTCGATTTCAAGATTAAGTTTGCCGAGACAAAAGCCTACGCCAAGGTCAGAAACTGTATATGAATAATGAGTAATCCTGCAGTAACTCCCCATAGGCCTATCTTTTCTCATATAAAAGTTATTTGACCTTCATTTTTTATTTATAGACACAGCAGCCATGTATGATTCCTGGACTGTAAAAAATTATACAGTAGATGCAGTGTAAACTTAATACGAATAATCATTATTTGTTTCTTAATTTAATTCAATTTTAGACAAAAGGAGATAAGAGTGAAGTTAGGGGTTAGGAGCAAGGTGTGAGGAAACCTTGTCTCCTTGAAAATGTTGTTTTGCCTGGAAAATACATACTCAAATACTCAAAATACATAAAACTTTGCAGTGTCCATAGAGGTTCATCAGGTGACTCCATAACCAAGTATTTTTTGGCAGTTTAAACACCTGTAATTCAAAAATGAAAGATAGCTAACAGATTAAGATGAGAAATACAACACTTTGCTGGGTCATAAAATACATAAAATCACACTTTTTATATATTTCATACAGTGCTCTTCGAAAGTAAAGTTCATTTGGCATCCCTCCTTCTTTAATAAAGCGTTATTAATATAACCTGTCAGTGTGCCTCGGGTTTGTACCTCGCCCATTTTACAAAACTAAGTACAGGATACGCTGAAATTTGAAAAATAGATATGTTCATAGAACAGTGTGGAACATTCCAGTCAAAGCAATAACATTTTCAGGAGACAAGCAGGTGACAGAAAAGTTCCGCACTGTACCTTTAAATGTATCTTTTCAATCAGGTGTACAATGTAGTTATGTTGTTTTCCTTTTGTTCGTTCAGGCCATAGAGATGGAGCTGAGGCAGATGGAGGTATCTCAGGCAAACAGACACGTGTCTTTACTGACGGCGTTTATGCCGGAGTCGTTCTTGCGTCACGGAGGAGACCACGACTGCATTCTGGTGCTGCTACTCATCCCCAGGCTCATCTGCAAGGTGATTCTCACTATATAATATACTGTGGTAACCATGATGTTGTGATATTGCAGTGTCAAAAATCATCTATTTAATTATTTTACTTTATTATGTTAAATAATATTGATATAAAATAAATTGTTATTGTGTTAAATAGTTGATTTTATTTCACTATATGTGGCACTTTGGACACAATACACACACACACAAAACGTAGGTATCTGTATTTTACTTTTTGAAGTAAATCTTAAACGGATACTTTTTACTTGCCAGGTGTCTGTACTTTCTACTCCACAACATTTTTGTGTTGGACTGAAAAGTGAAAGTATTTTTTTTTTATTATAAACCCTCAGACTTTAAATAAAAAGTCTGAGGGGTTTATTTTTAACTTGTTTGTAGTTTGAGTAAAAAATAAGGTAGTTTTACTTTTACTTGAGGTTTTTTTGGGAGTTTTTTTTCAGTATCTGTACTTTTTCTTAAGAAACTTGAGTAAATTGATTACTTCATCCAATACTGGTCAAATGTTTACCTTCTGTCTACTTAGGCTGCACCTTCCCAGCGTTGCCACTTACAATGAGCAAACGTCTGTATATCTACAGACGTCTTCAGGGTTTTTCAAAAAGTCTTATCTAAAATTGCTTTTTCTACCATTTATAGGCAGAACTGATCAGCAAACAGGCCAGAGAGAAGTTTGACTTGAATGAAAACTGTGCTGAGCAGACTGGCCTGAAGGGGGCAGCAGGGGAGCAGCTGAGCTTTGCTGGAGGCCTGGTCTATTCACTCAGTCTCCTCCAGGCAACACTGCACAAATATGAACAGTGAGTTACATGCCATTTTAAAACCACATGTAATATTAAAAGCATTTACAGATTACCTCACATTTATCAGTTTCATTTAGTCACAGTCGCCATTTTGAATACTTTTAACCATTCAAAAGCTATAATAATATAATGGATAGGTTCTACATAGACACTGCACACCTGACTGGCTGACAGGTGCTGTCTCACTCTGGGTTCACTTATTAGTACAACGTTTTGGTCCCTCTGACCTTCCTCAGTGTTCCTTCCTATGTCCTTCCTATGTGTTCTACTTGTACATAGCACATCTAAATCGGGACTAAACTGGGACAAGACCACACTTAACGATAAAGATAAGGATTTGAAAACTGGGTCAATATTTCTTTTCTTTATTTCCTGTTTCCTTCTATATTGGTCAAAAGTTGTAAAAAGAAGAACATATGGCTAACTGGCACTGTAGTTCACTAGTTGTTTAAGTGGCAGCAAAAACACCACCAAATATTGGATCTTTCATAATGAAGGTCTTACAGTTTAACTACTGTCCTGGGCATATACTACATAACTTGTTTTGTTGCATTAGGGCTTTGTCCGGGTGCAGTGTGGAGGTCTATAAGAAGATTGGCTCCCTTTATCCAGAGATGAGTGTTCACGAGCGTTCTCTGGACTTCCTCATCGACCTCCTGCACAAAGACCAACTGGACGAGACTGTGAATGTGGAGCCTCTCACTAAAGCTATTAAGTACTATCAGGTATGTGAAAGAATTTTATCAATATAATATACATACGTAAAGATGTATTTACTTACTACCAACATGTAACTGTTTCTGTCCCTTCCCAGCAACTGTACAGCATCCATCTGGCAGACCAACCTGAGGATTGCACTATGCAGCTGGCAGATCACATTAGAGTGAGTTTAAGATGTTTAAATATGATAATATACTTTTCAAGAACTTATCTTACTTTTATCATTTGTGTAATTTAACTGAATGTATATTATTGAAATATTAAAAAGCAGTACTAATTAGACTGATTATGAGAGTGTTAGTTTCTTTATTATTACAATTTGATCTCATTCTACCATTCATTCCACCACAACTATTCAGGACAGTTTTATCCAATATGTAATATTCTTCAGTATTGATACGTGTTCAAATAAGTGTCTAGTAGTTTGGATACTAGTTTTATTATCATTTAGTATCTGGGTTTTTTGGTTTTTTTTTGCCAACCGTAGCACTAATATGAGTTTGCTTTTATAATATGACAAGCTATAGGGTTTAATTAAACCAAAACATACTGAAGTATATCCCTCAAAACCATCACTTTCATCGCTTTAATTAAGTATTCTCATGATTGTGTCTGTTTGTAGTTCACCCAAAGTGCTTTGGACTGCATGGCGGTGGAAGTGGCTCGTCTGCGTTCCTTCCTTCACGCGGGGCAGGAGAAGACTGACCTAGCGGTGCTTCTCAAAGACCTCGGGACGTCCTGCTCCGACATCAGACAGTTCTGTAAAAAGATCCGACGCAGAATGCCCGGTACAGACGCCCCCGGCATCCCAGCAGCACTCAGCTTTGGACCACAGGTAACCATGGCACCGAGAGTATCCGTGAGTTTCAGAATGATGAGAAATTGGGACAGTTTCCATAGTGATTAACAATTTCAAATAGAATATTATAGAAAGGGAAAAGTCGTCAAAATATATAACATATAACAGAAAACAGAAACACATCCAGAAGATTTCATATTTTTGTTTTGGCAATGGTCCTAACTGCTACTAACTACTACTATGTCTACTATTATTAATTTGATGTATCTATGAGAAGTACTTTACAGCGTCCTTCATATTTGGCTTAAACCACAACTAAAAACTACTCTGACAAGGTTTACAAAAAAATACTGCATTTAGAATTGCTATTTACTTTTCAAATGAGCTTTCTGTTCACAGTACATTAACACTACAATATTGCGTTTCCTCTTTCTTATCCCCAGGTTTCGGACACGCTGTCAGACTGTAGAAAGCACCTGACGTGGGTGGTAGCGGTCCTCCAGGAGGTGGCAGCAGCCGGGGCCCAGATGGTGTCTCCCCTGGGGGAACAGGAGGGACTGTCTGCAGCTAAACTAGAGGATGTGGCTTTTAAGGCCGGAGAACAGGTCTGGGCAGTGAATTGGAGGAGGGTTTTAGTGTTTTGCTGTCATTTAAAGAACTAATTGTAGATGTGGTATGGAGTTAAGGATAGTTTTGCTTAACACTTTTTGCCCCGGGGTAAGTTCTTACTTGGTCTGGAATAGCCTCATTTAGCTCTGATTTTGATGGTATTTGGAGATGGTAACACCTTAAAATAACTACCTTATTAAAACATGAAGAGAGACTTAGTTCATAATGAACAATTAGTTTATTAAGAATGATTTAGGCTTAGTAACTACTTAATTAATACCTGAGCCGTAACTCCTAATCTCTTAAATAAATAGTGTTGTTCTTATGAAATGTTCCTGTGGAGATTTTTGATCCAAATAGTTTGACAATAACCGATATTTTACTATGAATTTTGTAACTTTACATTATATATATATATATATATATATATGTCTATATTGTCTATAATACACTTTTTGTCATCACAGATCTATGGAGCTCAAGGGGCCAACCCGCACGAGTATCTGCGTCAGTCCTGTGGCACCGTCATCGCCACCATGAACAAAATGGCCACCGCGATGCAGGAGGGCGAGTACGACTCTGAAAAACCCCAGAACAAGGTGAGAATAGACAGAACTACTGATATTTGACCCTTTTGTCAAAATGTTGTTTGTTCTTGTTCTTGCATACTTCTTGTACAGAATACTTTTTTTGTTAGGTGCAGTTTTAATCAGTCTAATATTGTGTTTTTCTGGGCACTTGTTTACTCTTTGTGATTTATAAATGCAGCTTAATCACTTTGGTTTTGGTAATTTCCTGTCAGTGTGAGCTTGGTTGCGACTCCATTTTGTTGTTTTATTTCCCAGAATCCTCCTCCTGTGGACCTCAGAGCCGCTGCGCTCAGAGCTGAGATCACAGACGCAGAAGGACTCGGGATGAAGCTGGAGGACAGAGAGACCGTCATCAAAGAGCTCAAGAAGTCCCTCAAAATCAAGGTATGAGACCCTGTTGCTATGGTATGGGCAAAAAGTACATACGTAACACTTTAAATGGCATTACTTTTCAGGGAGAGGAGCTGAGCGAGGCCAGTGTGCGCCTGAGTCTCCTGGAGAAGAAACTGGACAGTTCATCTAAAGATGCCGATGAACGAGTGGAGAAGATCCAGATGAGGCTAGACGAGGCTCAGACTCTGCTCAAGAAGAAAGAGAAGTAAGGCACTGTTATAGACATGGGAAATATGTACATGAGATATACAGGGATGAGCCATAACATTATGACCAGTGACAACAGCATTAGCTCTGTGGCTAAAGAAACTCGTCCACTAACATGATGGTTGGAGGATTGACTCCTTCTCGAATCAAGTTCAGTTGTGTCCTTAGGCAAGACACTTCACCCACCCTGCCTAGTATAAATGTGATGTGTGAGTGATTGGTGGTAAAGTACACATTAGACCATTTTTGTCAACCTAAAAAATGCTCTAATCCTCTAGCTTAGTACTCATTAACAAGATTTTGGCCCTCAACCTGGAGAGCGAACCCATGGCGGTCGCCCCCACTGCTCCTGAGGTTGGGTCAGTTGGTAATTAACCTCAGCTATAAATGTTGTAGTATGTTACACGTCTAATGTACTTACTCTTCCCTATCAAATAAATAAATAAAATAAATTAATAAATCAGAGAGCACCCAATAATTTCCATCCATTTTCTTTCACTTATCCGAGGGGGTAACAGTCTAAGCAGGGACTCCCAGACTTCTCTCACCCCAGACACTTCCTCCAGCAGGCGGGACCCCAGGACACCCAATAATTTCCTAAAGGAATGTTACAGTCTATCTCAGCATTACTTTCAAGACACTATTACAAACAGGATACCTAATTTTTTTTTTTTGAGGTTTAGAGATATAAAATTGTGATCAGACCTTGTGATTACCAATACTTGAACACGTTGTGAGTGCATGTTAATGACCACCCATGAAAAACCTCCTTAAATGAATCGTGGTGTGTTTTTCAGGGACTTTGAGGAGACGATGGACGCTCTTCAGGCTGATATCGACCAACTGGAGGCAGAGAAAGCCGAGCTGAAGCAGAGAGTGAACAGTCAGTCCAAGACCACCATGGAGGGGGTCAGAGGAGGAGCCCCATCGGGAATCTCCTCTATTGTCACAGGAGGCTCTGGAGGTGAGGGAAGATTTTAATGCCAACCAAATTAAGCAATAGAAAGATAAGACAAAAAACTGCGCATAAAACTTAAAATAGATGTAGATTTTAACTGTTTGTTTCCCTATTCCTTTCATTAACTCCTACTTTGAATCTACAGAAGAACAAAAAGGTATTGAGCGCTACTGTGTCCTGCAAATACTTAGATAAGTTTGAAGGGCGGCATGAATTTACCCTTTTATACTGAATGCTATTTTTGTTATATCCAATGTCATTTATGTGTTAACAGTTTTCTGAAAGTTTCCCGTGTTTTATTTTGCTTTATTTTGATTATAAGGAGTTTATATTTTTGGCATTGTAAATCGCATGTGTTGTGACAATTGACAAAAAACAGTAAGAAATTGTCTTTGTATTTTTGTGGATTGGACTTTTTTTTTTTTTTTTTTTTTTCCTAGATTAACAGTATTTTTTCATGCCTATTCCCTCAGTCACTACAATGTCAAGTCTGGGCTCGGGTTCAGGCCTCCAGGTGATAGACTCTCCTCTGCTCACGCAACAAATCCAAGTCCAAAGACTCTGCATCAAAAGACTCAAGAACGAGAACAACCGGCTCAAGGTAATCAAGCAATAATCAATAAATAATATACTGTAGTTCTCTGATATTTTGTGTTTAGTTCAGAGTTAACACCTTTTTTGTTCTTATAATTAATGTAACTGCTTGCTAGTATGAGTTGATTGTGAAAGCTTTATTAGTCAGTTACTGGTCTGTTTTGGGAGACTGGCTCTAGTGAGTTGAGACTGCTGTTGTTTTGCTCTTTTTTTGGCGTGAGTTATGGTCTCCACTTGCCCTTGTGTTCAGAAAAGAAACAACCAGAAGAAATTTGGCAGGTTTCCGTACACCAGAATGCTACAATCCTGTTCCTCTGTGCATAAACTACATGTATCAGCTACATGCTTCTCAGCCTGTATCGCTAAAGGCCAGCACGCACCAAGATGCTTTGACGTGAAGCAAAAAAACGTCTTCTAGTGCTCTCAAACCCTTTGGCTCATCACAAGTATTTGCATAAATTCATTTTTTGGCCACTAGCGCAGGTTTACAACAGCTTTTTTAGATGGAAACAAGAAGTAGGAACAGCACAGAACATGGCTCTTTCTCACAAGTTTGCGTTGGTAAAATGTTTTACAATTAAATGTAGACATGGCACTAAGAGAAAGTGCTATTAAAACAATATACTTTATGAGGGGATGATGTAGTTAATGCAACTTTTAAGTCTTGATTATATGTCTGTTTATTCTTGGTTTTGAACCCAGATTCAACCTGATTTTAACTTGTGTCATGGTTTTATTCTGCTTTATATGAATAATACTTTAATCTTAATGTAGTGAAACTTAAGTCTCTTGTTAGTCCGTGTCTTTGATGAGTGACTGTACATCATGACCCCTCATTAAAAGTTGCTACATGGCCAAAAAAATTAAATCGCACATGTTTGGAGTTTGGACTTATTTACTATCACTGATTATTGTTTCAGGCTGAGAGGATGCGGGCCCAGTTGGCATCTCTGCCTCCTCTGCATGTGACTAAACTGCCCTCCAAAGGCTCCCCTGAAGTGATCTCTAGCGCCCTCTACAGAAAAACAGACCAACTGCTGGAGACTCTGCTGCAGATGAGCGCCAACGTCAAAGTGGTGGACGTCACTGGGAAATCTCCTGGTAAACTACTCTTTTATCATTTCAAATAGACAGTAATTCTCATGTTTTTTCTTTATTGAATACCAGCTCATTTACGTTTTCTCTTTTGCACACTAAAAAGCTAGTATTAGTTGTAAAAACTTAAAAATAATTGGTCATAATATTAATTATAATGAGTATGATTAACAGCTCTCAAGGGACTTCCTGGTTAATCAAAGATTCATAAAAATAAATAAAAAATAAATAGGATTTTTTTTACATTTCTTATAATATGATTAATTTTAGATTTTCTTTTCAGTGACTCCTAGTGCTCAGCTGTTGGAGCAGACGGCGCGGCTCCAGTCTCTCTCTGACACTTTGGATAGACTCAAGGTAAAACTGCATCTTACATTTGTATATTACACTATTTTAATATGTTTTTCTTTTTTCACACTCCTTGTCTCTCAGGACGAAGTGGCAGAGCATGTAGTGAACCAGCAGCCTGGAGCTCGGGTCTCATCAGACTTTGCCACGTTTCCATCTGCCCCATTTGTCAAGGTCAGTTTTAGATAAAATGAAAACGAATATTTGTTTTTCCTTGAAAGAAGGGCCACATATCTATCTTTGTCACATCCACGTGATTAGAGTGAACGAGATATTCTTTTAAGATTATACTTGCATGTACACACATCATGGGTTTCAGTACTTTTTGGGACATTTATTTCCTGAAGAGCAATCCTAACCTTACCATGATTACCTCTTGTCTTAACCTATTTTAATCCATTCATGTTTCATTCATGTTGTTTGTCTAATAATATTGAGTTTTACATCATGAGGATGTGATTTTTGTCGCCCATATGTGACAAAAATGTGCATGTTTTTTTTTTTTTAATTGAAGAAGTGAAAAAAATAAAAATAAATTCTGACCATTTTGCATCTGTTTAGGCAAAGGAGGAGAAGCTCGGTGAGGCGGTTTTGGTGGGGCGTGTGATGGTCCCATGTCCCAGAGGTCAAGAGCAGGTGCACCGACTTGTCCTGTCCCCAAACCAGCTCCACAGGGTCCATAGTCTGCTCCAAACCACATAAAGACTGGACGAAAATCTGACAAAATCCTGCAGACGTCCTGCTCCTGCCAATGTTCTAACGCCCAAACCATCGTAAAGGGCCTGTACCCATATATTTGAGCTAATTTTGTCTTGCTACAGCACAGATATATTGTATAAGCGGCTCTTAAGTTCCAAATAAGCCTACAGTCTGCATCTAATTATAAAGGGTTTCATTGTCAGGGAAATCAGGAAGTGCACAGTTAGCATGCTAGTTGTTATTAGCTTTACCATGACAGCAAAACTCTGCTCTAGTCTCTGAAGCTGTGAAAAGCGCTTATAAATTCATTGTGGTGAATAATTCGGATGCTCATAATGCATATGGTAAGTGAGGAATGAACTAGTTCTGTTTTTTCACTTTTTCAAAATCGGGTACAGCGCCTTTAATTAGGTACTACCAAGATCCTATAAAACCGCTAAAGAAATCTGTTGGTTGACGATCCCTCCATTTGTGCAATATATATTTTAAAATGTAAAAAAAAAATGGGAGAATTGGTCCGTTGTTTACACTTTTATGGTTTTGAAGCTTGTGTGGTTGGTTAAACTAAAGGTTAAACTGTCCTATGTACCGGTATTTTTGAGCAGTTAAAAAGGGAAAGTAATTATGTGATTTTAGATTTTTTTTTATTATGTCTGGGGCATTTTATTGTACTTTTGTTACTTTTTGCACAAGTAATGGGTTATAGGGTGAAACTGCACAAAACTGTCTTGCAACTTAAATACTGTTTTGGAATAACTGTTACATTGAAACTGAATAACTTTTTTTTTTTTTAACCTTTTTTTGTTTTTATACACCGATCAGCAACAACTGTATGACTACTCACATGACAAGTGGGTATCTCTTCATTGGCTTAATATATAATATACATTTTCTTTTAATAAGTGTAGCAAAGGTAGTAAGTAACATATCCTTTAAGATTAGAGCATCTACAGTTCTTACGGGAATTTCACATAGACACAATAGTTTAGCTTAAATTGAGTCAGTTACATTAATTGACCCCGTTCTACATGTAATTATAGATTCTTAGAGTGTCCATATATGTTTTCACTTTTTTTTAATTTTCAAGACAGATTATATTTGGGGAAAATAAACAAAATTAACACCCACTTCCCATAGAACAAGTTTGCTATTTGGACGGGTAAAAGATAAGTTGTCATAATGTTATGGCCGTTTGGTATTTTAAAGTAGTTAACAATGCTGAAAAATGTTAATTTAAAATGGTTGATTACTGGAGCATTATTTATTGCAGTATTTATAGTGGTGTTAAGCCCTTTAATTTAATGCTGTTACAAAAAGTGAAGTTTGTATGTTGTTTGTAAAAATAATATAAATGTGTGGGTCTGTTCATGCCTTAATGCAGAAAGAGTTTCATTTCAACATTAAACCTAATTTGCCAAAGAACATTTTACCATATTTTTATGAAATTTTGATTCAATTTGTTGCATCAAGTTTACATTATTTTAGTGGTTGCTATGAATGACGGTTGCTAAGGGAAACTAGACATTTTTATTTTCTTGTAGCTCGCCCAGCTCCTGTGTGGCTTTCAGCTCTTGCACAACTAATAAAGGCATTTAAAGCAAACATTTCTCTTCTCGTATTAAAACATTTAACTACTTTTTTAGCCGTTATATATTTTATGGGTTGCTCTGAGCACTGGTTGCCATGGAATCAGGATAACTTGACTTTTACCATCTTATTTTTCCTTTAAATTAATTATTATCAAAGAAGATGATGTAGTTATGTTTCTAACTTTTACAATCAAGATTATTACTTTAAATGGACTACAATATCTGATATTAAGATTTTTTTTATTCTTTGAAATTTACACAAATATTACCTTTTCTGTAAAAATGATAAAATAATGTGCCCATGATATAAAACATTTTAATACAAATTGTCTTTAAAATTTAGGCACTGAATCCCAAGAAAAGCTTTGTTAGAAATGTAAAAACAGTAGTCTATTAAAATAAAAATCTATAAAATTAGGCCACATGAATATTACATAAAACATTTCATTCAGGTAGTTTGTTTCAAAGTCTCCAGTGACATTAGTTCCATGCTACTCTTCTGCCCAGGACCCGGTTTGTAATTCTCTAAGACAAAAAAAGAAAAAGAGAAATTAGAATCACTTAAGATTAGTAGTTTTTTATGACCATTTCTGCGCTCTATACCTTGTTGTAGAGCTGAGCGTTGAGTCGATACGATTTGTATTCTGCTTTCCTTCGCTCCTCCTCCCTCCTCCTGCGCACTTCGGGTAAGTTCTCATACATCCTACAACAATTATTATTTAAATGTTGAGGAAGGCTACACAACTAATATGATTAAATTACTACAATACAATTACCCCTCATTAAACAGACTCACTCTAGCTCTTCTGACAGAGTATTCCTATAATTTCAGTTTATCTTAAATGTCATTAAAAGTCTACTTACTGTTTAGACCTTTGGATCATCTCCTTCCTGGGCACAGCTCTCATCAACTGTGCAGTACCTGAAAGAGAAAATCAGAAAACTTTTATGTATTAAAACAATATACAACACATAGATAATAGCTGACAACATTGGCCCCATTACCTGCAGGTCTGGGCAGCCTCCCTGGTCCCCCTGCTTGAATAAACA